>OX638132.1:20802288-21330288 GCA_951804985.1 Dryomyza anilis
TGTTGCTGTTTACACTGGATCCCAGATAGACGAAGTCCTTCACAATGTCGAACTTGTGGGTGTCAAAATCAGCTTTTTGTCCAAGACGCACGGACTCTTTTTTGCTTGTTGACACAAGGAACTTCGTCTTGTCCTCGTTCACCGCTAGACCCATTCGACGCGACTCTTTCTCCAATCTGGAGAATGCTGCGCTGACTGCTCGTGTGCTCCTGCCAATGATATCAATATCGTCGGCATATGCGAGCAGCATGACACTTTTGTTGAGGATAGTGCCGCTTTGACGGAGTTCGGCAGCTCGAACTATTTTCTCCATCAATAAGTTAAAAAAGTCGCACGATAGGGAGTCACCCTGTCTGAAACCTCGTTCGGTATGAAATGGCTCGGAGAGATCTTTTCCTATTCTCACTGAGCAACGTGTGTTGCTCAGGGTCATCCTGCAAAGCCTTATAAGTTTCGCAGGTATACCGAACTCAGACATTGCGGCGTATAATCGTTCCCTTATCGGAGTGTCGAAGGCGGCTTTATAGTCGACTAATAGGTGGTAGGTGTCGATCTGTTTTTCTAGAGTCTTTTCCTGGATTAGGCGCAATGTGAAAATCTGGTCTATGGTGGACTTTCCAGGTCTGAAGCCGCACTGATAAGGTCCAATCAGTCTGTTGACGATGGGCTTCAGTCTTTCACATAATACGCTCGATAGAACCTTGTATGCGATATTGAGTAGGCTGATCCCACGGTAGTTGGCGCAGATAGTGGGATCCCCTTTCTTAAGGATTGGGCAGAGTACACTGAGGTTCCAGTCACTTGGCATGCTTTCATCCGACCATATTCTGCTTACGAGCTCGTGCATGCTCTCTATTAGCTCTTCGCCTCCGGTCTTAAACAATTCAGCAGGCAGGCCATCAGCACCTGCGGCTTTGTTGTTTTTCAGCCGAGCAATGGCTGTTCTGACCTCGTCATGGTCGGGTGGTGGAATCTCAACGTCGTCATCAAGTACTGGGGTTGCCGGGTTTGCTTCTCTATCGGTGGAATTGAGGTCATCATCACCGGTCAGCAGTTTAGAGAAGTGATCCCTCCATATTTTCAGTGTGCTCTGGATATCTGTCACTAGATTTCCGTTCTCATCTTTACAGGAAGAGGCTCCGGATTTCGAACCTCCGGCTAGGCGTCTTATTTTCTCGAAGAATTTTCGAGCCTCATTCCTGTCCCCATGCATCTCAATCTCCTCACACTCACGTCTTTCTGCCTCGCTTTTTTTACGCCTGAAAAGACGTCTCTCTTCCCTCCTCTTCACTTTGTATCGCTCCTTCGCAGCTCGCGTAGCTACTGACTGCAGGGTGGATTTGTACGCAGCGTCTTTCTCTGCAGTGGCCGCGCGACACTCTTGGTCATACCACTGATTCCTAAGGGGGCGTTGGAATCCAAGCACCTCTTCGGCAGCCGTACGCATAGAGCAGGAGATATGATTCCACTGCGCGCTTATATCATCGAGAGGAGGAGTGCTTTGTCTAAGCAGGTGTGAGAGTCGAGTGGAAAAGGCTTGCGTTGTCTGTTGTGATTGCAGCTTTCCGACGTCTAGCTTTCTCTGCGTTTGGTTCCGTACGTTCTTCGCAGCGCTTAAGCGTGTGCGGACCTTGGCTGCTACAAGGTAATGATCCGAGTCCATATTGGCACCTCGGATAGTGCGTACGTCCATCACGCTTGAAGCGTGCCTTCCGTCAATCACAACGTGATCAATTTGATTTCGAGTTTTTTGATCGGGCGACAACCATGTGGCCTTGTGGATATCGAAATGTTCGAATCTAGTGCTACTAACTACCATGTTTCGTGCTGCGGCGAAGTCGATTAGCCTCGTTCCGTTATCGGTAGTGTTGGCATGGAGGCTAAATTTTCCGATTTTGGGACAATAGATGGCTTCTCTGCCCACCTTGGCGTTAAAATCGCCTAGCACGATTTTGATATCGTGGCGGGGGCAGCGCTCGTATGCGTTGTCTAGGCGCTCGTAGAAGCGCTCTTTTGTCTCGTCATCTTTCTCGTTCGTCGGAGCGTGTGCACAAATTAGGCTGATATGGAAATATTTAGCCTTGATGCGGATTGTTGCCAGCCTTTCGTCCACGGGCGTGAACCTAGAGACAAGGTGGCGGAGTCTATTGCCGACCACAAATCCACATCCAAATTCGTGTCTCTCCGCATGGCAGCTGTAGTAGATATCACAGGTCGCTTGTTTCGAACAGCCCTGTCCCGTCCATCGCATCTCCTGGATAGCGGTGATGTCAGCCTTATATTTTTCGAGGACATCTGCCAGCTGGATAGAGGCACCCTCCCTATAAAGGGTCCGGACATTCCAGGTGCATATCCGTAAATCATGGTCCTTAAAACGTTTGCGTGGGTCGTCATCGTTGTAATCGGTCGTTATCCGAGGCTTCTTTTTTGTTTTCATTGGGCGCATAGGTTTTTTCCGTGGTGGGACCCAAACCCAACGCACGAACCCTCACTCTGAGGGAGATGCTCGCCACTCACTTTAGCCGACTTCTACACCGGGTGGTGTAGAGCGCCGTTTCCAGGGACTTCCACGAGGAGGACTTCCACCGAAGTGGAGGTGTCACCATTTGACAATTTGTCAATTCTGGTGACCAGTGAGTTGACTTGAGACGACACCGACAAGGATTGCGCTGGCTTCGCCATGTTGAAGCACTCAGACACGTTGCCTTGTGATAATCGCCCCCACAACACGAAACAAAAATTAATAACGAAACTACGTATATTTCATTTTCCTTGAAATAAAATATATGATGTGTGTCTGAACGGTCTAAGCGGCAGTTTCAATTTTCATGAAATTCAAAAGGTACAATTCCTCAAAAAAAAAAAAAAAAAATGTTTTTTAAATAAATTAAATTCGAATAATATTAGTGCGGTTGAATGTTTGTTGTCGCAGTTGCACATGACAAAAATTGATGAAAATAATCGAAATGACGTCAAATAAATGTAAAAAAAAAAAAATTAAAAAAAAACAACAACAATGAAATAGAAGCTATGTTTTTTTAATTTAAATCAGCGAAGGGCATTTGCATCATAGCCAGGTCTTTATTCCACACTCTCAAAAATACATTGTTGCTTTTTAACAATATGAGATTGTCATTTCATTATACAGTGATTATGTGGCACCTCTATCTTCTGGCATTCAAAACATGTCAAATTTATTTTGTTGTTTACTTTAAAAATTTGAAAAATCAAACAAAATGTAAGTAATAATTTAATAATTTTATTATTAATTGAATATTGCAAATTTTTAATTTTGTTTAGATGCGGGAGGCACCAAGACAGACGTCTTCTGGCCCAATGGATTGGCGCTGAATAAATAAATCAATGGGCAGATGGGAAAGCTAGATGTCTGCAAGCATCCCTTCCTGTACCTGACGGAACATGAGGAAAAATCTCGCAGAAAATGTACTCCATGTGCCGAATTCATGAACTTTAATTTATTGCTAATTAAACATTTAAAAAACAAACATTCATGTGACTTTTTAGTTTTTATTCATTGACAATCTCGATTGTTATCAAAACAATCGAATGACGTTTTAAAATAACAATCTAATTGTCAAACCGACAATAATTTGACAATGTGATCATGAGATCTATTTTGAACATCAAGATTGTTACAATATTGTCGGAAATGACAATATATTTCTGAGAGTGCATTAAAAAAAACACAGAAATACCATGTTATTTTAAAAAAAAAATATACCTTTGCAATTTAAAAATACCACAAAATATCCCGCGCAATTTAAAAAATACCACACATACCGCGAAAAATTCCACAAATTTTAAAAATATTTGAAAATGGACACATTAATAACGAAAATGTGTATTATTTACAATAAAAGACCATTTGTATTTTTAAAATAATACTCTTATATGGTTTTTTATTTTATAAATTATATATTTTATATAATAAATACTTAAAATCAAAATTTATAAAAAAATGTAGAAACCCAAGATACACACACACGGAAATACAATACCGTCATTGACGGCATGTTTACGGATCATTGAGCTTGTATCCGTCGTAGCATATACGATTACGCACCGTTAACGTACCGTCAAATCGGACGACTCCGTTAGAATTCCGTTTTGCTCCGTATTTCTAAATAACTCCGTAAGATTTGCATTTTGTTGTAGTCGTTCACGGTACCGTTGAAACGGAGTACTCCGTAATGTTTCCGTTGAAACGGAGTACTCCGTAAATTTTCCGTTTATACTTCAACTCAACGGCACCGATTTTCTTCCGTTATTGGTGTACATTTCAATTCATTTGACTTTGTGAACATGAACAATAAGCTTGGAGGATTACAGTTGGTGAATGCCTCTCTCGAAGACCAAACAAGATAAGTGAATAAAATATAAATGAAATACACATTTATTCAAAACATCTTTGCAGAATTTACATACATTTTCAGTACCATATTTTGAGAATCTTCGATGGCTTCAAACGTCTTTCAATTCAAAAAGGACTATATCTAAGAGCTCCTGAAAATGTGGTATAAAGTTTGCGGAAAATGTGCGATTCAAAATTGTCATGGCTTTTTGGCTGATAAACACCCTACAAAGAGTCTCATTCAAGTCCTATGACAACTGCAATCCAGTTAAAGTGATAAAATGATTATTGTTTAGGTCTTTGTTGACACGAAGTCGATGATGGAAATACCATCTGGAATTTCAGTAGATTACAAAATTATTAATACCAATTATATTGTTTGGTAAAAATTGTATGTTTCATATTCAATTTTATTCATAATAAGTTTGTTTCTTGTAAAATAAAAATATGCAAGAGGTCATTTAGTATGTATGGTATGAAAAAGGTGTTTTTAATCTATTCATTCCGTTTTTCATACAGATCTACGGTATGTTAACGGACCGTCGAAACGCATTCTCAACGGACTCATTCCGTATTTTGTCCAGAAAGGCGGTCCGTTAACGGACCGTCAAAACGTAATATCAACTGATGCACTCCGTATTTCATCCACTCACTCACTCCGTTTGTAATCCAGTATGACGGTCCCATAACGTACCGTCGAAACGTACTCTCAACGGATTCGAAATCTGTTTCGATATTCCTCTTTATCCGTTCACTGGACCGTTTTCGTATCCAGAAAACGGAACGTTTACGGAATCGTATTCCGTATTGCTGTTCCTTATACGGCACCGTTAACGGACCGTTTTGTTTCTTGGGATATCTATACGATGCTTAATAGATAACTTTTGTAATAACCTTTAAGCCACCTGAAAACGATAGTCGCAAAGATAACATTTCGTATTTTGTTCTAGTTGGGAAGATGCATACATAGATGGATTACAGCAAAGTCGCAACAATGTTTCAAAAAAATATTCCAGTTTCCCAAAATAATATATCTGCTCTGTTGTTGCAAAATTTTGTTTAGTAATATCAAAATCCTTATATAAGATATATACTGTTTGGTTAATAGGGAAACAATTCTTATATAAAATTACTGCAGAATTAGCTCAAACTTTAGAACGAAAACTATAGGAGAAATTCGACAAATCATATCAGTTTTTGTTTGAGAATTTACTCAGCTACGCACAACAAGCAGCACTTCATTTGAACTTTCGCGACTTCGATTAAAAGTAATCGTTTACCTTTGTAGGTACCCGCACGGCCATAGCAAATATTCTCGTGTTTTTCTTTCATACATTTCCTGGTATTTTTCATTTCGAAGTTAGCTACGTATAATTAAAAAAAAAATTGCAAAAATATAGTGGAATGAATAATGAATAAAAACTAAATAATATTTGAAAAAACTGCAGAAAATATGACATCGATGCAATTTGTTATTCAACCGCTACCGGCAACTGATGATCAATTTATTGAAAGGTAAATTTTTTCCTTGTGTCGTCGCCATGTAATTTATTTTTTCTTTTACGAAAAAAAAGTTATGAAACTCGTTATGAGGGTGCTTATTTTTTCAAGTTATAGATACAATGGTATTTTGCTCAATATTGAGCAAAAACTGCATGTTTGAAGATGGTTGCAAATTTTTTTAAAATTCATATGAAAAATAAAAGTAGCATTAAATACGATGTCTCCAAAAGTAAAGAAAAAAACTTAAGCCACATGGCGAATACAAACGGATGAACACCCTTAAATTATGCAGAACATATTTTTAATTTCTTGATCATCAATTTGTAGTTATTTAGCTATTTAAAGAATATGCAACAATGCAATTTATTAATTCCAATATATAATTCCTATTGCATATTGAAATTGTTTTGCAAAACTAGTACCATCAAATATTCATTTTGCCAGCTGAGTATAGCATATTAATTTTAGCATGCAATTAAAAAGCATCAATGAAAAATGTGTATCACATATTTTCGTTTATCTTTCTCTTGTTTAGTCTTTTTGCTAGTTTAATAAGTATTGTATTGGCTTAGTCATGATGAAACTGATGAAATAAATAATTTAGTTGTAATAATTATTATTAATAATGAAAAACCAGAATAACAAACAAAAAATACATTGCCTTTAAAATGTTACACGTAATAATTAGTTCTCAAACATTTAAATATTATTGTATACATTTTTAAATATCCTAATTATTATTAGCTCCTACAACTGTATTTTATATTCGAGATTCTTTATATTCGACATACAAAATGTATTTGTACTAAAGTTTCACAGAGAAAGTCTATATATATATTTGAAAACATATATGCCCGTAATTTCAACGAATAGATAGACTACTAATCTTTTGTATTGGCAAAATTTCCTTTAGAGCAATGGATTAGTTATTTTTTTTTTAATTAGTTTGAATATATCACATATAATATCACTTGCAACTCTAGACATAAAACAATTTAATGGAAACCGTATTCTAGTTAGTCAGGTTTAAATGAATATGGTTAGTTTGTAAGTATTATTAAGTTTTATATCAATTTAATGTTAGTGTCTATATATCTCACACATCTCTTTGTATTTCAAATGAATCAATAAATATATAAATAAATTAAATGAAACTTTCATATATATATCATGTGTATAAAATGTGTACATCCATGAATTCAATGTCTTTCTACAAAAACATAGTTTTTCAGGAGTGCAAAAAAAACTGATTAAATCGCTAACCGTAAAAGTTTCGATCAATATTTCGGTTTAAAAAATGGTTTTTAAAAAACTATGAAAAACAAAAATCATGTGAAAAACATTATTGCACGGAAGGACGATCTGAACTTTGCATGTTTTTTTTTTTTCTTCATTCACTTGTGTAGCTGTAAATCGAATAAAAAAAACAGACAAACATAAAATATACTAAGCCGTTTGTTTGTTTTTTTTTTCTCCGCTACGTTAGTGTAGTTCGTCGTCCGAATATGCATGTGTTTTGTGTTGTGTTCTGTCGCTTCGCTAATCAAAACTGAAACCGTAACTTGGAACCGGTATTCCTAAACCGTTTCGTGTTAATAAATGAAAACCGTAACACAAACGAGAAAGAAACTCATGAGAGGACCAAAGATCATATTTTTGCACGACTATTTATGGATATAACGTAGATATAACCCAGCCGTTCAAAATATCATAAACGATATCATAAATGATAGCAAAAAATCATAATTCGAGAATCGTAAATGATTCGTAAACACTATCATAACACTCATACATGTACAGGGGTACTGAACAAAACCCTGCAAACATTTTGTATCGCGGATGATATGCGGATGATACATGTTATCGCGGAGACAATCAATTTCTTTACTTCGGAAGAAACATCCTTCGGGAGAAAATGAAGCCACAAACGCGATACTTCAAAAAGTAAAATATATGACATCGCTCATTTGTTTCTCAGATGATAATAATATGCTAACGCCAAATACTCGCGCGGTAGAGATAAATATGATATCGTAAAATTATCGTTGAGATCATAAATATATGATATCGTATAAATATCATTCAGATCATAAAAATATGATATCACAGAATTATCGAACATAAGATACAAATATATCACAAATTTTTTGTAGAGAAAATTAAAATATGATATCGCAATTTGTTCCACAGCTGTCAAGCACATTAATCACTAAGAATATAAATGAGGGATCCCACATATTAAACAGAAGATCGTTAAAGCTACAGTCCTGAAGCACTTAGACCGAGCTCTTTCACCATATGAGGTTTGCGTATTATAATTGTACTCAAATGAGTGGGACCTACAGTTTAATGCCGAATCAAAACGGCGGGGTGAGACCTTTTCTTAAGCAATCACAAATAAATAATAAAATATTTTTAATAAACTCGATCAAAAAATTAATAAAAATTGTATTCTTGGAAGAGTGTCAAAGTTGTATATGCGTGTAATAATACAGGTTTACAAACATTATCGTATAAATATCTGTTGCGAATATATTTTTTGATATCATCGTTTAATCTTCTCTAACAAAGAAAGAATTTTTCTCGTACCTAAAATGAAGGTGGGTGCAACATCACCAAAATATCATTTAAGAGACATAAATATGATAACTAAAATTTTACAAAATTTGCACATCTTCCTTTTGTCTTCAACGCGATATAAATAAGAAATATCTCCCAAAAATCATCAAGACTATACAATTATGATATCGTAAAAGTTTCTTCCAATTATCCTATCTTCCGAATGTTTGCAGGGAAAAAAATTAAAAAAAAACGTTTCAATACCCTGCAGTGAAATCTAAACTATTGGCATAAATATGTAGTAGCGTGCCGAGCTCTCTCATCATTTGATTTGTGGGACCTGCAGGGACTTACAGTTTAATGCCGAATCCGAACGGCGGAAGAGGTTTTTTCATGGGCGGTGTTTACTTTCGGAGGTTTGTCATTGTCTGCCGAGAGGTATAGCGTTTGCTACAAAGCGCTACAAAATAAGTGAAATATAATTTGTATTTCTCATGATACAATAACAAGGTAGTAGTATCCCAGAACGGCTCTCACAAAATTGTCTTATCCCATACAACATTTTGACATAAGCACCGGACGTTTGACAGTATTTGCAGGCGTTTGACAGCAGCACGGGACGCCTAAGAAGAACAAGAACTCTAATACTTCTACCTTGAATAATTGTATCATGGTATTTCTAAATTTATTTTGTTTTTGACAATTTTGACACGTTCCTGTACGAAACAATATTTTTAACTGGTTTTCTATGCATCGATTTTAACTAGTTGTCGATCTAGAAACTCGGTTACTAATATGAGTTCTTCAGGACTGTAGCGCCCAACTATTATTATTAATACGCATCACCCATTGTGAATCAGGTGAACCATGATGTCGCTACGAAAGTATTCCTATAATCTTTACTGTCAAAGTTAAATTCCAAACCTTAAAATTATATAAAGACCACACAGCAGCTATTATTTATATTGAAGGTTTTGTGTTATGGCAATCTTCCATATGTCCTAGCTGATAACCTATTGTTTCGGTTGTAAGGTCCCTAAGAAGGTTCTGTTTTATATAATTGGGGCAAACGTTATAGTAATTCCGAGTTTAAAGAATTGCATGAATAAAAAGATGCGTCACGACATGCTCAACGCTGAACACATTCGGCATAAAATTAGAATATAATACAGGAGATCATATAAATGCATCTTTGGTTGCGTTTGATAATCTGCCTTTCATTTACAACATGGTTGAAGTATATAGAGGTTAAGTCATCTTTCAAAATTCAGTCGACATTTACTTTTTTTTGAAAACTGTTTGAAAGACTCAACATTTGTTTACGAAAATTTAAAAACAAAACATCAAAGCATTGTTTACAAAATTCATAAAAACAAATATAATTCAAAATTTTAAAATAAAACTAAACGAATTGTTAATTTTTGAATTATCTGTGGATGCAAAAGAAACCATTAAAAGTACTGAAGTGAATTGGTGCAGTGAAATGATAATAAATCCGCGAAATTCAAATGCAAAACACACTGTTTTCTTTCTTAACCTTAAAATAATGTTTAAAATGACAATACAATTTTGTATTTTTAAATTTTTCTTCGTGACATTCTCAGCACTCGGTGTGCCAACAAACTGTCTAGATGAACTTACCTGTAGATACTTCAACCATGATTTACAACTCCGTGCCTAATTTTTTCTTTCAGAACTATATTTTAAATTTTCAAAAATAAAGTTCTGAACAAAACTTTACTTTTGAATTTAAAATATAACGTTTTTTTAGAACAAAATTATTTTGTTTTGTTCAGAAAAAAAACTTTTTTTCGTTATGTTCAGAACTAAACGTTTCCGTTCGTTCAGTATCCCCTGCTAGTCGAACTCTTAATAATTACAGCCTGATTTACGATGATTATTGCGAGTTTTTACCGAAATCTCGAGGTGTAAAACTTATACGTTTAGATGAATATAATAATAATAGTTTGGCACTACAGTCCTGTGAATAACATAGGCCGAGCTCTCTCACCATTTGAGTTGTGCGTGTTATATTTGTACTTAAAGTGGTGGGTACCACAGTTTAATACCAAATCTGAATGGCAGCGTGAGAGCTTTTTATAGGCAATATTTTACTCTTGTATATTTGCAATTGAAAAATGTTTTCTTTGAACATAATGTTGTTGACAGTCACTGGGATCGAATCTGAGACCTTTCGGCTTGTAGTTAATATTTAAGCAGATATTGTGAAAACGGTCCTTAGTTGGATAAATTTTGACTGCAGTTGCAAGTGTGAATTTGCCAAAAGTTGAGAGCGAAAAAATTTATACAATCCATGGTTCAATTATATACAGGAGTGTTGAGAATGTCAAAAAGATAATTTAAAAAATACAAATATTATTTGTCATTTTAAACTATATTTGAAGGTTATGTTTTTTTTTTTTCATTTTAATTTGGGCTATTTTATTTAAATTTCACTGCTATAATTCCCTATTTCACGTTTGTCTTAACTACAGTGATTTTTTTATTGACCACTTAAAAGATTTCAAAATGTGATTTATTAAGTTAAAATTATTGATTTATTTTTTATTTAATAGGCTGTAAACAAAGCATTGATATTTCAAACAGTTATCAAAAAAGAAGTAAATGGCGCCTGATTTTTTTAAAAATGGCTTATCCTGTTATACGTCGACCATGCTACAATCTATTGCAAAGTCTAGGATATGAATAATTTAATATAAAATGTAGTCAAATCATTAGAAATAAGTAGAAATGTAGTAAAAATAAAGAAAACTGTTGTTTTTTTTAGTGTATGGTTTTTAGTTAGATATAAATATTTAGTGTTCAATACTTTTATTTATGTAAGAAATGTCAAATGTCATTAAAAAGATGCAGCTATTTACAAAATTTACTCCGACCAAAGTAAAGTTATATATCCATCTTAATATTAATATCAATTAAAGAATTAATAAACTTAGAATGAAACGTTGGGTTCAAAAAGAGTGTTAGGCTTCCAAACGCCCTGTTTGCAATATTCGCACCGAGTGATCACAGCAGTTTCTACAATCCTCCTTGAAATCATAGATCGGCATAGGGCATAAACTACGCCTACACGCCATCATGTACGGTTTTTGGCAATTGCCTTTAGTCGCTTCATCTGTTTCGAGTTTATATGCATCTCTATCGACTAATCTTCTCTTTGTTTCTCTTGGTCGACCGGTTTTTCTCGCACTACTCCCATCGGGTTCCACTCCGTGGTTTTTTGAGAAATGCAGCTGTCGTCTCATCGTAGTGTATGGCCGATCCATATTATTTTTATATGTTCGTCAATTGGATCCAAGAGTGCTCCACGATGCAATTCTTTATTTTCTTTATAAATAATTAAAAAATTGTCTAAAAACCTCAAAAATGTCAGAGAGTTTATATCCAAAAACGTATAAGAATATTAAGAATATTAACAATTGGTAATGGGTTTTTCAATAAGAGCGCTACAAAAGTTTTTTTCAAGCTCTTTTGACATTTCTCTTCAGTAAGGTTTGCCATTTCATGGTGGAAAGATATACGAGCCAACAACGAGTCGAAGTTATTAAAATTTACTACCGAAATTCGAATTCGTATATCTTTCCATCATGAAATGGCAAACCTTACTGAAGAGAAATGTCAAAAGAAATATGGCGTCGTTTGCTGTCCCTGTCGCTCTACTTTTGTAGCGTCCCTGTTAAAAAACGCTTTATATTAAAATTAGTCTTGATAATTATAAGAAGAATTGCGTTTGAGTTTTTTTGGGAAAATTATATATTTTATTAGCATTAAATATTGTAATAAATAGTGGATAAAATAGATCTTAAAATTACATAAGCAATTTTCTTAAAAACGTTACGTATATGAAAAAAAACTTTTTGATTTTTGACTTTTTTGTTAATTATTTATTTAGCATTTATAAACTAACGATAAACCAGATTGTAAATATGTTACGAATTATGAATTGAATTTTTATTGCGTTTAAATTCGGAGGTTTGGTAAGATTTCTACATATTCGTTCTGGGTAGGTTTATTCCTATTATTATTTTAATTAATTGCTGATTTGATTTATTGTTTTTAAATAATACGCTAGTTTCACATAGCGTATTTTTCTGAACTAAAAATTGTACGCTCCATAAAAGAGCACACTGGTATTTCAAGCGCCAATCAGAACCAGTTTCGTTTTGGATTAATTACAGATCTTTTACTGTACGTATCAAAAGTAAATTTGTTTGTGGTGATGTTATGCTATTGTGAATAGCACTTAATAAGAAGAAGTTGTGTTAAAACAGAAAGGGCAGAAGAAAACAGTGCTGCCAAATTTATCAAAATAAAATCGATGGCGTCCCCGTGAAACAGATCTGGTTCAAGTACCACGATAATATGTTTCATGTGTTCGAGCCTCACCACTGTCGTTAGCTCCACGCTGTTGAGCGAGAATGACAACCTAACAACACTTCAA
The DNA here is from genome assembly GCA_951804985.1 of Dryomyza anilis. Lineage (NCBI taxonomy): Eukaryota > Metazoa > Arthropoda > Insecta > Diptera > Dryomyzidae > Dryomyza > Dryomyza anilis. The sequence goes on from OX638132.1 coordinate 20,815,185, forward strand.
TCTTCCATCCGAGATGAGCATGTCTCATCGTGTTCGCTTCTCGAGCTCGAAAGAGCGCTCATATATTTCGGGCAGCTCGAACTTGTTTGATCTTTAAACTATTTCGCTTGCTAGAGTTCTTTTGTTGTTATTTGCATTTATTCTTTTTAATTAATCAATTTTATACAAGTATTACTAAGTATAAAATATTATACATTCATTTTAACCGAATTAACAAAAAAGAGAGAAACGAGCGTTCGAAATTTGGTGGTGCTCGTCGGAGTATGAGCTATAGTTAACAGCTCAAAACCCGGCAGACCGCGTCTTTGTGTTTGCGGGGGCTTAACAGTTATTTAGTTCGAAGAAAAACAACAGCGTTTGGAAGTCAACAGTTGTCTGCGATATTCATTTCTTTTAAGTTGATTTAAAATTGTAGATGCGCGAGCTAGTTTAGAATAATTTTTCGTGCGAAATTTCCAGAGCCTGGTATTCACAAACGTAAAAATATATTTATTGTTTTATAGGAATGTCGTTTCATAGGAATATCGTGGTTTATTAAAGAATACAAAAATAAATTGTCGTATTTTTCTATATATTAAGAACGTTACATGTTCATTTCTGTATTGAAATCGTACATAATAATTAAATATGTAAATATGAAACTACATTAAATTGTTATGTTTAATAATTTCTCAATGACCAAAACATTCGCAAAGATGCGGATGTGACATCGCGGATGCAGATCTTAAAATAATGCGGAGCTCCGTAACACCCCGTCTATATAAAATTTGTATAAAAAAAAAAAAAAAAATAGGTGGACTATGACTTGCCAAAATTTTGGTCGTCTTTTAGATCATATTGTTATCGCAAAGTCAAATATTACAAAAGATTCAATAAAAACAATTTAATTTAGTTTAGGTTTCAGTTATACTTTTTGATCTATAAACAATTGCACTTCTTTTTTTTCATTTCTTATAATATTCATAATTTAAGTACCGTCGTTTTCGTATTCAATAGTCAAATACTTTTTTCGTAATGGGATTCGATATATTATCGATTCTCGCAGTTTAACTATGATCGTATTTTTCATTTTCTGTTTTTTTTTTTAAACTTAATTTAAAAAAATACATGATTATATGTAAGAGGTACTTCAAAAAATTTATATCGTCATTTAATGCAAATAAATCAGATCTTCTCAGAGGAAAAAAGTAGTTTGTAAACCAATTTAGCAATTTTCAATACGAATATATATTAAGGATGGGATTATAAATGCTACAGTTTAGAAGCATGTACAATAAATTAAATATCTAATATAATCGTAAAAGCTGTTTTATTTATTTTTAAGCTGTAAATCTTGATTTAACAATTGAAAAAAATAACTTATAAAGGAATTTCTATTAAAAAATAACAAATTTTTAAAATATTATTTTATATTCTAGATTACGCGAAGTATCCGATAAAGTCAACAAGTATGGTTTTGGTACACATCGCATCTTTGAACAGCTTAAAATTCCCGTGAAGGAAATTGTAATTGGACCCAGTCACATTGGAGTGCTTCTCGAAGATGGCAAAGCATTTCGTGTTGCATTCTCAATAAACTCGGAGCGACTTGATTTAAGCAAAGCAGATGCCACTAAAAGGTTCTTGTATATTTGTATTTATTAAAATATATTTTTTAATTTTTCATAACATATTAAACCGGACCGCCGCGGTCTTCAAAAATGAACTTATTTATTTAATACTGATTCCCAAATAATTTCGGCTCTAAACGATCGTGATATACGAAGTTAATATTGAAACTTTAAAAATTTTCTTTTGTTTGGCAAACTTTTTCGTAACTCTATTTTTGGTCAACAAATTGTCACATTAAAATTTCATCAAGTTTTATTTTATTAACGTTATTTATATGTCGTAGAGTCAAGAAAAACGAAACTCTTGAACTATCCTATATAAATCTTGAACCGACCGCATACAAAACAAGATCCCACAAGTGGGCGTAGATATTTTAATTAGTTACGGAAATAATTCATAAGTATCAAAACCTATCCAACTATTTTTGGATAACGGTCCAGCTTTACGTTAAAGCCAAATATTTTGGGAATCATCATACAATAAAACAAGGTTCCAAATAAGGACGGACAATAACCCTTTCCTTTCGTGAGGCGGTCTTATATATTTTATATCTTTATTATATTTTTATATAGTATGTATACTAGGTACTTTATTATATTTTAAATTGAAATGAACACTAAATTTCAGTTCTACCAACAATAGTTCGAATGCGGCCGGCACTTCAAAGCACTCTTCTGTTTTATCATCGCGCCAATTGGCCAGATCACGTGCTCGCTTGATGCGTACCACGGCACGCTCTGGCACGAGTGGACAGGGTTCTGGTTCACGCAGCTCTGGCGTTATTATAGGCGGCACATCATCGAGCCGTCCGTTAGTTTCGGTGCCTTCCACATATGTGCCCGATGAATTGGTCTCGCAAGCAGAAGTAGTACTGCAGGGAAAGAGTAGGAATCTCATTATTAGGGAACTACAGGTAAACAATTTCGAAAAAAATTGTTGTTTCCAATAGTTGGCAATGAACAAAAGTCACCTGACACAATTACAATTTATTGTATAATTGATAATTAATAATATTTGCCATTCTTTAACGTGTTCTTAGCGCACAAATCTCGATGTTAATCTCGCCGTTAACAATTTATTGTCGCGCGACGATGAGGAGGCTGAAGACACCGAAGAGGGTGGCGACAACTATGTGCCCGAGGATCTAATATCACTCTTGGACAATGGCTTTCATGCTGACAACAGCAGCGTCATTATCGATCCTTCGGACGGTCTATTTTCCGAGGAGATCTTCAGCAATTACTCAAGTATTCGCAAGTAAGCGCGAGTTCTATATTTTATTGAGTGTGTGTGTGTTAATTTGTTCCATTTGTTGCATGTCGCTTAAACAAGTCTGTTGTTTAATCGTATACGCAGCGAGCGAAATCAGTCAAATGCTGGCGGCAGTGGCGGCGGCAGTAGCAGCAGCGCAGACGCTAGTCAGCCGCGATCTTCGACCTCGGCCAATGTGCAGACGGGAACTAGTGGCGCCTCGGCACAAATATCAGCAGTAACAGCCGATCGTGAGGCTTTCAGCCGTTGGCGCGATCGACAGTATTATGGGCCGCGGCGTTGGCTCAACAAAGACGACTATGCGTGGGATAAAGATGCAGGTTTGTAATGCATAGCTTAGATACTAATTAAAAAATATTTGTAAAGGACATTTAAAAGAATTTTTATTGTAAAAGAAAAGGCACACAATTTGAAAAATAATACAAAAGCAAATAAAAAAGAATAATTATCCTTACAGTGAACAAAATATTTCGTCGGAGTTGTACTGAATTTACAAACCAAATATTTACGAACGCACAAATTCCGGCGCAATATTTTGTTCACTGAATAAAACAGAAAAACAGTCAAAAAGAAATATAAAAATATCAATGAAAAATTAATTAAAAATGATTAAACATCGCACCTAAAAGTTTTTAATATATTTATTCAACCATTTTATTAGATGCTAAAAAGAAAGAGCCCGCCGCACTCAACTCTCCCATTTGGATATCAGAGGAACTACAACCGTGGCCAGAGCGCGGTCAAGCGCTGCGTTTCAAGAAGATTGGAGCACTCTACAGTGAGTTTATCGGACTTTCCGAGACCGGCGAGTTGCATCAGTGGCGTTGGTCGGATGCAGAACCGTACAAAGCAGAGGTCTTTTAACAGAACAGCAATTAAAGATCGATATTATTAATATATTTTTATATTTTTCTTTAGACGGATAACATTTTTCATCCCAAAACATTGTCGCTTAATTTAAACGAAAAAGTTGAACAACTTTCGGCCAACTTCATACGTTGCTCAGTGGTTACCGAACATAACCGCGTTGCCACTTGGATGGATGAGCACTTGGGATATTTGGGCGCCAAGCTCGAGCATGCAGCAATTGCGTTCACAGAATTTGCCATGGACCCAATAACCACAATCAATGCCTGCTCTCTCTACACCGCCGTGCGCACCGAGAACAACAACGTCTACTGGTGGGGCGTCTTGCCATTCGATCAACGACGCTATCTCTGGGATAAGTTTCGCACAAAAACCAAGAAACCCATCAAACCTGTGGCCTCTGACATAGCCGTCGGTACGCAGGTGGTCATGAAAAAATGTCCCATCTATCAGACCGGATCAATTGGTTTTACCTGTGTCAATGGCGTGCCCAAAGTGGGACAATTACTCAACTCCGTTTGGGACTTTAACGATGTTTGTCGTTTCAAGCTGCTGCACGTGCATGCAGTGGTCAGCAGTGAAAAGCTGCAGGCTGCATGCGGTACCACACCAGCAGCTCCCAACGAAACAAAAGAAACCAAACCGGTGGTTCCACTTTCTCTGAGCGCATTACCAACAGCGGGCGGGAGCAGCAGCAGTAGCAAGACGCACAGTGCCAACAAAGAGACCACGGATCGCATAGACATGCCACCGCCTCCTTCACCTGCCTCGAGCACCTGCAGCGACACCGGCAGCGTCACGTCGCACAAACGCACTAAACGTATGGCGGCCAAGGATGACAGTGATGGCGGTGGAGCTAGCGGCAGTGGTAAAAAGGACGAAGAGATGTGGCAGCTTAAGGATGTTGTGTTTGTTGAGGACAAAATTGGACCTATTGGTAAAGTTCTTAAGGTCGATGGCGATTTTGTGGCGGTGCGTTTTCCAGCGCCTACAGTAGTTGCTGCAGCAACTACAGCTGCCGGTAGCAGCAACAGTGTCGATGGCGCCAAGGAGGACGACTGGCAGCAGTGTCGTCTGTTGCGTCGCGAAGATGTGCAAATCTACAAGACAGCAATGACGTCACGCGGTCCAGATTGGTTGCAAAAGCAGCCTAAAAAGATCAACATACACAACAGCAATGATGCGCACGGTTTTCAGCTGCTCGCGCTCTCTGTTGACACCAAAGGCATACATGTGATCAAGAAGGTGGGCGCCAAGATGCACTACAGTCTCTACAACCTATACAACAGCAAACAGGAGCAGAATTGTCAGTTTCCCACGGATAGCGGTGCCTTTATGGGACTGTCACCTAGCAACATTGCTATGTTCTGCAACAACGACAGCAGCGGCAACAACAGCACCATCATTTTGCGCGACGGCAATCGTGCTCTTTATCCGGTGGCCAAGGACTGTGTGGGTTCTATCAAGGACCCGCAATGGTTTGACTTACCGCCGGTGAAGGCAGTCGCAATGACAACCATATCGTTACCAGCAATGGGCAGCAATCTCAAGTCGAAGGTCTGCATGACTGGGTTGTTGTTCGAGCCGCAACAGATGATGCCACTCATTTTGCGTTGCGATCTGAAAAATGCTTTTGCCGCGCTAGCGCGTTTTGACAAGGAAGAGCGCAACGATGTGTTGTCCATAATAAGTGAGCGTTGCGATGGCGGGCGCAATATTTATCACGCGTGCACTGTGATGTGTTCCCCCACTTCCAACAAAGAGCCTGATGACAAGAAAGCAGCTACAACTCCTCGCTCAACAGCCGGTGCTGCATTCAGCAGCAGTAGTAGCAGCACTAACGCGGACAATGCAACTGGCGCATCCACCTCAAGCTCTACATTTGCCAGCGTCTCAACAGCAGGCGTACGAGAGAGTCGCGCGCTCAGTTTGCGTGAAATGATGAATCGCTTAATAAATACAGACGCTAATGCGGCTGCTGCCGAACAAGGCGGCGCAAATGCCGCCGAAGATATGTATCTGCCGCCGTGGGCAGGCGATTCGACCACTGCTGGCGCCACCGCAGCATCCACAAATGACACCGTCATGGCCGGTACAGAGGATGATATCTCGAAAATCATTGCAGCAACCTCAAGCGCAGTTGCTGCAGCCGCTGCCACCACCAGCAAAATATCCACGCCCATCTATACCTTTGATCCGTTGCAACGACGCGAACATGCAGCACTTATACTGCAACAGATGTGCGTCAGCAGCGCGCTGCGTCCATACTTGCACCAAATGTTGAGCGCCAAGGATGCTCAGGGCCAAACACCGTTCATGCTAGCTGTCTATAGTCGCGCCTACGAGGCCGGCATTATCCTCCTTAATGCAATACTCAGTCTGTCGGAGAAGGAGTCGTCGGCATTGAAAGATTCTATGATTTTTCCGGCTGGTTCGCCGCCCGATCAGTCGCCTCTGCATGTAATCTGTTACAATGACACTTGCTCTTTCACCTGGACCGGGGCCGATCACATCAATCAGAACATATTCGAGTGCAAGACCTGCGGTCTCACAGGCACGCTCTGTTGTTGTACCGAGTGCGCTCGCGTCTGTCACAAGGGACATGACTGCAAGATCAAGCACACCTCGCCCACTGCCTACTGCGACTGCTGGGAGAAGTGCAAGTGCAAAGCGCTGATAGCGGGCAATCAGAACAAGCGTTTTCTTCTGCTATGCAAGCTCGCTGCCTGCACGGATCTGGTCACCAAGTTTAATGCCAAGGGCGAGTCCATATTACTATTTCTCATACAGACGGTGGGGCGTCAGACGGCCGAACAGCGTCAGTACCGCGCCAATGCACGTGTGCGCAATGTCAGTGGTAGTGGCGGCGCAGGTGGTGGTGGCGCCTCTTCCTCGTCGCGCAAGGCACCCATGGACGTGGACACCGACATGCCGGACCACGATCTCGAGCCGCCAAAGTTTGCGCGCAAGGCTTTGGAACGCCTTTTAATTGATTGGCATGCGGTGAAGGCAATGATAATGACGGGAGCCGAAAGCAAATCAGATGCGCCGCAGTCATCAACAGATGGTGCTGCCGGCAATTCGGAGCCACATAATGTTTATTTGCAAACTCAAAATGGCTCCACACTACTGGACAAATTTACACATAATCTATTTGTGAAATGCAGCAGTGAGCACTTGGACACGCTGCTCAAGACATTGGTGCGAGAAATGCAAAATGATGCAGTAGCTGAGCGCATACGCGAGGCAGAGGAAGTGGCCCGACGGTTTGTGCGTTCTGTGGCGCGCGTTTTCGTCATTTTTAATTTGGAAAAGCAGCCGAATCCGGATAAGCGTAAGCCGAACCTGGCGCCACATAAACACATACAAAGCTCGGTAAAAGTGTTTCAGACACTGCATAAAATCGCTGTACAAGAGCTATGCGAAGTTGCTGATGCGCTTATAGCTCCCGTTCGTTTGGGCGTGGTGCGTCCAACGGCACCATTTGCCATGTCTTCATCTAATATTGATGTATGTAAAATAAATATTATTTGTTTAAATATTTTGTGTATAAATATTTTGGTTTTCTTATTTCAGAATTCTGATGAGTTATTTAACGTAGAGCCATTGGCGCCCACGACACTAGAGACACTGAGTGAACCAGCCACCGTCGCCCACGAGGATGGCAACGAGCAGGTGGTGGCATTTAATATACAATCAAACTATCGCCTGGAAGGAAATGACATGGAAAGTAAGTTTAAAAATTCATAGTTCATTTAATTTGTTTTTTGTATACGTGAAAAACGAAAAGAGCTACAACTTAAAATGTTTAATAATTTATTCACTTAAGCAATGCGCGACAATTCTGAGCAGGATGAGCCAACACATCGCGACGGCAATGCTCAAGCACATGGCGAGGATGTCTCAGACAATCCGCGCAATGACGAGGGCATCCAAGACGATGAGAGTGACAATGATTTTACATTTAATGACGCAGAGACCGAGTCCGATTCGGACGACAATCAAAGCACACAAGATGCACAGCGTAGCGTGCAGACAGGCGCCACCCTTGGCTCTGAAACAGGTGATACATTCATACACATCGTTTTGTTTAAGAGTTACAGCTCTTTACATTACAGATATTGGTGTTATGTTTCTTGAAGACGAATCCGGTGACTCGTCTCCGCAGGAGGAAGAAGGCTCCGAAGACGGTGAGACTGATGATCATTCGGATGAATTCAATTTTGCTGATCATCAGCTAGAACGTCGCAACACTAACACGAGTGCACGTAGTGATTTGGCACCACAGTCGATGCAATGGGCGATACGTAATCGTGATCCGGCACGTTCGTCAGTGCGTGTGTCGACTGGCTCCAGTTTGGTCTTCATCGATCCAATGGCTTTGCGTCGGTCGACGGTGCCGCCAAGCTCAGCGGTCGCTGCGCCATCACAGGAACAACATACAATGGCAACAACGGCCAGCAATTTGGCACGTGCTTTTGCTATAATTGTGCGTCAAATATCTGAGTTGTTGAGTCATGCGTCATACTCGGTGAACAATGATATTGAAACATCTTTGAAGCTCACTGTTGAGGATGCTGTTGAGATACAGGTTTGTTTGTTTATTTTATCAATAATTCATTAATTATTTGTTTAACCTTTGATTATCTAGGATTACGTTGAAACACGTCTCAAATCCACATGGACTTGGATGTTTTCCGTTATGGACGGCACAGAGGCCCAACTAAAGTTTGGCGCCTATCTTACCAACTACACCGACCCGGCTCACCCACTGCATCCACTCAATCTGAGCGCACAAGGAAACAACGGTAGCGGCAGCAGCACTAACACAAGTAGCGCACAACCCACTACCGCCTCCACCGCTGTGGGCATAAATCTACTAGGTATTTAATGTCTCTTTGTAGACTTCGTATATTTTTTATATTTTAATTTTTTTTGCAGGTCCCTCGTCTCGTCGCGAGTTTTTCACTTACTGCTTGTCGCTGATGCGTGCACATACCTCGGAGCATCGTGACTCGCTACCCGTGCTCGACATAACGGCTCTACGTCACATTGCTTACGTGCTCGATGGATTTGTCTACTACATGCGCAACGATACATTATTCTTTGAGCGCACAGAAACTACAACTTCTGATGTGAGTTCAGCGTCAACGGCGGCTGCTGTTGCCACCGTCGCCGCCGCTGTTGCTGCGGCCAGTGCTGCAAATGAAAATGAAGACACGGACGACGAACTCTCAAGCATTACAAACGACGATGCCTATGTTGATCATACCAGCAGCACTGCAGCAGTTGCGGCAGCAGTTGCGGCAGCATCAGCTGCAACAACGTCTGCCAGCGCTTTGCTGTCGGCTACAGTTACGTCCGCTAAACGACATTCATTCTTCACACGTTCAGAATCCACACTGAGCCTGGGTTGTCTCGCGCCCGACGGATTTGATTTGCCCTTGGATGTAGCGCTGCCGCTGGCTGATAAACCACACCTGCTGCAGCCTAATTCAAAACGCGAAGATTTGTTTGCCAACCTGCCGCTGCCCATAACAACGGCGACCGGTGCACAATCCATGAATGTGCTCGACTTTCCTCCATCAAAATTGGGTTTCTCCGAGTATAATAGCACCAACACAGTGCAACCGATTGCAACGACATTGGTAGAGAAGCCCTCGACATCGGCTGCAACCAGCACCGCAGAGAAGAACGATGACAATGATTCATATGCGAACTTGTATATTCAGCTCAAGAAGAAAAAATACTCGGACGATGTGTCACCTAAGAAGGAAGGCGCAGTTGAAGTGTCCGCCAAGCATTTTGCTGAGGACGTTAAAATGGAAACCGATGCTGCTGACAGCGCTGTAGTAGTGACACGTCCCGAGGTCATTATAACACCTAGCAAAATATTGCGCACAAGTTTTGAGGCTGCAGAGAATTTATCCTTCAATGCAGCCGGCACTTCTATAGCAACTGCTCGGTCTGTTATCGTGCGCGCTGGAACTTCGACATCGTCTTCGACGAGTAAAAAACAGGATGAACAGTCTTCGTCCGCCAACTCATCATCTACTTCGTCGCCCAGTAATAGAAATGCAGCCGCTGATGGCGCTAAAAAATTCCGCATTTCCAGTGGCGTCGCTTTTCCAGCGCGTGGTCATCTCTTCTGCCAGCATTTGTCGACCGAATCGCCTTCGTGGAACTTTTTGCTCGGGCGCTGGAAGCTGACTTTAGATTTGTTTGGGCGTGTTTTCATGGATGACGTTGGCATGGAGCAGGGTTCAGTGCTGCCGGAACTGCGCGGTTTTCCCGTCAAGGAAATGCGTTTCCGCCGTCACATGGAGAAATTGCGCAACGGCCAGCAACGCGATTTGATACTCTGTAAGTTGGAACGCAATCGTGACAGCTTAATAATACAAACGTTCAAGGAGCTGAATGCGCAGTTCGGCACACAAAACCGTCGCGTTCATCCGCCGCTGATGTTCAATCGCGTCAAGGTCACATTCAAAGATGAGCCTGGCGAGGGTTCGGGTGTGGCTCGTAGTTTTTACACCTCAATATCTGAAGCGCTGTTGGCCAGCGCTAAAATGCCCAACTTGGAGTCGGTGCAGGTCGGCAATAACTGTAAGTACGGCGTGCCGTTCTCGAGTATACTGCGTAACCGCGGCGCCTCTGGAAGAGACCCGCCGACCTTGCAGCGCCGTGGCACAGGCAGCAAAATACTTTGGCGCACCTCGCGAGAGCGCAAGGTACTGAATTATGATGCCAGACCATATACGCCAACAGCAGGCAATGCAGGTATTAAATCCACTGATTGCTTCTATAACTAGAATTATTTTAAAATACTTCCTTTTCCACAGATAATAATGCAGATAATGCCAATGAGCATTTGTCCGTACATTTACAACAACTAGGCGAAAGATTACATCCAAAGGTAAGGTTTGATCAGCTTTTTTTTTGTCAGTTTAAATAAACCTTTTTCTCCCAAGATATATTCAATAAATCCGGCAAATGCAGCTAAAATAACCGGCATGCTCTTGGAGATACCAACGCCACAATTACTGTCAATTTTGTCGTCCGAGGAGACGCTACGTCAAAAAGTAAACGAAGCCTTAGATCTGATTATGTATAAGCAGAAATCGGAGACCGGCAACTCGGCACAGTCAAAGAAAATGATACCGGTTGTATTGTTGGAGCAATGTCAAGTGGAGGACAACGATCCGTTATTCTATTCGCCGGGCAAGCGTGGTTTCTATACGCCTCGCCAGGGTTACGGCTCCTTCGAACGCATAAATGCGTTTAGAAATATTGGCAGGTGAGTCGTTTGTAAATTTAAAATGTTTTTTTCACTAGTTGGTTTATAAAGGTGATGGTTTTGTCGAAATTTATTGTAAAGAAAAGCTTATATTTGCAATATTATATCTTTATTTAGATTAATTGGCATGTGCCTGTTACAAAATGAACTCTTGCCGCTATTTCTGCAACGTCATGTGCTCAAATATGTACTGGGCCGAAAAATTAAATTCCACGATTTGGCATTTTTCGATCCTGCTCTGTATGAGTCGTTCCGACAACTTATACAAAATGCACAGACCGAAGAAGGCGACGAAATTATTACAAAAATGGAACTTTTCTTTGTGTAAGCGATCGAGATGATCTTTTTTTTAATTCTGTACAAAATTTATGAATTTTATACACATTTCTAGCATTGATTTAATGAAGGAAGAAGGTGGTGGTAGCATTGAATTAATACCGGGCGGACGTGAAGCTCAAGTAACAAGCAGTAACTTATTCGATTATATTCGACGTTATACAGAATATAGACTGATTAAATCGCAAGAAAAGGCATTGGAGGTAAATGTTTGCAAGTGTTTCTATAGATTGCAACGTTTAACTTTTGGCATTTGCAGGCATTAAAAGATGGCGTTTTTGATGTGTTACCCGACAGCTCTATGGACAGCTTAACATCGGAGGACATGCGTTTACTTTTAAATGGTGTAGGCGATATAAATGTGACCACACTCATATCTTACACAGCATTTAATGATGAATCCAGTGAGGGATCAGACAAATTACTCAAATTCAAGCGATGGTTTTGGAGCATTGTGGAGAAAATGAATACTTTGGAGCGTCAAGACTTGGTACGTATTTCAATTTTTGTTTTTAGACAATTTTTCAATCTACTCATTCGTAATGTATAATCGTTTTATTATTAAAAGGTTTATTTCTGGACCGGCTCGCCTGCTCTACCCGCTTCAGAGGAAGGTTTTCAGCCATTGCCTTCGGTGACAATTAGGCCGGCCGATGATTCGCATTTGCCCACAGCAAATACGTGTATTTCTAGACTATATATACCCTTATATTCGAGTAAATCAATACTTAGGAGCAAATTACTTCTCGCTATAAAATCCAAAAATTTTGGTTTTGTATAAATTTTGTTTTGTTTATTTTATTATTTTTCACATTCAACCAAGGAGTTTTCTGAAACAGTTGATCTAAAAAATATTTATAATACTAATAATACATACATGCATATATCTCTTTAATTGAGAATTATAAGATTATAATTTGAAATATTTGTTCATGTTTTTCATAGAATTAATAATGAATTTCATATTAAAAGATTTATCATACGCTCATTCCTATTTAATAATTAAAATATATATTTCTTAAATTAATCGAATTACAACATAAAGATGGCATTACATGAATGAAAAACAAAAATACTGATTGATAACACACAAACACTCGTTATAATTAACTATTTATTAGGCTATTACTGGGTTATACCAATTGAAATGAATTGTTTTTTTTTTCTACTATGTTTATTTTAAATTAACTATATTCCAACCATTCATATTTAATACTTTCACTTTGCGTTTCGCAATAAAAATTATAATGTTTATTTTTACTTGAATAAAAAATATGTATATATATACTAGAATGAAATGTTTTTATACATGTTTTTTATTTTTATTTCCACACGGTTTTCCAGTCTAGAGGAGAAATCGCGTCGAAAGGGTATTGCGGTGAATGAGGATAAGACGAAGTACCTGTTGTCAACAAACAAAGAGTCCCGGCGTCTTGGACAGTACGTCACAATTGACATCCACAAATTCGAAGTCGTGAAGGACGTTGTCTACTTTGGTACCAGCATCAGCATAAATAACAATGTCAGTCTTGAGATTAGCCGAAGAGTAATTCTTGCCAACAGGTTTTACTTGGGGCTCAGTAGGCAATTAATATAATAATCCTCCCTCGACGGACAAAAATTAAGTTTTTTAACCGATGAGCGAGCTTTAGGAGAGTTTGAGAAAAATCTATGGCCCGATATGCGTTAAAACGAGTACAGGATCAGATGGAACGATGAGTATGAGCTCTACATTGACATATTCAGACGCATTAAGATCCAGGGTCTACACTGTCTTTGACCAGTATGGAATTGTGTATAGTCACCATAGGAGAGGCCGTCCGAATCTCCGGTAGTGCGACCAAGAGCAAGACAACCTGACGACGCTTGGAGTCAATGTGCGCAACGCAGAAGCGACTGACAAGGCATAATTACATTCGATATTATTCTTTTTGAGGAAATTCTGGGAAATTTGGTTTTATGCAGGGTTGGGTAATTTCGTGTATTTCGGGATTGTTTACATTTGTGCGTAGACTATGTAGACAATTACGTAGATAATGTAGACTATGTAGACAATTACGTAGATAATGTAGACTATGTAGACAATTACGTAGATAATGTAGACTATGTATACAATTGTATATACTGACCTAATTAAATTTAATTTTGTTCAATATGTAAATTGATTTTATCCTAAAATGAACATATTAAAAATCATTATTATTATTTGTAGCGTTATCAGTCTTGAATCTATGCATAAAATAGATTGTTTTGATTTAGGTAAATAATAAAATACTTTTATTTAGATTTTATTTTTATATTATTTATTATTTTACTATATTATTTTAAATCGTACAATTTGTATTTATTTTTTTTATTTATAATTTAAATCACTACAAAAAAAACAAATATTTATGAATTGTATACATTGTCTGCATAGTATACATTGACTAGTATACATTATCTACATGTATTTTAGAAATTGTCTACATGTACTTTAGAAATTGTCTACATTCAATTATCTACATGTAGACAATCGTATAATTTTCATTTGTAGACAATCTCGCCCAACCCTGGTTTTAATAGATCCATGTATATTGGTTATTTTTTAAAATTACTTATATATAAAAATTTTATCATTTTAAATAATTATTCATTTCTTTTTCATAACATTTATATAATTTTCTCTTGCAAACAAATTATTATTTGTAATTATTTTATAAAAGATATTGGGATATAAAATGTGTTTCTAAAGTGATTAAAATCCCAAACTCAACTATATTTTAAAATATTTATTTATTCTGCCATATTTTACTTAAGAATTGAGGCAATTACATAAAAAGTATACAAATAATAAATGAAAATATAAATCATTAATAAAATGACATGTTCTATACTCATTCTTTATGTATATCTAATAAAAAAAAACATTAACATTATTTTTTGAACAGTACCAGATAGAAGTCGGCTAAAGTGAGTGGCGAGCATCTCCCTCAGAGTGAGGGTTCGTGCGTTGGGTTTGGGTCCCACCACGGAAAAAACCTATGCGCCCAATGAAAACAAAAAAGAAGCCTCGGATAACGACCGATTACAACGATGACGACCCACGCAAACGTTTTAAGGACCATGATTTACGGATATGCACCTGGAATGTCCCTTTATAGGGAAGGTGCCTCTATCCAGCTGGCAGATGTCCGCGAAAAATATAAGGCCGAAACAAGCGTCCTGTGATATCTACAGCTGCCATGCGGAGAGACACGAATTTCGATGTGGATTTTAGGTCGGCAAGAGACTCCGCCACCTTGTCTCTAGGTTCACGCCCGTGGACGAAAGGCTGGCAACAATCCGCATCAAGGCTAAATATTTCCATATCAGCCTAATTTGTGCACACGCTCCGACGAACGAGAAAGATGACGAGACAAAAGAGCACCTCTACGAACGCCTAGACAACGCATACGAGCGCTGCCCCCGTCACGATAACAAAATCGTGCTAGGCGATTTTAACGCCAAGGTGGTCAGAGAAGCCATCTATTGTCCCACAATCGGAAAATTTAGCCTCCATGCCAACACTTCCGATAACGGAACGAGGCTAATCGACTTCGCCGCAGCACGAAACATGGTAGTTAGTAGCACTAGATTCGAACATTTCGATATCCACAAGGCCACATGGTTGTCGCCCGATCAAAAAACTCGAAATCAAATTGATCACGTTGTTATTGACGGAAGGCACGCTTCAAGCGTGATGGACGTACGCACTATCCGAGGTACCAATATGGACTCGGATCATTACCTTGTAGCAGCCAAGGTCCGCACACGCTTAAGCGCTGCGAAGAACGTACGGAACCAAACGCAGAGAAAGCTGTCACTAGACGAAATCTAGTGACAGATATCCAGAGCACACTGAAAATATGGAGGGATCACTTCTCTAAACTACTTACCGGTGATGCTGACCTAAAGCCGCCTTCGACACTCCGATAAGGGAACGATTATACGCCGCAATGTCTGAGTTCGGTATACCTGCGAAACTTATAAGGCTTTGCAGGATGACCCTGAGCAACACACGTTGCGCAGTGAGAACAGGAAAAGACCTCTCCGAGCCATTTCATACCGAACGAGGTTTCAGACAGGGTGACTCCCTATCGTGCGACTTTTTTAACTTATTGATGGAGAAAATAGTTCGAGCTGCCGAATTCCGTCAAAGCGGCACTATCCTCAACAAAAGTGTCATGCTGCTCGCATATGCCGACGATATTGATATCATTGGCAGGAGCACATGAGCAGTCAGCGCAGCATTCTCCAGATTGGAGAAAGAGTCGCGTCGAATGGGTCTATTGGTGAACGAGGACAAGACGAAGTTCCTTGTGTCAACAAGCAAAAAAGAGTCCGTGCGTCTTGGACAAAAAGCTGATTTTGACACCCACAAGTTCGACATTGTGAAGGACTTCGTCTATCTGGGATCCAGCGTAAACAGCAACAACGACGTCAGCCTGGAGATCAAACGGAGAATAACTCTTGCCAACAGGTGCTACTTTGGGCTCAGTAGGCAATTGAGAAGCAGAGACCTCTCTCGCCGGACAAAAATAACGCTCTACAAGTCACTCATCATGCCCGTCCTACTTTATGGTGCAGAAACATGGACGCTGGCCACCACCGATGAGAGAGTACTGGGAGCGTTCGAGAGAAAGATTCTCCGTAAAATCTTTGGCCCTATCTGCTTTGCTAACGAGTATCGAATCAGGATGAACCACGAGCTGTATGAGTTATTCGACGACATTGACATAGTCAAGCGCATCAAGATCCAGCGGCTTCGGTGGCTAGGTCATGTCGAACGAATGGATGAAAACACTCCAGCCAAGAAGGTGCTTGAATCGAAACTCGAAGGTGGACAGCGTAGAAGAGGGCGTCCAAATCTGCGTTGGAAAGACCAAGTTGAGGACAACCTGGCAACGCTTGGTATTTCTAACTGGCGTCAGTGCGCGCAAAGCAGATCCGACTGGCGCGGCTTCATCTCAGCGGCCAAAACCGACCCACGGTTGTAAGGGCCATTTAACCAACCAAACCAACCAGATATATTTTTAAACGATATGTTGTAATTGTGAAAAAAAAACTAAAATTTACTAGTATTCTATTTAAAATAAATTTAAATGCCCCAAAATAAGTTTCAGACAAAGAAAAAAAAAACATTTAGTCAAAAATTCTGTTTTACATTAAATATTTTGTCTTAAATGTGATTCATTTAACAATTTCTACTGGGTTCAATAGTACAAAGCAGCGTCGACCTACTCGCATGAAGTCGCACTGATAGATTTTGCAGTTTACACGAACTTATATTCTCTGCACTCGCTTTAACTCTAAAAATCATATCACCATTTTCGCTTCACCGATCTTTCCCACAACAAGCACTTTGCGGTCTGAGTTGGGCATCTCTACCCTAAGAGTGAATTTGGTTTAGTTTGGTACGCCGTTTGTAACCCAAAATGAACCATATCCGGTATGGACAAGTATATATATTCTTGATCAGCATGACCTCCTGAGTCGATTTAGTGATGTTCGTCTGTCTGTTGAAATCACGATGACAGCAAAACTAGAAGAGCTAGATGAATGAAACTACTAATTTAGATTAATTATATATCTAGGCTGTTTCAACAAGAAAATTTCTATGATCGGTTCATTGTGACCTTAGAACGGACCACTTATGTTCAAATATCTCCTATAAAACTTACATCTACATGTGAATTTACTTTATACCGGCTTAAATTAACTTTTTGATCAGATATATATATATATTGAATTTATGCTCATATATATAAAAATAATGTTTTCCCGTGAACCGACTTTTGTCGAAAAAAAAAATTAAAATTCGGAACACCTACCCTTAGGTACATATAGGTTTCAAATAAAAGGAAATTCTTTAGCGATTAAACGTTTCTTGTTATTTTCGGGATTCGTAAACGCTGGTGACCTATGCACCACATTAAATGGTAACCGCACACATGTGTTGGGTATTTATAGTCGATTTAGACCGACTATAACTTTCATAATTCTTACTAACTTCATCACACACACTATGACAATTTGCATACTTCAAAATTTCCCATGTGACCTAACCTTCCCTACTGGTTATATGATAATTTTTTTTTTTAATTTTTCGTGCAAGACTGATTCAAGTCCAACTCACAATTTTAGTTTTTCCTCTGCAAACCCAATAGTACATACTGTTTGGAGAACTCAGTCTACGGAAAACTGTTCTAGAAGTTCATATCTCTGGATTGTATACAAAATTAAAACAAACTTATGTTTGGTTTAAATAACAACAATTAATTTTATTTATTCACTTAAATAAAGTTGTTAAATAAACAACTTTACTAATTATAAATTCTAACAACTGGTGTACGTCCACAATTTAACTTTGGCAGTTTTCGCACACGATATCTACGTGATCACTACTGAAGTACTGCGTCTCAGATTCGGCGCCCTTATATACTGCATACATAACTTCGACACGCTTCGAACGGTTCGAGAAGCTTCTACACTTTTCGAGAATGCTATTTGCTTCTCATTCGCACTGTTGTGTTTTAAGGCGTTAATCTTCCATCTCTTTCTTACACACTGCCTCAGTGCGCTGAATTATCTTTCGTCTCTTTTACTCTTATTAACTGGTTACATATTTTCGTAACAATACGCATTTTAAATATTATTTTATTTAAAACAGAAATCGCGAAATTCGCACATTTAAAGTTTTTATATTCGATTTTATTCTGATACCATAATCATTTGCAAAATAATTATAACCCATAATTAGAACGATATATATTTGTTCAAGGAGAGTACTGATTGCTGCTCGGACAGCTTCATTGTCTTCCACCACTTCCCTTCCATTATGTGAAAGATGACATTTCACGCAATACTTCTTGTATCATCTAAGCCCACGACGTGTTCAAGACATGACCACATTTCCCCCTCCAAAAACGACATGGAATTTATGCTGCAAAAGTGACAACTTGATGAACCCGATGATAGCGAAGATATAAAGACACAAAGCATTAAATGCAAACATTTTTATTCAAGTGATAACATTGCAAAAAAAAAATATATACAAAATATATATATATAAACAATTTAAACATGTGGCTTACGAAATATACGAAATTGCGACATTATGTATGGCCTCGAAAGATGCAACGTTTGTACGGGCACCAAGTGACAAAGCCCCAGAAAATCATATGCATTAACGTAGAAAACCAAAGGCCAGAATTTCTTCGGAATTTCTTTTTTCATATTGCTGTTATTGTTCAAGGCATTCTAAGAAGGGTGCAAGCAACAATATTGAGATGATCACTTGACAGAAATCCAGAATTTAAAGACATACCTGCTTCTCCATGTGTGCCCAATCCTGAACTACTAATGTATCGCCGGCAATTGTCATAGGCTATGCTTTTGCGGCTTACGTTTTAGAAGACTATTTTAATTTTGAATGAAATGAAACAAGATGACTTTGACAACATTACGCTACGATGCTACGAATTACTCGTACAATTGAAAGTAGTTGTCGATATATTTTTTAAACAGCATTTGAATTCGTCAAGAAAGTGTTTCCTGTCCGGCAGGTAGCACTTGGCGCACATTTATATTGATACGTGAATCGTTTAAATAACTTTTGTAAGGTGCCCAGAAGAGCTCATCAGCTATTTGCTGGTACAGCTCTGCATCCATGGCGCATTCCATTGGTATATGTGGCAATTCATATTTCAATTTCTTCTTGCATTGCTCAGTGATCGGTTGCTTCTGTTGCGGCACCAGCTCGTTCCATAATTCTTCTTTGGCTTTCATGACGCGTGGCACTGCATGGTAACAGAGACGTGCCTCGCGCGACATTATCAACACATCGCCGCTGCGAAGATAGAGCGCTGACGGACATGCGTCTTTGCTCTGGCCGCCAATTAGAAAAATAGCAGTTTGACCAAAACTAAAAAGAACCATGTAGAAAACAAATAAAAAAGATGTCATTTTGACTACCTGAATGAAAAGAGAGGCGCCGCCAGATTGACCTCCGAATGGTCTGTATGTCCTGCCAGCGTGGTTCCAATCGGATAGTAGTTGACAATAGCTGCCTCGGCGGCAAAGTTCTCAAATCCCAGCACAGTGGAGAAATAACCACTCAACTTGGCTAAATCTTCGGGAAACTGTGTGCGCTTCTGCTCGCTATACACTTTTGAATCCCAGTCGTGATGGTACCCTAACGTCGTCCAGCGCATTGCTATTTTCATGCGTCGTGCTTCGTCCTTGTCGTCCTTGCACAGCTGATAGGCCTGCCACCAGTCATCGATGACGCTTTGCGTGAAGAGACGTGCATTAAGATTGACCTCATTCGGCGTGCGTGGATAGTCGCGCAAACATCGAGTCATCCAGTATCTCTGGCCTTGTGTCGTGAAGGGATTGCGTATCACGAGCAGGCCCGGATGAGCATCTAAGCTATAGCACTTCCAGTATTGCGACGCCTGTAGACCTGGCGGCCTTCTACTTGTGCAGCAATCGTTAAGTGATAATTCGCTTACTCCCTGGGAGAATTAAAGACACCCAAGACTAATGCAAAGTTCTTTATACAGCAAAATACAATGCGAATATTGTGATACTTACAGCTGTGGACAATGTATCGGAATCGAAATCAATAACGCCACGGAAATCTGGCACTGGCCATTTGGCCTTGTAGTATTTAAACTTTTCTTTGAACATTCTGACGAGTTTATAACAAATTAATAAAAAAAAACAAAAAATAAATAACACTTTTCGGAACTAACCAAAGATTATCCGTTTTATTGTGAATTTAATTGTGAATTTAATTGTGAATTTTGCGAAATTGGACAGAAATAAGAGAAGTCAAAGACTCAGAGTTGCCATCGCAGAAGAAATACTTCCAATTTGAGCTTGAATGCACAGAAAATAAAAAGTGTGTAAATATAAATAAAATGTTAATCAATCCAATTAATTTTTAATTGAAACTCAGCCGATGTAACTTTTTGTAGGATTGAATTACATATTCGTAATAATGAGAATATGTTAATTGGAGAAATTTTAATTAATTTTTTTGTCATATTTATATTAAAGTTGTTATATATATTAAATTTTTTATTGAGAATTTTTAAATCATTAATTAATTAATTAGTAACATCAATTAAAATTTTCATTCGATAGAAATTGG
Source organism: Dryomyza anilis (assembly GCA_951804985.1). Classification (NCBI taxonomy): domain Eukaryota; kingdom Metazoa; phylum Arthropoda; class Insecta; order Diptera; family Dryomyzidae; genus Dryomyza; species Dryomyza anilis. Next base: position 20,835,746 of record OX638132.1, read on the forward strand.
ATCAATTAAATATTTTGTTAAAATAATTAAAATATTTGTCGAATAGAAACATATGAAAATAAAAATAATTTAATTCAATATATAACATAAATAATAAATATTAAATAAGTAAATAGTATTTATACTTTTTGGTATGTTTTATAAAATTCTTTCAACCTAACGAATATTTTACCGAAGTCAGTTTTCACAACTTCTACAGGTGGGCCAATTTATTGAGTCAAACATAAAATTTTATATTCGCTTTTTAACGATTCAATATGCAACAAAATGAGCATCATAAACTGTTTGTTCAAATTCTTGACAGCAAAAATAAATTGATCCATTTAATGCTTTAATAACATAACATACACTACATACACACAAAAAATTCCTGTGGTAGCATTCACAAATTCAAATTTGTTAACGCCTCATTGTTGCATTAAACATGTTTTTGTTTATTAAACATCGAATGTTAACATTTTTTGTTCATCCCACAAAAATTTTGTTATCCTAACTTATCATTTTTCAGTACTTCTTATATAAACAAATAGTTGTCAATCTGACTAATTTTCATTTGTGTATATAACCAAAAAGAAATTCTTACACTTGTTAATAGAACAAAATCCTTATTATTTGGTATTTTGTTAAAATAACAATGGGTTTTGTTTATAGAAAAGCTGCATTTAGTTAATAAGACAATTCACAATAATTCTCTGTTATATGAACAAATCGGATATTTGTTATATGAACAGATTCGTTTGTGTCTATGTTATATGAACAATTGGTTTGTTGCATAAACAGACCATTTGTTTTTTTTACAATTTATAGAAAAAAAATAACGCGTCATGACGCTTCGATTATTTTCTAACCCTTTTTGCGTTCGCTTCAATTCTAAAGTGTTATTTTAAAGTTAATTGTAATTGTTTAATTAAACCAATGCAGATTAAGGCGCTTGTTGCAAGTAAGTATTTGGTACTTAATATAAAAATATCACTATTATTGACAAATTGCAACACATTTGTGCAAATAATTTTATCAAATAGTTTAATATAAAATACATCTTTAATAGAGTAATCTTGGTGAAGGAAACAGTTGAACTGCTGCCGAAAATTGAAAGATCCTTGGGTTGTCGAAAAATTCAGAAAATTAGAAGATTCTTGGATTTTTGGGCTGCCGAAAAATACAGAAAATTGAAATATCCTAGGCTGCCGAATAATAAGGTATGTTTTATGTCATTTTGATGCACTGGCGGCTCTTATGGAGTTCGAGATATGTATTATACATAGAGTTGTCTAAAAATTTACGGGTGGCACTGCCGAAAACATTGGCTATATGGAAGCGAAAATTTACAGATTAAAGTTAACAAAGAAAAACAGTTTACAAAAATGGAACAGTGCATGGATGATTTGCAACAAAACTTACAAAGGAAATCAAAATCCAACGCTTAATAAATTTGAACTATATATTGAACTATATGTTGGCCAAATATGCGGCAAATAGTATGTAAATTTGTGCCTAGAAAAGGTATCTGTTAACAAAATTTTCGTTTCAATTTCCACATAACCAATGTTTTTTAATTAAATAAATTAATTAACGCAATAAACCATTTTGTTCTCTTAACAAGTAAATATGGTTTACTTAACAATAACCTTTGTAAACTAAACAAAAACAAATAGTTTGTTAAACAAAAATAAATGTTATTCAAACAAAATAAATTTGTTCATCGAACAAAATACATTTGTTTATCATATAAATTTACTTTGTTACTGGAATAATAATACTTTGTTGAATGAATAAGGAAATTTGTTTTATAACAATAAAAAAAGAAATTGTAAATATTTGTAAATATAACAAGTATTTTTTGTTGACCGTATATTAACAAATATTTTGTTAATTTAGACCGAATTTTGGTTAATATCACCATAGGAATTTTTTGTGTGTAATACAATATCCTGTTTTAAAATATCAACGTAGAAGAAAATAATGTTAGGAGAAACTGAACGACGCCGCCGACGCACGAGACGCACAAACAAAAAACAAAATGAAATCCAGAAGAAAAAAACAGTGTTGCAATTTAAGAAAATGAATAAATCAAAAGTAACAAATAAAAGTAGTTAATACTATTAAAGATTTAGTTGTATTGAAATTATATTAAATGAATTCCTATTAATATTTTAATTAAAAAATGTGTAAATACAATTAATTAATTAGTAAATGCATTCATATTTTTAATTGGAATACGATTTTGTTTGCTATTAATATCAATTGTTATATATACGTACAATATTTTTATCTGTGTGGCATGCTACCCTCAACATGTTTAGTGAGCGGTCGCCATTTCTTCCAGCATGAAATTTTTAAGCTACATTTGCGCTGCCTTTGTTATCGATGATATTCGATGACATTTTAACTCAAATATTTATAAACAAAAATGGAATTTAGATTGGAAAATATGTTTTCAATCAATTAAAGAGTTGTATGTAACTTTAATAAAATATTAATAATAAATTAATTTGTTAATTGACAGCTGAGATAGCGATGAATTCAGTAACAGTGAGCGATTAGTTACTGAGCAGTTTCGCAACTGCTGAGGTCGCTGAATGCAGCCAATAATTTTCACATTTTTTTTAATCGCCTTTATTTTTTCATGTTACAAATAAAAGAAATGTTCTAAAATTAATTACTTGATTAATGAAATGCGGTAGGACAATATATTTAATTATCACCGTGTTAATAATGTGATAGAGTATGAAAACAAGACAAATTGTTTGATTTATTATTTATTTTTATCAATAATTCAATCTGTAAATTCGATTTTTTTTATCAATAGTCCTAAAAGTCCTAAAATTTAAGTTAGGAATATATTAATATTAGAGAATTGACATGAAAATCTGTAAATTTTGCTTAAAGAAACACTTGCAGTCTGCATGAAATTACATATAAATAGTTTTTCATTTTTTAATATTTCCATGTTGATTGTTTTAATTGTTCTCTATCACAACATAAATTTGAAGTAATATTTTATCGAAAATATCGCTTGTCGAAAGTGCTATAACATACCGATTTTAGACAAATTGTGGAACTACGAATGTGAATTCACTTAAGTTATAACATCTTGCTACTGAATATTCAGAATTATTTTCAACCATGAATTTTTCAGTGCTGAGAAATTCAGACCAGAATTCATGCCTGAATTATATGTATGTCGGTTCTTAAGTATTGAAATTATTTGGCCCTGAAAACTGTTTTTTAATAATTATTCAAGTCTGAATTGTTGCCAATGTAACGGATAACAACATTTTATTGCAACATACATTAATAAGAAGATATTTATAAGAAGATATTTATATAAAAAAATGGCTACTGAAAATAACTCAAATTCAAGTGTGAACGCTGGACTTAGACGCGTTTAAGTAATTTTGGCACAGTAAGAACATAGCATAACATTTCTTGCCTGAATATTGGAGTCTTTAGTCATACTAAACAGAGCATGCTTTTTCCGAAGCCATTTTCAGTTGCATTTTCAGAAAATAAAAATGTATCATCTAAAAATAAAAACCTACGGTTTAAAAAAACGTACTTTTGTAAAAAAACGCTTTTGAAACGTACTAAAATTTTCGAAACGTATCAAAAAAAAATTCAGGGCAGACCAGTGTCGCCAGATAAAATTCTCACACGAAATACCTTTTTCCCTCATGAAATTCTCACAAAATCTCTCGTAGGAAAATTCTCACAAATTCTCACAAATTCTCTCAAAATTCTCAAAATCTCACAATATCTCACAATTCATCAAATTCTCACAATTTCTCGAATTCTCACAATTTTCCGCAAAATCCATTAAATTATCACAGTACCTCAATTAAAAATATATAATATTTTTATAAATCTATTTTCAAGTGAATGAGAATGAGATTCCGTTGTTTCTGTCTTCCTTTTTTACCAGCAGTGTGGTTTATCGCTTTTGTGAGAATTTTTTTCTCACGGGAGGGATTTTTCTCTTTCGAGAGAAAAAAATTCTCTCAAGGGAAAAAGAATCTCAATATAGTGTGAGAATTCTCATATCCCGCAAATGCTAAAAATTCTCATAAACAGTATTTTTCCTACAAAACTGGCAACGTTGGGGCAGACTAAAAAATTTGAAAAGATACAATATTTTCTCGTCGGATCAAAACTGACGACAAAAAAAAGACAGATGGAAAATTTTTGAAGAGGTACAAAATTCTTCATTTGGATCCAAAAGGTACAAAATTTTTCCTTCGGAAATTTTTTTTTTGAGAAAAACTTACGACAAAAGAAAAAGTACTTAGTACTGCTTAGTATTTCGTACTTTCAAAATAAAAACGTACTTTAAATAGTACGAAAGCACGTACTTATGCAACACTGACTAAGAGTAACAGAAATCATCCACCGGGTTTGTCTAACGAGGCGACTGACGGCAATTTGTGCGTGCCAAATTTTTACAAAAAATAATTACAAAAAGCTTATACCTTCAATTATATTAATTTTGTGTGTGCAACTGCAAAAATGTAAGTATTTCTTGATCATTGATCATAATATTGATTTGTGATTTATATTGCATTAGAAAAAGAATAAGTATTCGATGCATCTGCTTTGATACTAGACTACATGAAAACCAAAATGGCGGACACGGTGACCACTCTTTTTTTTGTTATACATATTAACATGCATTATGGTGCAAATATTTCTTTTTTTTGTGGTATCATTATGACTTTTTTTTGCTAAAAATATAAAAAATAAAACAAATAATCTTATAGTAGTAATTTGTAAATACATGCATCAAATAGTTTTGTGTTTTATACAAAGAGTGGGTGTCTCATGGTTGCCAAGCCGCTGTGTTTCTTGGAGTCTTGTTTCCGCTCAGGGCATAGTTGCCAGTTCTGTGAGAAAGCCGATTCCCATAAAAGTATTAATAAATATCTTTTGAGCGAGTAAAATGTTTCGTTTATTTGTTTAGGTAATTTTTTATCTATATTTTAGCATGTAGATCCAATAATAATTAACATTAATGTTATTTATGGTTATTTAGAGCATAAACCACAATAACTATTAAACTTAACTACCCAGTAGTAAATAGAATGAGTAAAAAGCAATTCTAGAATTTATTCTATACAGCCAGAGCCCCTTACCGACTCGGTTTTTATTGCAAGGAGTTCCACTCTCATTTTTCGGAGAAGGGGTTCATAAACAACTTTGTTTAGAGGCCTTCTAGCTGTGAATATTAAGAACTACCCTGCAGTGAAATCTAAACTAGTAGCATAAATATGTAGTATTTATATTAGTAACTATAGTTAACATATATGTTTCTAGATCGGTAACTAGTTAAAATGGATGCAGAGAAAAACAGTTAAAAAAATTCTTTCGTAGATGAACGTGTCAAAATTGTCAAAAACAAAATAAATTTAAAAATACAAATTATATTCCATTTATCTGTTCTGCAGGAAACATCTTTCTTTTTAATTTTGTTGTGGGTTCTATCGTGCGATTTGTTTTATTTCTATCCGTCATGGACTAATAAAATTTAACAAATAACCTATTGAAAGGCCCTTACAACCGTGCCTGCTGAAAAAATCCGCGCCAGTCACTCTCTCCTCCTCTGCTGTCCACCATCAAGTCTCATTTCAAGACCTTTCTTGACTGGTGCTAGACAGCCAAACTATAGATTTTGATGCGCTTGACTATGTCAACTGTCGTTCATTTTATTGTTTCATTTTATTGTAATATGTTATGTAATTTATAATTTACTTTTATAAGATGTTACATGGACATATGGAATGTTGTTAGCAAACGATTAAAGAGAAAACACCTAAGAATATTATAATATTTTTTAGCCGCTATTTTTAATTGATAGAGAAGGTGAAATTACGTTGAACTTATGACGATGCCACACCTCATAATTGAACAATTTAGTTATTCATTCAACATAGTCTGAAATTAGGCCAAGATGATTTTTTAAAAACTTTAGAGAATAGTTCTTACCGCGTTCATTTTAAAATAAACGTATTAAATCCTGAAGACATCAGATTATTGCGTTATTTCATTTAATTGTAAATAAAAATAACAAATGACAGCTGATATTTCAAAACAAAATTAAAAATTGTTAAGTTATTACCGCCTGCATTGACGAGAAGGAATCTTAGAAGAGATATATTATTTATTTCAGAATTTCATAGCACAAAAGTATATAAATTGTTTAAAACATAATACTTTGCATTGCTTATAAGGAGTTTTGAAATCACATTTTATTCAGTGCTGTAAAAATCTGTATGTTGCTTGCACAGAAGCTGTTATAGCACAACTTCTTAATGGAGGAGTTCACAAATTTACTTCTGGGTAATTAATTCTTTATATTTTTGGAAATTGTTAGGGTTATATTTGTAGTCAAAGTGGTGGGAACTACAGTAGGGTGAGAGCTTTTCATAGGCATTGTTTACTCTCGTAGTTTTGTCATTTACTGTCGAGAGGTAGCGTCGTATAGAAAAATGATTTCTATGAAAAAGATGTTGATAGTTGCTGGTATCGTACCTGAGACCTTTCGGCTCGTAGTCTTAAGTTCCAATATATTTTTCGTACGTAGTCCAATGCACTAACCAATCGAGCTGACGACGCTTAAAATCGTGGTTTCTCAGCTCAGATATCGGCCACAAAATGTTAAAATTATATGATATATGTAAAAATCCTTTTTTTTTTTTAATGAAAATCGTTTTTTTTTACAAGTAAACTGTCGGATAAATAAACGCTTTAATCCCCAATTAAAAATCTCTTACACAGAATCATAGAATGTCCTCCGATCTGCAACAAAATGAGTCGTACGACCAGCAGGACGACCAAGAGTACGACGACGTACAAGATCAGAAAGTAAAAAGTGAAAATGACTACGACGATGGCAATGATCAAGATGATGACGACAACAATGGCGAGAGTCCCAAGTATATACGTTTGCGCGGTTTACCATGGTCAGCCACGCACCAAGAGATACTGGACTTTCTGAAAGCTGTCACAGTGGTGAATGGCTCCAAAGGTATTAATCTGGTGACCAGTCGCTGGGATGGCAAGAACACGGGCGAAGCGTTTGTCGAGGTGCAAAGTCAAGCGGATGTCGACGAGGCGCACAAACTCAACAAAAACCTTATGGGCCATCGTTATATTGAAGGTTAATTCTTTGTTTGATCATTTTATATTATTTATTTAATTACATCGGTCTTGTAGTTTTCGATGCAAGCGCCAAGGAAGCACATCAAGCCATGAAGAAACCCGGCGGCCCAGGCACCTCGTACGTTGTTAAATTGCGTGGTCTACCGTACTCAGTAACCGAACAGCAGGTCGAAGAGTTTTTCAACGGTAAGTTAACAATTGTGCTAATGCGCAAAAATTAAAATTATTTTACACTAGCGCTCTATTGCTCAAATAAGCAATGTTACAACTAACGATAATTTGTTTGTAGAAAAATTAGAACTATTTTTTTTTGCAAATTAAAACAAAAGTTTTGATTAAAAAAATAATTTACAAGAAATTGCCTTAGAATGGAAATCAAAAATGTACGATAAGAAAAAAACCTAAATAACAAAATTAGAAATGGAAAAATATATCGAAAAGAGTACTTTGAAATTTACAGTTTCCTAAAAGAATTCTTGACGCAAATGTAAGATTCAAAGCTGAACCCAACGTCAGGCTAAATTGTCGTAAAGACCATGGGATGAAGCAACTATTATATTTTTGTGTGTGTGTTTTTCTTTAATATGATTTAAATACTGTATTTTAGTTTTTAAATGTGACCTTAAAAAATAATATTAGTTTGAATTGTAGTCATTTAAATATTTAATATTCAAATTCTGAGAAAAAAAAACTTGGAATTATTTATTTGTTTTAATGGAGAACATAAACAAAAATCTACTATGTGTACTTTGGTATCGTCATTGGGCAGGGTTGGAAATCAAACCGGATCGGGAGGGAATTCTTTTTATTATGGACAGAAGGGGTCGTGCAACTGGGGAGGCATATGTTCAGTTCGAAAGCCAGGAAGACACTGAACAGGCACTGGGACGTAATCGGGAAAAAATTGGGCACAGGTGGGTTGTTTTCTAACATATTTGTTTTACTTACATCTTACTTAATCTTTATAATATAAACTAAAAATACAAATCAAAAATAAAATAATATTTAGTTTAACAATTATTTGGATTTGAAATTCTCTTTTTCAGGCATTTATTGAAGACATAATTTGTACCTAAATATAATGGGAAAATGCTGTTTGTTGTACATAGCAAATTTTTCTCATAAAAAAATAAAATGAAACGTAATACAAACGGGTGTCAAATGGTTAAAGCTTGGGTATTGAACGAACTCACTTTGCGCTGAATGAGTTCTTAACAGTCGTTCGAAAATAATGCTTCTTTGTCCATATAATGCTTTTTGCAGGCATTAAAACTAAATTCAAAATTTATAAATATTATATTTTTAATAGTTAAATATGAAATGATTCCGAATTCTATTTAGGATTATTAATAAATACAAATACGTTTTTATTTAAATAATCTTATAAAAAAATAATATTCAAAACAAATATCTATTCAGTTCTCAGCGTAACCCATTCTATTACCATGTTAACAGCCGTGTACAATTCTTGTGTGAAAGTCGAACGCAACACTGTTTTCTCATACATCCTTCAATAATGCTCTTTATTTATTTCCATACAGATACATTGAGATATTCCGCAGCTCTTTGGCTGAGTTGAAGCGTTCATCGAATGGCCAGGGACGGCCAGGACCATATGATTTGAAAGATCGTGCTGGCGGACGTGGTGGTGTTGGTGGTGGTGCCGGCGGCATGGGTGGCATGGGAGGTGGACGCAATAATATGCGCGGTGGCGGTGGTAAGTTGTAAACAGCGTAAAAACTTCTCATTGCAAAAGTAAAACTATCAAACACACTATTTAATGCTTTACATCAGGGTTTGAAAGCAAAGGAAGCATAGCACAAACTGTCACTTTATATTGCTTTGAATGCCTGCGAATGCAAAGCGATGCTTTCGTAAGGAAGCAACATTTATATTTATTTCAGAGAAATATATATATATTTAGTTGAGCAATATATTAACAGCCTTATGCTATATAATTTCATGAGTGACACATTTTGTCAGTTTTTCACTCACATACGTAATAAAATTTGCTGTATATATTACGTATTGGTTCGTCGAGCTTTACGCCACATTCGTCCGCCGTTGCGTAGTCTCTCAATGTTCTCAATTTCGCGTTTCCAATCAATGTATTTATATTTAGCAGAGACAATTTTCAATACAATTGTTTACGTTTTTTTGATAATTTGTGTATTTGGCAACTCAAAAAACATATCATTGACAATCAAAATAAAAATAATACAAATTTAAAAAAAAAAATGTGTGCAAGATTCCTTGAAAATTTCTAGGTTTATTTATCATTACTGCGGCTGTAATTAAAAAAATAATAATTGCCACGGTACTTTAAATGGACGGCAAATTACCAAATGAAGAATCTTCTTTGCAGAGGGGTTTCGTGTTAACGCCTAAAAATAGAGAACTGAATATCGACCGAAACAGTTTTTTTTTTGAGGAAACCATGAGACCTTTTGGTCAATTTTTTTTTCGATCACACATAGATCATTATTGCGCAGAGTACTGTCTTTTTTATTTTTTATTTTTGGTGCATTTTTCGCATTATACAAAAAAGTACTTGTAAAAAAGTACTTATTGATTTTTGTGGGGTACCAAAGGATCAAATTGCGAAAAAATGTTGTTTCGTCACTTTAGAATCATTTAAGAGGGCGTGACAATTTTTAATTTTAGTTTTGGGACCACGAATAACGAATAATAAGACGATAGCTAGGAAGTTATCGTCGATTATGACGTCGAAATCGTTCGTTGGCGACATACGTCATACGCACAATTTGACTTCTTACGTTGTATCGTCACATTGCGAGACGATGTGCTATACAGCATACCAAAAACTTTTTCACACGAAAGTCAGACAAATTCTGGACGATTTTCGTCGATCGACGACATACAGCATAAGGCTGTAAGTTTTCAAATACTTTTACTCCTTGCTTTTGAAATTCTTCACAAACACCCATGTTCTGCGTTTCACTTTCACTCGAAAACGAAATGTCATGTTTCATATTTCGAAATGCCATGTTCTAGAAAACGTGTTTTCCTTTTTCACGCTAAGTTTAATCCGATGAACATTTCAAGAGAGAATTGTTTTTGGATTAAATTGTAAAATGTCAGTAATCTAATGATATAAAAAAGATAAAACTAAACAATTATTTATATCAAGGCAAACACTAGCATTTTAATCAAGTTCAAATGTTCTTGGGGATCACGATGTAATTTGCCCAACAAATTTAGGGCGATCGAGTCGTGTTATATAATTTTTATTGGGTTACAATAGCACGAATAAATATAAAATAAACTAATTTCAAAAAAAATTTCATTGCATTGGTGTTTATACATTAGACGTTTCATTAAACGTACATTAAACGTTTCGGATCTGGATCAGCTGTTAGAATTAGACAATGCTCTCTTTTGCCCGTTTTACAGAATACCTTTTTTAATTCGTCTGTTTTGCAAATTCCGGATTTGACATGAAAACATGCCTGAATATTTATATTCTTCGATCTTTGCGTTTTTCTAAAATGCTTTCTTACTCTTTCGGAGTCATTCGCCATTTTGTTCTCCCATGCATTTTTCTTCTTCGCGCTTCATCGTAACAAAACAAAGAAAAAGAAGAACGACTTTTGGTGTTCGTGAAACTGTACTTAAGCATATGGATACTAATACTGTGTGAACTCAGTGAATCGTAGCTTTGCTAGTAAAGACAACTAGAATTTTGGGAACATTAGTAAAGGGGTTTTTAACAGGGACGCTACAAAAGTAGAGCGACAGGGACAGCAAACGACGCCATATTTCTTGACGCTCTTTTGACATTTCTCTTCAGTAAGGTTTGCCATTTCATGATGGAAAGATATACGAATTCGAATTTCGGTAGTAAATTTTAATAATTTCGACTCGTTGTTGGCTCGCTCTTATTGAAAAACCCTTTAAAAACCAAAAGAGAAAATAATAAAACGCACACAGAGAAAGTAAGGACAAAAAAATTTACACAAAAGCAATAATCAATAGTATTGAAATCCCAGCAGCATTTGAAAACAAAGAACGAAAGTTTTTGAATCGAGACAGCATTTAAACAGCAAAGAGCGAGAGTTGTGTAGTCATGTCAGCATTAAAAAAGCAAAGAACGAGAGACGTGACTTAAAAAGCAAAGTGCGAGATTTTTGGAATTGTGGCACTATTTAAAATCAAAGAGGGAAGTTTAAAAATTCCTCCAGCAAATTGCTCCAGCAAAGAGGGGAGTTTTAAAAGCAGTTTTTGATAAATTTCGATAATTTAACCCATAGTTTGAAAGCAAAGGAAGCAGAGCACAACACAAATTCACTTTTTCTTGCTTTGCTGTCGAGCGAAACGAGAAGTTTGAAAACATTACAGAGCGATTCAAATAAAAGCAATTTTTTTATTTCGGAGGCATACTCTGAAAGAAAACAGTTTTTTTTTTTTGAAGCAATATTTTAATTTGGAGCATATGCTTCAATATTTTAAATACATTTACTTGCATTTGAAATGATTGCATGGTTCAAATACTTTGCATCCTTGCTTTTGAAATACTTTACAATATTTATATTATTAACTCTTTGCAAAATGCTTTGTATGCTCTTTTGGAGTCACTCATGAATATTTGAAAAACATATTTCAATCGAGGGAGGAGCATTCGATAGGAAAGAATTTATTTGGATCAATGCAGTATTCAAAACGCAAAGTGCGGGAGTTTTGCAATCGGGCATTATTTAAAAAGTAAAAAGTAAGAATTTTGAAATCGAAGCATCAATTAAAAAGCACAAGTCGACGGAAATGTTTCGAATCGAAGCAGCATTTATAAAGCAAAGAGCGACATTTTTGAAATTGTTAGAACAATTTAAATCCTGGTTTAACCAATACTTATCACTTGAAACAAATATTTCATTTATCGCAAAAAAATCGAACAGATTTATTAAGATTTTAGTAAATTAATTTTGAAATTTTAAATTCTACTTGATGAATTTTACTTTTACAACGACAACGACGTTAATACTATGTGCAAAAAATATACTTAACATTTCTATACTCTTAGAATGGGGCGGTCCAGCTAACTTTGGCGTTGGCGCAAACAATACGCTCGGCTTCAGCTCAATGAATAGCTTTAGCAATGGCGGCAACTTTGGCAATTTCGGCAACAATGGCAATTTTGGCAATAACGGTGGAGGTGGTGGCGGCAATAACGGTGGTAACTTCGGAAACAACGGAGGCGGCGGCGGCGGATTTGGCGGCAACAACCGCTTCAATAATGGCGGCAACGGTGGTGGTGGCGGCGGTGCTGGAAATTTCTCCAGTGATTTTGGAGATTTTGGTAATTTTGGTAATAACCGCAACAACAGTTTCAATAGCGGTGGTGGTGGCGGCGGTGGTAGTAGCAGCGTCGGCAACAATTCAAATGATTTCACGAGTGACAGCAATTTTGGCGGCAATGCACGTGGCAATAGCAATGCTGGCAACTTTGGCACTGGCGGCAATTTCGGTAACATGGGAAACTTTGGTAACTTTGGCAATAGTGGAGGCGGTAATGGTGGCGGCGGCGGTAGCGGTGTTGGTGGCATGTCTGCAGGTTTTGCTGGCAACATGTCTAACAATGCTGGCGGAGGCGGCAATTTTGGACCCATTGGCGGCGGACGCAATGATACCGAGTACTTCTCAGTGCATATGCGTGGCATGCCATACTCTTCATATGAAAATGACATTTTTAAGGTGAGCATGAAGACATTTAAAATCGTTTAAATTAGTATTTATAACATTTCACATTAAGTTTATATTGTAGTCGATGTGCCATTTATTATATAAAACTGTTTTTATTTTCTTTACAGTTCTTCGATCCCATACGTCCAGCTAATGTGCGCATTAACTTCAATGATAAGGGGCTGCACGCCGGCACCGCCGATGTTTTCTTCGACACCTACGAAGATGCCGAGTTGGCGATGAAGCGGCACAAGGAACAAATTGGCAATCGGTACATTGAGCTGTTCTTCGATGGCAAAATCAAGGGTGGCATGAACAACAGCAACAATAGAAACAACAGTGGCGGCGGAAACGGCGGTGGTGGCAACAATTTCTCGCGTCGTATTTAAGTCTAGTAACCACAACACTTAAAATTAAGACAAATATTCATTACATTTATGTATGTGTATAAATAGAATATTTTTAGAATGCCACAATCACTAAAACACACACACACAGACAAACACATGGACAATAGTACATTGTATTCTTAATTGACTTAATTATATGAGAAATCATAGATTAGTTGCCATCGACTTTAATTTAGGGTCCTATCAAGGTTGGCGAAGCGTATGGTATTAGCGAAGCGAAGTGAACACAGCTTCTGTTCGTCAGATTTCAATCACCAAAAAACGGGTATAATCGGAATTTACTTCGTTTCAATTGTGAAATCAAACGAATGAAAATTCCATGTGATGAATCGGCGAACGAATATTTAACTATTGTTTTTTCTGTTTTTCTTCTCAGTTTGTATTTTTGCATCGGTGTTTTTGTTTATTACACTTCCGCTGATTTTTAATTTTCTTATTTTTACATTTTCTGTACTTACTAAGAACCAATTTCTCGTTGATGGCGGTGTCATTGGCCTCCGCGAACTATACGTACATTTTTCGTCATTTTACATTAAATATTAATGTAATTAAAATTTATACATTCTCCATCCATATTATCAAATTGCGTTCACTTTGCCAAGACATTCCATTCACCAAAAGTATTCGCTTCGCCATTCATGATAGAGCCCTTAATCCACGAAAGAAACACGAATATATGTTGGCAACATTAAAGGCATGTTGCCTACGTAAGTTCTAACCATTCATAATTTAAGAAAACTTGAGTATTTCAACTGTGTAGTAGTTGCAGTGCTTATATATTTGCAAATTTTGATATGGACGGTAGATTTACAGATATAAAAACATGTAACACTTAAAAAAAAAAAAATACACGTATAGGTAGTATTTACACATGAGAAGCAACCACTAGAAATACCATTGTAATTTCCAAAAGCAACCAATAAAAATTTGATTAAAATAATTAATGTCTTTCTGATTTATTGTTTATTGTGAAGCAAGAGGCTTCTCGTAACGGTATCGAAACGTTGGATATACTGGGAAGTTTTCAAATGACTGCCACCTTGCAGAAAAAAAATTCTCTTCACAAACGGTCTGTTTTTATACAATATGGAGCATGATATATCATGCAATATATATAGCATGCACCAACATTAACAATGGAGGAAAAATTGAGCGTAACTGAAAACTTAACCTTCGTTCTGGTGTGTGTGATATATATTCCAAACTCAAAGGAAATCTGTTCATAGGTGGTGTGAATATGCACATCGAACAAACAAGCCAACGGAAACTCATTTTGTATACTAAAGATAAAGGGTACAATTTTGGGCCATGTTCCGGCGTTCGATCGAATTCCAATCGAAGTACATATAAAATATCGATACCTTCCAGGCAGAACATCGTAACCAACTATTGTCAGCTTATTTAAAGGATACTTCAAAAAAAATCAATAAAATATTAAACTACACGATTTTAAGACTTTTTTTTTTGCCTCCTATGAAATTTGCTATTTGTTGGCTCCGATCTTTTGCTTGTAAGGTATCAATATGTAAAGAAAGGTTTTTGAATACGATCTCTGAGTAAAAAATTTATTTTTCAAATGAATTCAATCCGTTTGCTTTGAACGATTTCAATTTGTTTAGAACATGACACAATAACAAGGTAGTAGTATCCCAGAGCGCCTCACAAAAATTTCTTGTCCCATACAACATTTTGACATAAGCACGGGACAGTATATTTAGGCGTTTGACAGAAGCACGGGACGCCTAAGAAGAACAAGATCTCTAATACTTCTACCTTGAATAATTGTATCATGGTTTAGAAAACAATTATTTGTATTGTGACATCGAATTCAAAACCGTTTGTTTTCAAGTTGTATATCAAATTCGAATGGAATTCGATCGAAAGCCTGAATACGGCCAATTATTTTAAAAATGTTTGTTAAATCGTTATTTGATTTTTTAAAATTTGAATTTAAATCAAGGATTGAAACCGAAACCGATATTCGTTTAAAACCTATTCAAACGTAACTGAAACCGTTATACGAAAATCAGAAATAAACCGATATCCAAAACCATTTTTTTTTTTAAAAATGATAAAAACAGACCAATTTTTTTATATTGAAGCTCCAAAGTACAAGGCGTGTTTTAATATTATTTAATAAGATCTGAGGTTCCCAAAATAAAAACTTCTTGTTCTACAAAACACGTTGTTTTTTCGAACAAATATTTCCAGAAGGAAGCATATCCAAATCGACCAACAAGAGTAAAATTTGAGATTTCACATTTCGATTTGAATGAAATTTGGGCAACTGATAAAGGTTGTTGAGACATGCTTTTTTTATTTTTTATACCACTACTTCCAGAGATACAGTGGTTCAAACTTACAAAAATTACTTTTGTGTGGATGTTTATATTTCAATATATCTTTAAGTAGAAATGATAAAAACTCTGTTAATAGCTCGTTTTAAAGCTAATATAACAAGCTTTTAGATCTTCTAGAACACTTATATGAACACTAGCTGGACCCGTGCACGATTCGTGCCAAGATTTTGTGAATTAAAAGATATGGAGCGATTTTATTAGTATAAAAAAACATTTTTATTATTTATATCAGGGGCCCGTGCTTGGCTGTGAAAGTTTTTTTATTGGTTTTATAAATGTAGTAGCCAAATAATAATTCTCCGCCAAAACAACTTTTCTCAAAGATAATTTTTTCTTAGACTGCCCCGTAAAATTCTTCCCCATAGAACGCTTTCCCGTAGAATTCTTCCCGGTAGAAATCTTCCCGTAGAACTCATCCCGGTAGAATTCTTCCCGGAAGAAATCTTCCCGTAGAATTGTTCCCGGTAGAATTATTTCCCGTAGAATTCTTCCCCGTAGAGTTTTAATGTGGTGAGTTTCAGTGTGGTGAGTTTAGGTGAGGTGAATTTTGGTGTGGTGAGTTTTATTGTGGTAAGATTTAGTGTGGTGAGTTTTAGTGTGGTGAGTTTTAGTGCGGTGAATTTTATTGTGGTGAATTTTTAGTGTAGTGAGTTTTAGTGTAGTGAGTTTTATTGTGGTGAGTTTTAGTGCGGTGAGTTTTAGTGTGGTGAGTTTTGGTGTGGTGAGTTTTTGTGTGGTGAATTTTATTGTGGTGAATATTAGTCTTTTAAATTTTAGTGTGGTGAATTTTAGTGTGGTGAGTTTTAGTGTGGTGAATTTTGGTGTGGTGAATTTTAGTGTGGTGAATTTTAGTGTGGTTGATTTTGTTTTCTATCCTTTTTTATTTTTCCGTTTTTTTTTGAGTTATAGCTTAAGTTTTGTGCTTTTACTTTTACTTTTGATTTTGTATTTGATTTTGGCTTTTGTTTTTGTGTTTTTGCTTTTGTATTTTTTGTTTGTATTTGAGTTTTTATTTCATCTTCTTTGCTTGCGTATGTGCCGAGTTATGTCGTTTTGAAAGTTTAGGTTGTATGGGAGGTGCCACGCCCCTTTGTCCAATCCCGCCCATATATAGCCTATGACACCCTCCGGACTCCATAGTATCCTGGTGCAAAATTTCAAGTCAATCGGTTCAGCGGTTTAGACGTGATGCTGGAACAAACATACGGACAGACAGTCAGACAGACAGACAGACAGACGGACCAAGAGTTTTATATATATATAGATATAAAATCCACCGAAATATGAGATTTTTTTAGAATTTTAAAAATAATCCTTTTTAAGGACATCGATTTTGAAGTGCAAGGATAATGACCACGGGTCACATGTTCAAGTTTGGAAGTTACGAATTCATTGCTCTAAAAACTTGTTCTATTAGCTTTAAAACGAGTTTCAACGGTTTCCAGCATTTCTACTTAAAAAGATATTGAAATATAAACAACCACACAAAAGTGATTTTTGTCCCATTTTCTGTAACTTTGAACCACTATATCTCTGGAAGTAGTGGTCGAAATTGGTCAATGCATATCTCGATACCCTTTATCAGTTGCCCAAATTTTATTGAAATCGAAGAAGATGAGTTCCAACCGCTGGTCGATTTGGTGTGGAATGGCCCATATATATTCATGATCAGCATGACCTCCTGAGTAGATTTAGCGATGTCCGTCTGTTGAAATCACGAACTAAAAGATCTAGATCAATAAAACTCCTTATTTAGATTACTTATATTTTTACGCTGTCTTAACATGAAAATTGGCATGATCGGTCAATTGTGACATGTGAACCGATGCGGGCTTAAGGGGACTTTTTTAGTCGAATAAATATTGACTTTATGCTCAAATATATGAAAATAATGTTTCCCCGTTTAAAAAAATCGAAATTCGATACACCTACCCATTTGTAAATATGGGTATCAAATGAAAGGAAATTCTTCAACGATTTCAAGTTTGTAGTATTTTCATGATTCACAAACCCTGGAAGACATTGAACAATAATACAAAAACCGAAATCAAAACCGAAACCGTTTCGTTAGAAAAACTCAAAACCGTAACCGAATCCTTTGTTCGTTTAGGTTTCAATCCTTGATTTAAATAAGGTGCCTACTTACACCGTCCGATACTATTTTGCACACATGAAAAATGTATATCATATTTTAATAATATTTTTTGTGGCATTTTTTGTGGCTGTGATCACTCTGAGTATAGATATGTAAACGGTTTTCCAATATCAATTCATTTAAAGGTTTTGTTCCTAATTGAAATGGTACTATGAGATATTTTGAAATATCTCATAGTACTCATTATTTTTTTAAAAATATAAATTTGATATAATTATGATTAAGACAATCAGAAATATGCAATTTGACCTTTTACCTTCCAACTAAGAAAATATACAACAGATTACAAGGTTTTTTAGATGAAGAAATAAATATATGAAAATGAAAATTTTTGGTTGCCCTAATTATGACTACATTTTTATTGATTTTTGCACATTTCAATCAAAATATTTTTTGTTTTTAGACAGTTTGCATTATTTATACTAATATCAGCAATAATCGACTTAAAGCAACCGTTTCAAAATTTAGTGACTTTGAAGAATTTGAAATACAAAAAAAAAAAATACATATATATTTTATATAGAAATTAAATTAATTGTGTGCATTTCATTTATTAGTAAAAAAAAATATTTTTCAATGTCTGTTATATATTATTTTTAATTACTTATCCGGAAATAATATCAAAAGTGAAAAATAACTTGCTGTCTTTTTTACGTGATACCCTCTCGAAATGTCATTCAATAACCATTACATTTTTGATTATTTTTTTTTAGAGCGTTTTAGGTTTATCACTGAATTCGCATTGTTAAAACGAATGCGACATTTTGATAAGCTACTGTATTCATTTTGATAAGATACACCGGCTTCGTAGTGAGTGAGTAAATAAAAAATGTATAAAATATATAATTATGTTCGACATTTTTTATGTTTTAGTCTGTCCTGTTAATACACTTCCTCCTTAATAAATCTTGTGTGTTTGGCGGATATCGTCAAACCAGAAGCCAATTTTTTGACTCGGAAATATTTTTACTATATGGGTAATTCCACATCAAGGGTTTTACATTTTTTTCTTCGATTTTCATGAAATTTTGTTTACACATTTGAATAGATAAAAAAATATTAAGTTGATATTTTTTTCGACATTCGAAAATTTCACAAAATTATGGTGCTTCAAAAAATCACAACTTTTCTTTATAGAGGTAACTTCGAAAGTCGTTATCTAGGTCAATAACGTTGCAAATTTGATATATTTGGTATCTATGTAGTTTTTGATTCTGGTTTACAATATTTTTTCTAATTCGGTTTATAATTATAATGTTATTGTAAAATTTTCAAACTCGAATTTCGACTGCTATTTTGATTTGGCTCAAATTTTTTTCCAAATTAGTTCTTTTATTTATTAATATATTTTCTAAAATTTGGAGAGGTGTTTTTCGATATAAGGGAGTAATATTTTTTTGTATATAATAATCCTAATTCAGACGAATAGCAAATAAGGATAACTTTAATAAATTTCCAATCGGGATACTTTTGTCTAAAAGTGTTAATGTGTATGGACTGTACATCAAAATAAACAGGAATTTAGAACCCTGACATGCACTCTCGATTCCAAGTTTTAGTATTCCAACATACCAATTTACTGGGGAACATATTCCATAAATATGGGGAAATCCTACGGAAATATAAACAATAAATAAATAATGAAGTTAACTTTGCTGGCGTCAGTCAACAAGATCAGTGACAGCTACAACAACAGCAGCATTTGCTACTGTAAAACAAAACTAAAAGAAACGGCACACGGTGCGGTGGGGTGGTGGGACGTTATAGTTATACCCACGTTTGACAAACGTTAACTTCAACGACTCTCCATGCGCCGATGGCTGTCAGTTGGCGCAGCACATTTTGTCGTAAAGGCTGTGCGATCGATCGCAAAACTCAATTCACGTGGAGTAGAATAATTCATAGTTAAAAGTTAGGAAAAAGATATTTTAAGAAAATAAAATATACTTCAATTTATTAAAAATTATTATTAAATGTTTCAAAGAAACATAACAAATAAAACGTGTAAGCCGCAGTTTTAAAATGAAACAAAAATAAAATAATAACGTTAACTCAACCGACAACTACAAGTGTTTGTGTCATTAATGCAATTGATTTGCATTCTTTTGTCGTGTTTGTTTGTTATTGTTGCTGTTGATATGTTCTGCTTAATTGCAGTAATTAAATGATGTTTCCCCGACACTCACTGTCTGCCTTTTTCACGCTGTCAAGCACTCTTTCGTTTTATTAACCAGTTTTCACTGGTTTTTACTGGTGTTGCAGGTGAGTTTTGTTTGTTGTGGAATTCCAATTAATTAGGGGGGGATTTTATTTTTACGCTTGATTTCATATTAATTATTAATATATTTAAGCATTGTAAATTACAAAATAAATTAAAACATAATATTCATAGAATAAACGCATACCCGAGTGGAAATTTAGTTCAGAATGTGATTATTGTCTGATCAGGCTGCTTGATTTCAAATAAGGTGATGATCAGAGGTACATCAGTGTCTGATTCAAAACGAGACACTATTCGAAGTTGCTTTCTTGATCATGTTGCCTGACAAAGCTTCTTGATCTTACCCTTATCGTAACTTCATAATATTCTATGTTTTTATTGTAATTCTTCTGAAACTTTCAAACAAAAAATAGTTTGTGAACAAAGTCGTCTCAATAACTTTTGCAATGACAAAAAGTCAACGTTTTGAGTCTAAATGAGATATTACTAGGTCTGTGCAATTAATCAATTAATCATAATTTTGATTAATCTGAATCCTGTTTAATTGATTAATCAATGTTCTGATTAATCGAAAATCTTAATTCATATAAATTGATTAATCGATTTATCGCACAGTTCTAGATATTACAAATTGTTAAAATATTAAAATTTGAATTTATTAGAATATTTTATTTTTTTAGAACAATTTTGTTAATTAAAAATGATGTTTAATAACATCTCGTTCATATTATAATATACGATATCCAATCATATCCAATTTTTATAAGTGTCACTCAGATTCCATTAAGTAGGCTTTAGATCAGGATTTTTTATTTATCAGGTTGCCTTACGTGAATTTTAAATTATGATTACCCTAGTTGACCCTCATCAAGATCATTTCAGGTGGTGTCTTCTGGGGATGCCTTATCGTATTCTGATAAGGCTAACCTTAACCAAATTCTATTCTGCAATTTTTATCAAAATCCCCCATAGACGACAAGGTCATCAGTGATAAATCGAAGACATTAGAAAATTTGTCATTGATGAATATGTTAAAAATAATTTCATAAATGACATTGCATTAAAGACTTCATACACCATATGTCATATATACATATATCAATGACATTGTGAAAATCTGTCATTGATGACGTCATTGATGAAAATTAACATTCACATCACATGCCCCTAAAGGTATGCAGCATTTACGTTGTGACCACAAACGTCTACACCCAGAAAAAAATTCCCTCAAATCCCATTAAAATTGGTCAATAGGACAATTATTGATTTAATAGTATACAAAAAATAAATCTTCTCATATAAACTCAATGGCAATGTCATGGTATTTTCTGGTATTTAAAGGTATTTTCCGATTAAAAAAATAAATTATCCTATTGACTATTTTTAATAGTAAAAAACTATTATTTATATAGTATTTTTTTCTGGGTGTAGGGGCAGCATTTACGCGTAAAACTGAACATTTGCGTTCGATGACACCCTGCCATATAATTCATAGACACAAATTGAGGGACCAATTTTTATAAAGGCGAGATATTAATTAGTAATGTTGATTTAGTGATTCCAAACGACAGAAGAAAATAATAAAATTTAAATAATAAATAACATAAGACAAATAAAAAAAATATATAAATTAAAAAAATATATAAATTAAAAAAAATATATAAATTAAAAAAATAAAATAATAAAAAAAAATTCCAAAAAAAAAAATAAAAATATATGTATGACAATCATTTGTGACTACATTGATGAATGACGTGCATAACATGACGTGCATAACATTTGTAGAACTATGTACTATTTTTTGCATTGATTTAAACTACTGTAGCTTGTAAACCAAAAGTCTAATATTGATAAAAGTTGTCTCATTTGAAAGATATAATAGTAATAGTTTGGCACTACAGTCCTATGAGGACTTAGACCGAGCTCTCTCACCATTTTGAGCTGTGCGTGCTATATTTGTACTCAAAGTGGTGGGGGACCTACAGTTTATTGCCGAATCCGAACAGCGGGTGAGAGCTTTTCATAGGTAATGTTTTTTTACTCTCGTAGGTTTGCCATTTACTGCCGAGAGGTAGCGCGGTATAGAAAAAAGTTTCTATGAAAAGATGTTTTTAGCCAAAGTCCAGGCTTGAACCGGGGACCTTTCGGCTCGCAGTCCAACGCACTAACCACTGAGCTACCGCGGCTACAAACATTTGAAAGATATTAAATTGATTTACCTAACCTATGTTCGTGGTCAGCACCTAAACATCCATATATTTTCTTTTTACACCAACATTTTTCTATATCGATGCACCAAAACTGAATAATTTAGAGTGGAACGTGGACTTATGGCAAATAAACTTATTTCAACCAAATTTTAAATGTTTTAATGGAAGATTAAAAAAAATCTTTTTAAATATTTTGAGTTATAGAATATGACTGCAAAACTTCAAAAAATTAGAAAGTAAAGTAATTCTTATCAAAAACTAAAATGTATGGGAGATTTTAATATTACGGCGAAACTCATGATACAATGAGAAGGTAAAAGAAAGTATAAATTCCTCTCTCAAAACATAAATGTTTGAGAGGGAATGATATTGTGTATATCTTCTTTTTTAAAAGCGAAATTGTTTTTAAAACAATACTGACATTAATAACTAAAATAATTTAAAAACAAAATAATTGACATTAAGAAATTATTAAATTGAAAACAGAATTTCAAAACGTTGTGCGTTTTGTCGTTGCAATGTCTTTATTGACTGTATCAATGTCCCCAATGTGAAAAATATAATTCAGCAATGGAACAATTCTTGTGGGCAACAAAAACTACAGACTTTATTAAGCGTCCGAATTTGTCATATATGATTAATTGCACCATTCTTTATGCAATCCTAAACCTATCCGATGCATTAATCAAAGAATGTCCTGCTTCCGATGTATGCCCGATATCGGTCGCTGCCGCTTTTGTAGTCACAACGATCGTTGCATCCCGTAAATGCCGTGCATCATACTGCATCACGGATCCTAATCGCACAGCCTAAATATTTCACTTTAAAAGAATACCGCGAAAATTTTAGACATATTTGGTTGCGTTGATGTGCAATATATTAATTTCGATGTATTAAATATATAACGAGTTTGTTTAAAAAATTGACATATTTATATAAAAAAAAAAATTGGAAACAAACACAATTTCAAATATTTGACAGTAAGAACTAAAACTCTGACTTTTTTACTTTCCCAATTTCTCGCATCATTCGTAAAGAACTCTCGGATCCTTGTACCTTATCATTGTATCATGGGCGAAACTATGTATTTTTATTTTTTTTGAAACTGCGCCGCTCAAGATCAACTGTAACTTTCATATTTGTTACTAAATTCAATACATAATATCACTGATTATATATTTTTGAAAAAGTATATATCAAGTTTATATGAAAATATTTTTATAATTGTTTTATTAAATCGTTTTTTAGAG
This sequence comes from Dryomyza anilis, assembly GCA_951804985.1. NCBI lineage: Eukaryota > Metazoa > Arthropoda > Insecta > Diptera > Dryomyzidae > Dryomyza > Dryomyza anilis. The sequence goes on from OX638132.1 coordinate 20,859,201, forward strand.
TGTACGGTCTTTATATAAAACAAATCAAAACCCAAAAATAAGTACCTACTTGAAAATTTAATTACAAACTCGTCGCTAATCTGATCACGTTTTCATCATATAATTTGTTGTTGGCGAAATGTGCCAAAAATTTTATGTTTATAACTGTGTATATTTGGGCTACATTTTACATTTGCTGACTAAGTTTCAAAATATTGTTGAAGCATTTATATACTTAGGTTCAAGTACCTGTCAAATGCCTTATAAAACTGTAATTAAAACACAGTCAACTTTCATATCGTACATATATTTTTGGCTACATTTAAATTTTTCATGTCTATTGGATTTATATTATAAAATGCTACTCAAAAAATAAAAGTGTTCTCGTCGATTTCTACTAGGGATGTCCAAAATACATCGATGTTTTCAAAACACTCGATATATTATTACACTAAGAAAACAAATATGATTGCCAGAAATATCGCGGCCCTAAATATCACGTTATTTACAAATTATTTAGATCGTCTTAGGCACAACCATCTCTCAAATATTCGTCAAATACGATAAATATTGCTAGCAACCATCTTTCAAATTTACGATTATTTATAGCAAACATCAATTAAACATCTTACAAATAGGAAGATAGTTGATGAATAATTGTAAAAGGTACTTCATTAGAATTCGCGAAGTTATTGAATTAAAATAAAATGAATCAAATGAATTTATATTTATTTTAGAATTAAAACAGTATCTTTGTTATACATTGCCATCGTCTTTATAAATCCTTTGAAGGTAAAATTGTACAACGACTTGAGATCTCTTCGCGGAAGATCCAAGTCCGTCCGGCGATGCTGTCATTAAAGTAAACTCTGAAAAGAAATAATTTTCCATCACATGTTGATAATTTCATTACCAGGGAATATTATTTCCACTTTTCCCATTAAAATGTAATATTTAAGTTGACACTTTTTTACATCATTGGATTTACTTAATTGTTGTTGATAAATCGAGCGTAAGGAAAAAGTACGAAAAAGTAAGTGAACTGTCAAAATACCTCAACAGTTTTGTTGCAAATGTCCAAGAACTCTGGATGTCAACTCAACTGTAAATATCTCAGTTTTCATGGAAGTTGTGGCAAACATCTCGTAACTATCTGCTTATATGTCATATTTAAATATGTCATATTTATTGAAACTTATGGGATATTTGAATATTTGCTACAAGGCGTAAATTTAAACAGATAGTTGCAGCAATACTTTCATAAACATCTTGTTTTCTTAGTATACGATACATCGATGTTTTCAATATAAGTCTTAGAATATATTCGATGTATTGTTACGATATATCGAATCATTGTTAAATTCAATTTGCGAATCGAAACTAGCAAAATTTTATGGAATTTTAATTGAAATTATTGTTTCATACATGTTTTTCGTGTTTTTCTCAAAATGACATAACATACAAGACATTTTTGATTCCCAACACCATAATTATTTTATATAATAGAAAATGTTTCAAGTGCAACACTTATTTATTTTAACCTAATATATTTTATTTTGGTTATTTGCCATAAAAAACTTATAAAATCTTCATCAACATAATAATTTTTCATTCGTTGCATCGAAAACATCGATGTTTTTGTTCTATACATCGTAAAACATCGATGTAACGAGTCGATGTATTATATCGACCAAAACATCAATGTTATTTTCAGTTGGACATCCCTAACATCTACAAATATAACGTTTTTTGTAAACCAATTATTGCAACTCTAAGAGTATTCGCTTTTGAACGACGATTTAGTTCTAGCTTTAATATTATTAATGCACGTTCGTATATTAAAAATCCCTATATATATAAAAAATTCAATTTACTTCCAATTAATGTCTCTCACTTCGATTAAAACTCAATTCATTTAATGCCAACTACTATTTGAAAAATTTATTATGACAAGTGTTGCCCGTTCAACGGCAACCATTGCAAACAAATCAAAATTACAAATTAAATATTTACACACAGCAAAGTAAATAAATAAACAATTGAACTAAAACACACTACTCTTGTCATTATTGTGATAATTTATCAGCATAACCAAACGTTATCTATTTAGTACGGGGAGGGTGCTAACATGTTGATAACGATCAAATACAACCTACATGTGCTGCAAAAATTCAGAAAATAACTCAATCGAGACAATCGATGATTTCCCGATTATTGTTTGCTCAATATCTACATTATTTTCCTCTGATTAACGTAATTCAATAATTGATTTGACAAATCGGAACAAACAACGTCAGATCGCATGACAAGTATTGTGTTTACTACCACTTATATATAATCGATGGTGATTTATATGCAGGGTTAATTTTAAAATTATACGAGCTTGTTTTATGTATTTACATGAAGTTATTTGATAAACAAATAATTAATAATGCCTGAACAGATTTAAGGAACATATTATAAATATTTTACCGATTTGGTTTTAATTGAAGTGCTTGGTTCGGTCTATAAGGTTTTTTTTTTTCGGAATATCTGCTAAGATCCACAACACTCAGACAGACTATATCCAATGTACTGTGAAATCTATTTCCTACGATTTTGTGGTTAATATTACTACGAGCGCCCATACCCAAGCCGGGATTTGAACCCAAGACCTTCAGAATGCAAGTCCAGCGCGCTACCTCTGTACTGTTGAGGCCGGTCTATAAGGTTACAAAGTATGAAAAATCGTTTTGCGGATATGTGTAACTAGCGATTTTTGCAATAGATAGTAGTCATTCATATGATAACTATACCTAATTTCGAAAAAAAAAACAAATACAATGATTCACCAGAATTAATATTTGTTTTCTGCAAACACTTTAAATTATTTGTAACCTTTAAATTACACTTTAAATTATCCGCAAAGAACCGATACCGGAACCGTTACGATTTATGAAACCGGAAACGGAACCGTTATTGAAAAACGGAAGCTTAATAGGATCCCATACATTTTTCTTTTGTTGGAACCGTAATCGGAACCGCTATTTTAAAAATATTGGAACGAAACGATATTTTAAAGGGCTTTCGTCCTTGTCAGGGACCGCAAAGAACCGGAATCGAAACTGTTGCAATTTTTTTTTGGAATCCGAATCGCATTCAGAACCCTTATTTAAATAAATGTGTAGAAACGAAATCGGATCCCGAACAGCAACTTTAAAAATCTTGAAACCGGTATTCCATTAAAATTACTAATCAAAAAATCGGATTAATATTGGTTTCTGATTGTTTAAAGTTTAACTATATTAAATTTCAACGCCATGTCTAAATAAGTAGTGACAAAATAAATTTTTAAAGTTTTTAATACATTTTATATTTAAATTTAAAAGTGTGATTTTTAAGTGTCACTTTTAATTATTTGTAAGAATACAAAAAAAACCTCCATGAGCGATATACTCTACGTATTTAATATTCCTTATATTCGAAAAATTCCTTATATTCGAAATTCAAATGGACTATCTTAAGTGGAAATTAGTTAATGTTAGTCTTATTTCGCTTCCGTACCTGATCAAAATACGCTACCAAAGGCCACCTGAAATGATAATGATCAGGGTCGACTAGGGTAATCATAATTTCAAATCCACGTATGGCAGCATGATCCAATCTTCATATAAAATACTGATATAAAGTCTACTTAATGAAACCTGATGTAACACTTATGAAAAAACACCTGTTTAATACAATATTTTAATTAATAAATGTTAACTCAAATGCAAAAGAAATACAATTTCTAAACATTTTTAAAAATTTGAAATATTTTATTTAAACTAAAAACGTTGACTTTTTGTCCTTGCAAAAGTTACTGAGGTAACTTTGTTCACAAATCTATTTTTTGTTTGAAAGGTCTCAAATTTGGAAAAAGCAGTTTAAGACAAATTTAAATATACATTGAATTGCATAAGGTTAGGATAAGGGTAAGATCAGGAAGCAAGATCAGGCAACGTGATCAGAATAGCAACTTCGAAGAGCGCCACGTTTTCAATCAGGCACTGATGAAAACCCCTGATCATTGCCTGGTTTGAAATCAGGCTGCCTGATCAGACAATGATCGCATCCTGAACTAAGTTACGACTCGGGATGTTCTACTGGCTGTGTTGAATGAAATACATTGAATATTTTTTTTAATTCGTCAAACCATTAAAGTAATAGAGTAAAATTTAAAATTAAAAACGCACTTTTTTCACGGTGTACTAATGAATATTTCAATGAAACTATTAATTAAAAAAAAATGATCAAATAAACTATAAAATAAAATATATTTAATGGGTGAAATTAATAATGTTTCTTCTTTATATTGCAGATAAGACAAATCGTTGCTGTCGTCATTAAAATTATCTCTAACTGATCCGAAATCAATAAATATTCGATAAATCATATCGCGCAGCGTTCTAATCATGTTCGGCAGTAAACCGTCAATAAATATTTAATTAATAAAAATAAATACAAAAAAATCATAATACAAAGTGCTAAAACATATGTGTGAAAAAGTCAAGTGACAACGAGCGGCGGAACACAAATCAGTAAACAAGTGTGCTGAACAGCTGATTATGTGGTAGATCCACCAATGGTGTAGCGAGCATTTAGAGTATTTATTGCGCTGGATGGTGACCATGTCAGCGCGATAAGCGCCGCCGGCAACAGTAACAAAATAAACTATTGATGTTGTTCGTGTAATCATGAGTCGTACTAGTGATGGACGCTGTTCTCAGACGCGACGCAGACGTCCGTCACACGCGTCCGATATAGGGTTTCTTTTATTTTTTTGTATAAGTTGATATTGCAAATATAAATCCAAGATACGCTGCTACAAATGAAGTCTAACTAAATCAAGTACAAAATGAAAACGAAACGCTGTACGCAAAGAACGTAGTGATACGGCACGTACGATTTACGTGTTTGTTTGTGTTGACATTACACGGTGTGACAGCCAAAAAATATTACATTTGGTCATATGTTTATAACATCCAGAAAGAATAGTGGCCTGTATGAAATCAAATTTTAAAGTTTGAAGTGCTTTAAAAATTAGAAAAATTTAAAAAATTTTGCACCAATCAAAAATTATAGCAAAAAAACGAAGAAATTGGAAATATTGAAAATCTTGTCATGCCAAAAGGGCGAATCTTTTAATTTTTTTCTATAACTCTTTAATGGCACAAGATAAAATAGTGATGTAAAGGCATTAATTGTTTGTTTTTAAAGCACCAAAAAGCACCAAAAAGCACCAAAAAGCACAAAAAAGAAAAGTTATTCCTACAAAAAAAGTTGTTATTTCTTTTTCAATACATTTGTATTTATTTTACTCTGTTTTACTGAATTATATGCAGTGGTGTCCACATAATTAGAAACGAATTTTATTAAATTTAAAATTGTTTAGATATATTTTTATTGAAGTATAGTAATTATGATTTTAGTTTGGACTATGCTCTGGATAAACATAAATCATTTTCTTGATTATCGTTATATTATAAATGCTAAAACCACAAAATTTCAGACTTTATATCTTAAAAACGATTAGGAACATAAACATAGTTGCGTTTAAGGTTTTTTTGAAAAACTATTTTTAACAGTATTAAATTTTGTAATGTATCGTAGCAATTTTCTTAAAAACGTTACTTTATATGAAAAAATAGATTGTACAGTCAAAATAAGCGCCTGCGAGTTATTATAAAAATCCTGTTTACAAGAAAATGAATTATTTTTATACAGAGCATAGTCCAAAATGAAATCCAAAATTTTTATAAGTTCAACAAAATATAGAAAAGTTTTTTACTTTTGTTTTTTTTTTCATTAAGGTTTTATAAACGATTCATAAATGGAATGAATTTGGTGATTGGGCAATTTGTAATGACAAATTCATAATATTGATGAATAAATGCATAAATAGTATGAACTTATTTTTCTGTATAGTAGTAGTAAAAGGCACAAATGATGGCAAAAGTTGCGTCGACGAATTGTCTATGATACAGAGCTTCAAAGGTCGCAGATAGTTGGAAAAGGATGAACATAAAGAGATGAGACCTGATGTAGATTCATCATTCACATCACATTTTATTTTTCGAAACAAAATTAAAGCAAAACTACAAGAGTAAACAATTTAAAGGCATTTTATTTGCCTTTTTTACGGAAGTTTTTTTTTTGACTATTTATAGATATAGGTACTCGAATGAAAGGACATCGATTACAAGCATGCAGTTAATCGGGAACTAATCATTGAATTTTTTCCATATTTTAATTCGATAAACCAATAAATACTAATTTGTAATGATTTATTATTTTATCTATTATTCTTATATTTTCCGTTCGAAAATATTTTGTATTGAATTTTCATACGAAAAAAATTCCGACTGAATATTTAGTTCACGATTGGACTGATTATGAAATAAATATCATTTTGTTTTGATCTATTATGTTTTAGGCAATGTTTTACTCTCGTAGGTTTGCCATTTACTGCCGAGAGGTAGCGCGTATAGAAAAATGTTTCTATGAAAGATGTTGTTAGCCCCAGTACAGACGTGAACCGGGGACCTTTCGGCTCGCAGTCCAACGCCCTAACCACTGAGCTATCGCGGCTACTAACATATTTTCATTAATAATACAAATATTATAATATACAATTTATATTATAAAATTTTATTTTGTCACATCGTATTGTTATTAGACTAACAGCTGATGAAGTTCTCTCCGACAAATCGACGACAACAAGTTGCTAATTGTAGACCAGGTGTAAATATTTGTTCGACAGCTGATTGAAACAATTTAGAAAATAACAATGAAATAAAATTAAAACTTGCTAAAATAAAGAATTGTTTTTTGCTTTTATAATTATTAGTTTGGTTTCTAAACAATATACATAGTCATATTCAAACAATACAAATCGGTCAATTGAACGGTTAAGGTCTGATGGTACAACTTCAATCGACACTTCAAGGTGAATTTACACGTATCATTTTTATTTAAACTATATTAAATTGATTTAAACTATGAAATTCGTTTTTTTTTCAACTAGATTTCATTACAATTTTTAAGAAAATGTCTAAAACATATTTATTATCTAAGTATTTTTTTAATGGACCTTTAAATAATTATAAAGTAGTCAGTTTCAAAAATAATAGTTATATAGTTTAAAATTAAACCTTAAACTATTAAGACACAGCTTTTTTGGGTCCGATTTTCACCTTAAACTAAATGTAATTTATTCCATAGTCAAATTATTGCAAATATTAATAATGTCATATTAACTTATTACTAATTATCTTGCTGCCTGTAATTATGGTAACCGACATACGACCGATTTGATTAGCAGCTACACCCGTTTTCAAAATGTGGAAAAGTTTAAACCAAGTTCCAAACATGCACTGATATTCTTAGGTCCAGTTGTCGCAAAAATTATCAAATTTTACTATTACTGAACACAGTAATAGTAAAATGAATAGAAGTGTACAATTATTTAAATAGTGAAACATGGGGTAAAATAGGAAATAAGGTAATATGGGAAATCGCAATTTTCGGATATGTTTCTGCATTTTTAGAAATAAAAAGAGTTGTCAAGTGTAGCTCAGAATGGTATCCACTTTTTTATTTACTGTAGACTTCAAACATTTTTATTGTTTTCGAGATCAAGTGAAAAATATACTAAAAAAGGTTTTTTACAGTTTGCTAAAAAAGTTAAAATTTTTTGAAATTCAAATGGGTTTTACGAATAAGTCCGTAATGTCTCATTGAAAATTGCGTTATTGTAGTAATGTAGGCAATGACCAGCTATTACTACACTGTTTATTGTGATTTTAATATCGGGCGACCTGTATTTTTTTTTTTATTTTTGTTATTACTTTTACATTACATTGATACATTGATGCATTGCATTACCTTTATTTTTTAATTTATTTATCATTACTTTAACATTTTTAAAATATTCTGGATTTATATTTGTTTTATTATGATGTGAATTTAGACAGAACTAGTAATTATTTGGTTTTTTGTTCACTTTTTAAAATTTCCCACTTTAACTACGCCACATTTCTTTAAGTGATCTGAAAAACGAACAGTTTCAAAAAACTCACAAAATTTAATCAAAAGAAAAATATATTTTTTTTTATAATTAATGCACAAATTTATCCATAACTAACTTTGTATAATAGAGCCTTCAAAAAATAAAATTAAATATTCGTTTGTTCTTTTTGGTTCAAAAAGTGTTCCACTTTAGTCTCATATTCCACTACTTTATAAAAGATAATATCAATTTTTGGTAAACAAAAAAAAAAGAAAAACAATCCATTATCTAAAAAACTGGGAGGCAAAAGTAATATACAGGGTGTTTGGTTCATCGATGTCATTACGTACGTTTTAAAAATGGAAGAAAACCATTGGAAAGTTAATTAAATTTTCTAAAACAAGAGTTCATAACTTTATAACCATTTTTCTTGGCTAGGTTATGTCAGTAATATGCATTTACTAAACACCCTGTATCTTAAACAGGGTGCAAAATAGGACATACTTTTATTTTAAATTTTCGTATTTTTTGAGTCATAGAATAATCCTCTGAATTATTGACATTGATGAATCAAACACCCTGTATTATTGGTGTACTTTCAAAATCTATTTATATAAAAATGAAATGTCCTGTGTGTGCCAGAGCATCACGAGAGAACGAACGGACGGATTTGCCTAATTTATTTTGTATTTTGTTTGTGTCAATGCAAGAGTGGTTTAGGAAAAAAGAAAAGTCGGAATTTCTAAGAGCAGAGCTGTACAAATCGAAACGAAGGATCATTTTAAAATGTTTAATAGTAAAGTAGAATTGTAAGCGGGCTTGGAAAAATGGGCATGGCACTACGTTCCATGTGGGCAGGAAAAATAGTGACTTGCACTAAAAAGGGAAAAATGGGCGTAAATGTATCCACACTTTATAATATAGTTTAGCAATTACAAAAACTTAGCACGGGCGCAGCTGTGCACGGGTCCAGCTAGTATATAATATTTTTCATGGCTGCAAAACAATAGCTGCGTTTTTTTTTTATAATTTAAATTTGAGCTAGAACAAATTTTGTACGCTAAACAAAAATAATTTGAGCTCGATAAATCTATCTAGCTCAAATTTGTTTTTGGGGCATTCCACAGAAAACGTTACCAAGCTGTGATATATTAAGTTAAACCTATTGATTCCGTTTAATGATTTTTAGGATAAGAAATACTTTTAATTTCATTTTTTTCATTTCATTCATGGCAAATGTGTTTTTTTTCTCAATTAAAGTCAAATATTTTTTTGAATTTTATTATAGTACAAAATTGAGGCAGTATATAAAATACTGTAGTTTCGTTGTATTAAATCAAAAAGAAAATTGAATAGTATAATTTGAAAGGCAATTTGTTTGCGAAAGTATGCCACACATTGAATTGGTGATAAGTGGTTCAAAGTACTGACAATTAACCAAACAGTTTTACTTTTTTGAGTTGTAACGCCCGTCACAAAAAAAATAGTAAAAGTTATTTTGCGATCTATTTTGCAAATCTACAACTGGAAAACTTTGTAAAAGTAAAGATTTTTGTCGTATCTATTCATTTATTAAACTCTTTGGTCTCGTAGATATTCCAGATGGTTGCTATATCCATCCAAAATATTGTAACGCCCGTCACAATTTACAATCGTCGCAAAACAAAAAAATTGGAAAATTATATATTTGTTAATATATGCAACAATAATCATTTATATTGATATTTAACCATAGAAAAAGTAGTAAGTATTCCAAAAAATTCAATAAGCACAGATAAAAAAAGGGTAATTCCAAACCTTACAAAAAAATCATAAAAAATCACAAAAAAAACATTATTTTTGAAATGCGAAAATTATTTATGTAAGCTTGCGAAGGAAACGTACTACAAATGATGCAGACATAGTAGTTATTTAAAAGAATGGCAATATAATACATATTTTTTCAAAACGAAATGTTTAGTTTTCCACATAAATTATATGTCGACGGTGTGCCTTAAAATAACGGTTTACCATTCCTACCACTAAAATTGGCTCTTTTTCATCAAAAAATTGCAATTCAAAATTTGAATTTTCAAAATTTGAATTTTCTGGTATATTTGTATAGAATTTGTACAGATAACGCCCGTCACAAGTTTTGATACTTTATATGTCAGTGATCAAAGTAAACATTGCAGAGTTTTGTTACAGAGGAGATAACTCTAATTATTAATGAATTATTTGAGATATAGTTCATCTCCATAGTCCGATTATTTTAGCTAAAATTTAGTACGTTGTGGAGTAAACTCTGTTTTTTGAAAAAGTATGTGTAACGCCCGTCACAGCATTTAACTTCAAATTTGTAGAAAGATGTAGGACCTATTGCAAAAGTTTTTTTATACATGCATAAGATCTATTCTCTGCATCCTAAAAATATATCTATTCTTTTTTATTTGTCAAAAGAAATGGTTTTTAATCGTACGAATGTAACGCCCGTCACAATGGAATGCCCCTTTTGTTTTTCGTATAAAATTTGTTCCGGCTCAAATTTAAATTATGAAAAAAACGCAGCTAATGTGTTCTAAAAATATATTTTGTATAACATGACATTATTGACAATTTTGTTTCATACAGTATTTTCGTTTGACTTTCTTCAATGAATATGTATCTTATCAAAAAAGAATCAAAGACTATTCAAGTATTTAAATTTTAATGTTCTAAAATTTGTAGTAAAACAAATAGTTCATAATTTTCGTAAACGATGGATAGAGTTTATAATTTATAATGAAATGATAGAATTTTCGATAAAACCAATCTAGAGCGATATCACTATTTTGATCGTTATAGATATGAAACCGATATTTGTTTAGAAAAGTTCACTTTCATAATAAATTTTGTTTCATACGAACGTTTTTACTATACATCGAAATTAAATATACAGCCCAAACGAGAACAATAATCCAACAGAATATTTTATACCCGATAGGAGTGAATATCATCAAATATATTTTCTCAGTGTAATTTTAGAACAGTAAAACTCATTTGTTAACAAAATACTTTTTTTGTTTGCCTTAATTTAAAAAGAAAATACAGAAAAAAATAATACTTTTAAATTCAAGTTTTTACTAATTTTAAAATGCATACTTAATGTATTTAAATAACAAAACTTGTAACGAGTACTCAGAATCTATATCGGCGACAACGTAACAAGCTCAGTCGACGCGGCGCGCAACGGAACCGGAATCGTAAACGTAATCGGAATTCTATAATACGCTTGCGGTTGGTATAATTATCGCTCACTGCTGGCTAACTACGAGGCACGGAGATCAAGTTGAAGCGACAGCAATCAGAAAAATCGACAACAAAATGTTTCAACAAAATATTATATTTTATTTGAATTTCGGAAACGGCGCGTTAAGGTTGCGATCCATCGATTGAGCGATCGCACAAGCACAACGCGACAAAGGCAACGAGAATAAATTAATACCAAAGTATTTTAAATTATAAAACAAGTGAATAATATTTATATAAAATATAATAAATTAAAATAAGAAATCTAGTGAAAAATACAAATATTTGAGAAACAACGAAAAATAAGAAGAATTCAAAAATATGGTGAAAAATAAAAATAGTTAAGACATAATTTGTTTTTTTTTTGTTTTTGTTGAGCTAAAAAACGTGTAGCAAAACAAAATATTATATAAAATATAATTTAAATATTTGGATCGCATTTAAAATAGTCAGTAAAAAAGAAAAATATAAAATTTGAGCTGCTAAAAAGTGAGAATCAGCTAAATGTTGACATGCTAAAAAGTGCTGTCGAAAAACATAAATCAAAGTGACATAAAACAACAGCCCCTAAAAACAACAAAAAATTACTGTTAAATAATATTTATTTACAACAACTTCACAAAAAAAGTGTGTCGCCGGCCTCGTCAGCGGTTTCAGTGCCAGCGCAAATATTAACAAGTTATCCGACTGATAAGACGTGAAACACAATGTGAAACACAATGTTATTTTTTTTGTTAATGTTTTTTCGTTATTGTTTGACTACTGGAGCATGATAGTATTAGGTGTATGCGTCTCCGTCACACCAACACATAGCTGTCTTTGTCGTCAACAGATGTTGCGATTTTAATGTGCTATTTATTGTCTGGCTAATTATAATTAGTCTAATTTGAAAAACCCACCTTATTAACGTTTGGTTCTGAACATTTCTATATGCATTATGATTTATTCCATGATTTTCGTAAATAAACCACATATCGTCGTTGTAGAACGAAAAGTCACCAAATATATGTTCAAAATGCCAAATATACATTTACAAAAATCTTTATAAATCTGTCAATTTTTAATCGATGACCTCAATTTTTTTCACCACATGATAAGAAAATGTAAATCTGTTAGTTAATTTTTCAACTTTAAAAATGCGTTTATTACTTTTTATAATATTTATCAACAAACTCGAAAATTAAGTTTTTCATAAAAATGTATTCGGTGGCTTTTCGTTCTACAATGACGATATATAGTCGACTAGCGGCACCGGTGTACAGCTTCGCACGTGTGAAATTTTCATAAATGCAAATAGTATATTCTGGAGTTAATGTTTATCACGTCCCAATTCGTCGAGGAGATAAATAACAGTAATCTATATCAGTGAGCCAAATCCATTTTCGAGTTTAAAGTATAGTTTTGCCATACTCTTATTTCTTGGAAATAAGAGTAATTTAGAGTAAATTACACCTTATTAGAAATTTACCCTATTCAGGTACCGATTCCCAACTATTGTAACTGATCGGGTTATGACAAAATAAAAAATTCAATGATCAATTCACGATCATGGCCCTAAAATAATTATTATTATGGTAGTTGGCGAAAAAACTTCTCTTAGTGGAAAAGAATTCTCTAATCAAATTTCATTTTCATAGGACGAAGTGTTTGGCCTGGGCGTTGATAGATTAGTCAATCAGTCAGTTAGTAAGTAAATTAGTCAATCAATGGGTAAATTTATATATAGGGAATTCCATGTCAGAACGTCCACTTACGTTTTCAAAATATCAATGAAAATAGTTTTTTTAAAACGATTTTTCATTTATTTTTTGTGTAATGTAGAAAACGATAAATTTGATTATGATACTAGTAAAAGCCATCCAGCTAGCTGAAAATATGTTTCTAAATATAAAGGAAAAACAAGATTATATTTGGAAATCCAAAAATATTAGTAATGGATTTACAAATTTTGGATTTACAATATAGAGTTTTTGGTCTGTTGTCTATAGGATGTGCTGTAGGAAACATAGTTTCATAAATGTAGTTCGTCATGAAATATATTTCTAAAAACCATCAAATGAAATCAAAATTCCAAAAAAACTTTCAAATTTAAATATTTTTACACATTTATTTTTGCAATTACATTGCAATTTAATATTTTTTATATATGAATCACAGTTCTATTTTCTCTACAAGTTTTTTTGTTTTTTATAAATTTATATTAAATAATTTATGTATATTTAAAATATGTGAAAACACTTAATATATTTTAAAAATTTTATTAAATTAACTTAGATTGTTGTAATCTCAAAATGGAGTCACTTAAAAATTGCCAAAACTGTTGAAGTGTTCTGTTAGCCGGGTTTTGAAAAACATTAATGACAATCTAAACATTGACCGAAAGGTGGTATCTGGCGTAAATGTGGTTCGGCAGACCAACACAGAGATAAACGTGTCAACGACATTTTTCATAAAAAATCCTAATGCCTCAGGCAGAAAAAAAGCTGAAAAATGTAGTTGCTTCGAATCATTTGTCCACAAAGTGAAAAGAAAGTTAGCCGGGGACCTTTCGGCTCCCAGTCCAACGCACTGACCACTGATCTACCGCGGCTACGCATGAAATAGAAGAAGAAAATGTCAGGCATATTTTGTAATAAAATATTAGTGTTGCAATAAGGTTGAGGAAAAATATGTATTGTCTGACATTTCACAGCTTCTAGTAACGACTCATCCAAAGCGTATCAGCGGGGAAATGTGCCAGAGATGTACAGAACACAAAAAATCCAAGTTCCTAAGAAATTTCTCGCGTGGCTGGTAATATTCAGCTGTAGTAAAAAAAGGCGTATTTAACTGCTGGATCAAACAACACATATAGTTATATTGCTGAATTCTTCTAAAAGATGTTAACACCACTTATAATCCAGAATTAGGTATCCAACTTCTTTTGGCCTCTTATGGCATTATGCCACAATGGAAAAAAAGCGAAGGAGTGATACACCAGCAATAATATGAATATTGTACCTAGGGTGGCTAATGCGCCAAACTGCCCAGAACTGAGGCCAGTGGAACGTTATTGGGTTTTAATTAAGCAGAAACTGAAGGAGACGAAAGGTGCATCGAAGGACATAAATTAATTTAAGATTAAGTGGACTGAAGCTTCAAAAATAAGAATGAAAACACCGTAAAGGGTTTGATGGAGAGTATTCCTGAAAAGGTTCAAAACTTTCACATACACAAATAAACAAAACGTGAACAAAAAAAATTTCGCATAGTTAGGATTCACGGCTTACATGATTTATGATTTTTTCTATGTTACAATTTTTTCGTGCGCACTCCTTAGGCCTTTTCATTTTCCTGCCCATATGACTAATAGAGAAAAACGGCGTAAATATGAAAATGAATAGCAGGCATATGTAATAATAATAATAATATTAGTTTGGCACTACAGTGCTATAAGAACTTAGGCCGAGCTCTCTCACCATTTTGAGCTGTGCGTGTTATATTTGTACTCAAAGTGGTGGGACCTGCAGTTTATTGCCGAATCCGAACGGCGGGTGAGAGCTTTTTCATAGGCAATGTTTTTACTCTCGGAGGTTTGCCATTTACTGCCGAGAGGTAGCGCGGTATAGAAAAATGTTTCTATGAAAAGATGTTGTTAGCCCCAGTCCAGGCTTGAACCGGGGACCTTTCGGCTCGCAGTCCAACGCACATACCACTGAGCTACCGCGGCTACAGGCATATGTTTCATTATGAAATCGAAACCCTGAATATCATCCATATTTAAGCCACTTCAAGATCCAGGACGGTGAATTTTTTTCCACATTGTATGTTTTAACCAAAGCTCTAAAAACCTATAACTCTATATCGTCAGTGACATGCCAAAGGAGGAATGTGCATTTTTAAAAATGTTGTAAAATGTAATTATTGCTTTTAAAATTAGTAAAATTTTTTTGTTTTTTTTTATACCCTACACTAAGAGTGAAAGGGTATATTCAGTTTGGTACGCCGTTTGTAACACCCAGAAGAAAGCATCTCCGGTATGGAAAAGTATATATATTCTTGATCAGCATGACCTCCTGAGTCGATTTAGCGATGTCTGTCTGTCTGTCTGTTGAAATCCCTACTACTTTTAAAATTGAAGAGCTAGATAAATGAAACTTATAACTTAGATTACTAATATACCTACGCTATATGGCCTCATATAAAATGTACCTCATATAAAATGTAAATATAAAGATCAATTTTTATGTATACGTGCTTAGATAAACTTTTTTGGTCAAATATATATTGACATCATGCTCAAATACATGATAATAATGTTTTCCGGCGAAAAGACTTGTGGTTCACAAAAAAAAAATCGAAATTCGGTACACCTACCCATTTGTAAATATGGGTATCAAATGAATGGAAATTCTTCAGCGATTGAAAGTTTGTAGTTATTTTCAGGATTCGTATACCCTGGTGACCTATATATCACTTTGAATGGTAACCACACATATGTGTAGGGTATTTATAGTCGGCTTAGACCGACTATAATTTTGATAATCCTAACTATCATAATTACACCTATTTTAAAATTTCCCATCTAACCTTCCCAACTGGTTTTGTAATAACAATTGTTT
Organism: Dryomyza anilis; assembly: GCA_951804985.1. Lineage (NCBI taxonomy): Eukaryota > Metazoa > Arthropoda > Insecta > Diptera > Dryomyzidae > Dryomyza > Dryomyza anilis. The sequence continues at coordinate 20,875,077 of OX638132.1, forward strand.
GAATTTCGATAGGTGCTTCAAAAACAAACAATTCATGCCTTTACGTCACTATTTTATCTTGTACCAGTAAAAAGTTAAGGCAAAAAAACAAAAAGATTCGCCCTTTTGGCATGACAAGATTTTCAACTTTTCAAATTCGCCTTTTTGGCACAGATGAAAAAAAACTACATTCAAAAATGTAAAAAAACGAAAATGCCAAAAATTACACATTCTCCACTTTTGCCATGATAGTGACGATATTATGTTTATTTATAAAAAATACAAGAAATCCAATAAACGCCAAAGAAAATGCACTAAATGCCAATGAAAACCGGTAGATTGAATTTTTTTTATTATGTCTGAATTATTTGCGGCCCTGTTATAAAGCCAAACGCAAAAAAATATAAAAATTAATAGACTTGTCATACATATTAAAAAAAGTTCATAAAGTACATAATTATTATAAATTTATTAATAATAACTTTAAAATCCCGTTATTTATCGTAGTATCATAATTAATCGAATGATGTCGGATAGAAAAAAGAGTCCGTCATTTATTTGCGTATTATAAATTCATAATTTGTAATATTTTTCAGTCATATTTTTCTTTTCAATTAACAGTTTTGAAGGTACAAGTTTTGTGACCCTATTTAATATACATATAACTGCCTTCTTTGTGATATAATCTGTGATATAAAACATACATATGAAATCGTGTCGTCCAATGCAAAAAATAATCTACGTGCACTACAAATACTTCATAGTTTTTTTTTTTTTTTTTGTCACCTATATAGATTCATTCGGATGCTTATCAATCTGTCAGCTACATTTGTTTGCTTTGCGCTGATCGCGTTGCTTTCATATAATCGGAGTGTTTTCAAGTAATCGGAGTGTTTTTAGAGCGATAAGAGAACGTCAAGAGAGCGCTATTGGAGTCGTTTATCGTCACGCTGCAGCGTTAAAACCTTTTTATTCGAGAGTTGTTTATTAAGTACGCGACCAAAGACAAAGCACTATTGTTGGCGGATCGCGTAAATAAAATCGTTATATAGAATAACTATATAATTCATAAAACTCTTCAAATTCTAAACAGTGCATTTAAGAAGTTTTTAAATTCAAAATTTGAATTAATTATACAACATATAAAGAAAAAAAAAACACAATGAATGATAAAAACAAATCCGCCATGGAGACTTTGCTCACCGTACCATCGCCCAAAATACATCCAATGCGTTCCAATCATTTGCAGCCACCATCAACAATGGCCAACAATTACTTTGGTGGCGGTGGTACTGTCTTGGATGATGTTGCTGAGGAGGAGGAAGGCTTAGGATATACGCACACATTGGTGAGTTTTTCTTATATATATATATATCTATTTGAAACATTATTATCATTATATTTAGTGAATTCTGTAAATTCAAAATTGTTCATAAACATTATTATGTTTCGCAAACTAAACATGGAAACGGAATTTAAAAATTAATTAGTGTTTAAAATACAAGAAAAAGTTATTCAACTATTCAAATATGATTCTGCTATAAAGTTTTACCTTTTAGAACGTTTTTCTTTCACAGATAAAAAAAGGATTTCCAATATTTTTTTAACTTACAATAACTGACTTAGAACTACATAAATTCTATACCTAATTGAATCGGACAGCTACACGCTGCGAAAAAGGGCTCTCCCAAACATAATTTTGAAGGCATTACATACATCTTTGGAGCAAACAAAAGTATTATTTCATTGCCAAACAGTATTATAATAACAGCCAAACATATTTTGGTTTTCGTTCAAACATATTTATGTTCAGAATGAATAATGTTCGGCGTTCTTTTGAAGTATATGAAAAGTATTAATGTAAAAGTAGGCAGCGTTGTTGTTTAATTGTGATTTCGTAATGCCAAACATACATATAGTCACTCAGTAACAATCACGAATAACCAAATACATATAATTCAAAGAACCTTTTATTGAGGTTGGCTGTGTTAAATAGCGGAAATATCAAACATACATATATTAATATCTGATGAAAAATATATATTTCTACAGAAACATTAATATAGTAAATTCATGTAAATCCACGATTAAAGCAATTTATGTTTAAATATCGTATAATAATATTACAATCCGAACAAAATAATTATACAATCAATTATAATGTAATTAGATTTTACTCCTAATATTTATATGGTGATTTCGAATTACGTTATAATTACATTCAAACATATTTAAAGAAATCTTTTCTATCCATGTAAGAACTTGTAATATACCTTCATTGTCATAATCTTTTTATGCTTGATTATAATAATATGATAATTTAATTGAAATAACAGGTTGGTAAAGCGTGCGGTGGAAATTTTTTGAGACTTTTATTATCGTTTTAAAAATTTTAATAAAAACAAACTAATAAAAACCATGAGTTATCTATGGGGTGGCAACTCATTGTCAACATTTCGTCGTTGTAGAAGTAAAAGTCGTCAACAACATATTCAGAATTTACAAAAATCTTCATATATCTCATCGATAATCTCAATATTTATACCAAATATTAAGAAAATGTGAATCTATCAATTGGTATTTTAACTTTAAAAATGAATCAATTACTATTTATAATAATAGGCAACAAATTCGATATTTAAGATTTTCATAAAAATGTATTTGATGACTTTTAGCTCTACAAGCACGATATTATAAACGATAAGATTTTTTTTTAGGTTACATTTTAAATTCTTAATATTTTTGAGGAATCCCCTAGCTAATTTATTGTTTTGATTTATGTTTTATGTTCCGAGAAATACATTACAATATTCAGCGGAAGACCGACCGGCATATCGATGCGCCGGTCAGTGACGATTAATTCTGCCGGTCGTTGGCATTTTTCGTATTGTATTTTAATTTTTGTGCTATTGTTAATAGTGTTATTGTGATTATTATATGTGTACATATTATATATGTATATATTTGTTGTAAATAATCAAGTTATTGTTGTTGGTTGATACAATCTTTGATTTGTTACCGTCTGTGTCTGGAATGCTTTGAAGTTGTTTGAACTCAAGTCAAACATTATTGACAATGAAATTTCTTAATTGAAGATCCAAGAGGGAACAGAATACAACATTATCAAGCATGTTACAACTTCCGATAGAAAGTGTATTAAGATATCAAATTGATCAAAATTGTATTTCGCTGTTACCGAATTAGACTTTTCGAAATTAATTTCTAAAATACACACTAAACACTTAAAAAATACTATAAAATCAATAATTTTATACTATTAAAGTTAGTCAATAGGATAAATTATTATTTTAATCAATGTTCGTACCATTAACTACTTAATGGGACATTTTCTTCTGAGTGTACTATATGGTATTAATAATGCGCAGATCGGTCGACCTATGATTCACCCATTTTTGTAAAGGGTTGAATAAGGGTTGTTTTAAATAAAACAAAAACGGTTTTGGATATCAATGAAATTCTTTATTCCTGTAAAAGTACGTTCGATGCCATTATGTATGGAACTCGATTTCTTTTGCATGGCCACCACGGGCACGCTTGCAGAAATCTAGACGCTGAACCAAATTTTCAACGGTTTTCAAGCATAAATCGGCCGATACTGCTGCAATTTCACGTTCGATATTCGTACGAAGTTTATCAATAGTCGCTGGCTTGTTGGCATAGACCATAGACTTGACGTAGCCCACAGAAAATAGTCTAACGGCGTCAAATCGCACGACCGAGGCGGCCAATCGACTGGACCATTTCGTGAGATAACACGTTCTCCAAACTTGGTTTCCAATAAATTGATTGTGGCATTCGCTGTGTGGCTGTTGGAACCACATGTCCTCCAAGTCCATATCATCCAATTGGGGCCAAAAATATTCGGTTATCATTGAACGGTAGCGATTCCCATTCACAGAAACGTTCCGGTCTTGATCATCACGGAAGAAGTAAGGCCCTTAAACCGCACCAAACCGTAAGTTTTTCGGGATGCAATGATGACTCATGGAGTACGTGTGGATTACTGTTTGACCAATATCGCATATTTTGTTTATTGACAAAGCCATTCAGCCAGATATGAGCCTCATCGCTGAAGATTCGATGAAAATCCGAATCATTTTCAAGTTGTTGCTCAGCCCAATTCACAAACAACGACGCTTCTGGTTGTCAAGCGGCTTCAGTTCTTGCGTCAATTTGATTTTGTAAGTATGTAGGCCAAGATCTTTTCGCAAAATTCGCCACAAGGACGTCACAGAGATGCCCAACGCTTAAGAACAACGTGTGAGAGACACATTTGGGCTTTCTTCAACTGAAGTCTCAGCGGCAGCAATATTCTCGACACTACGGGAAATGTCAAAAGAGCGGCAAGAAATATGGCGTCGTTTCCTGTCCCTGTCGCTCTACTTTTGTAGCGTCCCTGTTGAAAAACCCTTTATATGTACCTCATATAACACTAAAATCGAGAAGAGACTTATACTTTTCCGAAGTACATATTTTCTTAAACAAATCACTGTACTTTATAGTACAGATTAGTGTATTCACAGTTCGTCGTAATTTAGTGTGGTAATCGTGGTATTTATACTACACCGCGTTTTAAATTTAAAAGTTTACGCTATTATTTTGAAGGTTTTAAAATGCAACATTTTAAACTGAAATTTCTCACATTCAATGTATTTAAATCATTATTACTTAATTTATTTAAATCAAATTTATAGGACCGTATGTGTGTTTTTTGATTGAATTGATTTTAATGATTTGAAACAAAGAAATATTACACAAAATCATATTAAGCGCAAAAGTTTAAAATTAAATAAAAATGAGTTGGGAAAGTTAGGTCACATGGGGCGGATTTTTATAGTCGGTCGGGCCCGACTATGGAATACCCTACACCTTTGGTGGGAATATTAATGTGGGATATTAAATTGCATACCTTAATTTTAAAGTTTTTAATTATGCTGAACCTCCCCACCCTCAGAATATTATTCATACATCAGAAATTTACGTCTTACGCGGACAACGTCTATATTTAAAATTTTGAAAGGCTAATATTTCATAGATTTGATTTTAATAATTTACGGATCAAATTTTCACTATGAAAACCCGGGAAATAATGAAAAAAAAAGTGGGCGGATCACGCCCATTTTTTGACCACATATTTTAAGGTGAATTATAACACTATGTTTTTAATTTTATACCTATATCTTGAATACTTTTCGAGTTATTAGTTTCTAAAGAGTTATATAAAAGTGACTTGTATGGGAGGTGGGCGTGTCGTTGACCGATTTGGCTCATTTTCAAACTCAGTTCCTACTTTTGGCTAAAATATAGTAATACGAAATTTTATCGCATTCTGATCAGTATTTCTCAAATTATTCTGTATTCGGACAGCAAGACGGACAGACAGACAGACAGACAGACAGACAGACAGACAGACAGACAGACAGACAGACAGACAGACAGACAGACGAACATGGCTAAACGGACTCGGGTAGTGATGCTGATCAAGAATATATATACTTTTCCTCCTAAGGGGCGTTACAATATATGCACAAAGTTAATATACCCTGTACCTCATAGGTGTAGGGTATAATAAATTTTTGTATCAATGTAAATTTTAAGATTAATTATTTTATGTTTAACCTTATAAATTTTCTTTATTGAAATGATTGATTAACGTCAAAACGAAAACTGCACATAACACATGATTTTTAAATATATTATGAATGAGTTTCCGTTATTTGCTGGCTTATCAAAAATCAGCAACATTTTTTATGAATGTCTCCAAAAATAAATGTAATTTGTTCGATAAGAGTTTTAAGTGGTTTCAATCATAAAATAATGTACGCTGATTTATGAGCCACTTAGCCAGAGATTGAATTAGATATTCATAGAGTAAAACAAACATTTAATACATAAAACCTCGGTTAAGTAACTGAACTAAAAATTTCACATACAAAAATACCGATTTTTGTTTTTTTCAGTATAGTTTTAGTAAAAACAATATAAAATAAGGTTAACAAAAATAAATAAAATAATTTTGAGAGAACCATAAGATATCTAAGGTTAAAAGGCAATTCAAGTTTCATATTGCTATATTTTCTAAATATTTTTTCTTTTTGTTAAAACAGAAAATCAATAAAATATTGGGGAACATAAATACATGCGGAAAATACACTTAACCGGGGTTTACTGTATAATGTTTGTGGATTGTGGGAGGTGTAGTAAAACACATACATACATAGGTAATATGCAATAAAAATTGGGAACATCTTTGGGTTTGGTTTTTTTGTATTGTTATCGTGTCGTGTTATATTGCATAGCATAACACCTGCGCTTTGTTATGGTGTCACTTAAATGTTTGCTAATTACACTACTCAACAAAATGAAAAAAAATGTTCCTATAGACATTCAGCCTAACCAATAAACGAAATAAAGTCGACTCTAAAGATAGTATCAGCTTTTTCGACAATTTTCTCTAATATTTATTTGTCAAAAAGCTGATACTTTCTTTAAAGTCGACATTATTTCGTTTATTGGTTAGGCTGATTGCATCCATCAATTCTGTAAAATTTGTAGGTGCTGATTTTGAAGGTTTTTTCTGGGATCCATATTTTAAAGCTAGAAAATGTCGACAAATTTTTTAAACTATAAATACAAAAACATTTTTTTTATAGGATCAAAAAATGTCTAAAATTAAAATGCCGAAATATCGAAATGTTGAAATACAAATTTCAAATCCTATATGAGCAAGTCCACACCAAATCTCGTAGGATTTGCAACTCACTCTCTTCGATTTCAATGATATTTTGGCAACTGATAAAGGGTATCGGGATCTGCATTCACCATTTTTTTCCGACCACTATTTCCAAAGATATCACTTTTTCCAGAGATACAGTCCAAAGTTAAAAAATTGTCAATGATAACTTTTGTATGGTGGTTCCTATTGAAATATCCCTTGATGCTAGAAACTTTGATAAGGTTTCGTTTTAAAACTAATAAAACAATCTTTTGGAAAAATCTTCTTAACATGAACATATGACCAATGGTCGTTATCCTTGAACTTCGAATTGCATGTCTTTAAAAAAAGTATTTAAAATAAAAATCGAAATTTTTGTTGATTTTTTATAAGTGTTGAATCTAAATTCCAAGATGGTATTTTGAAGGCAGCATATTTAAAAATCTCCGCATGAATCCTAGAGTAGCTAAAAATCAGAATTCGTTCTTTTTTAATATCTTTATCTTCGAGTTTTTTTGACATTTTCCATCATTTTTTCGGCAAAAAATGATTTCGTCATATTAAATTTCGATATTTTTAGTTTTCGACATTTTGTTTTTCAACATTTTAGTTTTCAACATCTTTTTTTCTTTCGACATTTTGGTTTTCGACATTTTTGTTTTCGACATTATCAGGTTTCGCCATTTTTATTTTCTACATTTTTGTCTTCGTTATTTTTAGTTGCGATATTTTAAATTTCGACTTATCGTGCCAGACCCTTTTTTCTACTACGTAATATTTTAAGAAAATGTCTGCCGAACGTTTTTTTTAGACCCTTGATTATATAAAAGAATACCAAAATTATGATCACGTTGCATATTTTTAAAAGTAGAGCATAAATCATTATTTATGATAAGATCCTAAGTATTCCTACGTATTTAAAAAATAAATTGAGGCACGCTTTCATAAGTTTTTTTTTAAACCGTAAACGATGTCCATGTAAATTTGAATAATGAGTAGTGTCGGTAACTCGTCTGGTTAGTGCGTTGGACTACGAGCGATTTGAATAATCAATACTATTGATTCAATAGTGTAATGTCTAGAAGCTGCTGAAAAATTGCCTGCCTGAAAAAAGTGACTATTTATTATAAAATTACACACACTACATAAAAAAATGTAATGTCTAGAAGCTGCTGAAAAATTGCCTGCCTGAAAAAAGTGATTATTTATTATAAAATTACGCACACTACATAAAAAAATTATTTAATGAGGCTAAAAAAAATTATGCAAATAACCGTGTGATGCCATAATTACGAACATATTTAACAGAAAAATAAAGTCAATTAACACCTTATTAAATAGAGACAAAAAAAAAAAAAACAATAATAAAAATATCACAGCCATACTCGGCGGCAATTTTATTTAATTATTGAGATCATAAAAATAACAAAATATGCGATAAGAATTAATAGGATTGAAACGCCGATCAACTTCTGTATGGTGCGAAGAGAAAAAAAAAACAATTAAATTAAATAAAAATGAAAAAGTCCGAAAATATTTCTTTTACAGTGCCGTATAATTGTAAACAAAGATTTTGTGTAATTATTACCTATAAATGGTAATACTGTGTAACATATAAAAAGATAAATTTATTATATAATACAAATAAAATTTTTTTGAAAATCTTAAATTTCAACTTCGTTTGTAATTATTACAAAAAGTATTTGTTACATTTATAAAGTTGAAATAACTATTGATAGATTCACATTTTCTTATTATTTGGTACAAATATTGAGCTCATTGTTCAGAAATTGACAATGCGTTAAACTAGACCTAAATGGTTCTCTGATACAAATCACGGCGAAAATATAAAATATGTATTATAGAAAAAAATTTAAGGTTCTCATTTGAATAATATAATTCGTTTTAGCGATATATATTATGCACAATATTTAATGCAAAAACCAAATTTAAACCGTAACATTATTTCGATTTTTTTTTTTTTTTTGTACTTTTCAGTCATATTCTGCAGTCGAAAATTTGTGATACATAGGTCATGTGCCTATCGGTAAATTTTTAATCCAAAAATGACATATTGACAAATAAATATAAAACTGAGTTGAATATGTGTTGTCAAAAAGGGTAACATGAAATTTTTCACAATCATAAAATAATTTTGAAAGTTATACCAATTATGTCAAATATTAAAAAAAAAATAGTCACATGGACGGTTCGAAAAAAAATGTCTGAAAGTCCTCCTCTAAAATGAAAGCTTATCTCGTGAAAGTGTCAAAGACAAAAAAAAAATAATATTGGAGTTTACCGCCAATTTTTTTTTTTTTTTATAAAGCTTCTTTATTATCAAGTTTTATATATCGTTGCAAAGGGCTTGGTGGTAAACATTTTTGTCACATATGTTTAATTGACATCAATAGTCACCTTCAACAAGTGACGGTAGACTTAAACTCGAATCACACGATTGAATAAACAGTCAACTTTTGAATCAATTTTCAAATAATTTTAATATCAATCGTGTGATTACTCAATTTTTGTATGGAAAATAAGGCAATCACACGATTGATATTTAAATTGTTTTGAAAATGGATTCAAAAGTTGACTGTTTATTCAATCGTGTGATTCGAGCTTAATATTTCAGACTTATATTTCTACCTAAAATTAAAGCTTACATCCTAATCGTTGTTTTTTTATAACTTATAGCTTCTTTATTCAATGTCCGATCAGCAATCGTTGGAAAGGTCACGGCGGTTAACATATTTGTCACATAGGTTTAACTGACCTCCGAGGTCACCTTCAACAAGTGACGTCAGTTTTTTAGACTTATTCCCCAAAAATACAATTTTTTTTTGTCATATTGATACCTTACAGGCAGAACATCGTAACCAACGTTTTGGGAATTTTTGATTTATTTCAGTTTTGGAAACCTTTTTATAAGTAGAATGTCCCTGCATTGCCATATTTTTGAATTTCGCAGTCCAAATATAAAATAAAGCCAAATATGACTTATTATCGTATATAAATAATTTTAATATATATAATTTAATATTTTAGTGACTGCTTTAAGCATTATAACTCCTTTTGTGGTAATGGTAGAAAATCTTAAAATAAAGGTATTTGTAGATAATATGTCGACCTTTAAAGTAAAAATATAAAATTTAAATAAAATTTGAATTTATAATGTACTCCAATGCATTTTTCCATCAAAGTGAAATACTGACCACTGCACATTGGGAAAAATGTCCATGTTTATGGCCAAAAACCAAATATATGACATCGACATTAAATTACCGTCTAATGATACGTAATGAATCATAGCATTTATGCATATAATTTTTATTATATTTGGTTTGCACTTTTCTTATAATTCGTATTTAACCAAAGAAACGTGAAAAATTAAATTTTTGTGCCACACCAAAATATATCAAAAATTTCACGTCTATTTATAATGACAATATTGTAACATATCATTAATATTGAAGATAAGAAGAAATACATTCATTAATAATTCGTATTAAATTTGGATCTGATGAATACGGCCATGTAGAAGTTAGGTATTTCGATTTAGATAAATTATTTTTCACTTTAGAATACGATTAACACGGATTAACACGCGATATTTTATTTTCAAATACTGGGGACAATGATATATTAATTGTGAATAAACATGATTTGCCCCATGTTGCACCTTTTTAGCGTAGCTTTTGTAAAATTGTAGTTTTTGAAAAAAGTCAAATTTTTTTAAAATTCACTTTTTAAAAAAAATATATATGTATATTTTACATTCTTCTTTCTAAAGTCCAAGAAATCAGTCCATAAAGTATTTGCATCTTGAAGCCGACCACACTATAACATTTTCTGTCAGCATATAAGTTTTTAAGTTCGCCATTTTTTTTATTTTTTTTATTTCTCATTTTAATATAAGAAACACATCCTTAAATACATTACTACAAAAAATAAAAAATAAAATAATAATCTGAAAACTTCAGCTCATTTTCAGCTCATTTAAAGGATACTTTACGACAAAAATCAATAAAATATTGAACTACTCTATTTTCGCCTCCTGTGAAATTTGATTTTTGTTGGTTACGATCTTTTGCCTGTAAGGTATCGATATAATTAAAGGTCTCGAAAATTATAAAATTTTACCGTTGAAAGTATTTAGTTTGGTTCGTGAACTCATACTCTCGCAGGTTTGTCATTGTCTGCCGAGAGGTAGCGCGGTATAGAAAAACATTTTTATATTTAAATATGTTGAGTGTCCCAGCTCAGATTTGAACCTGTACTACGGGACCTCGCAGTACAGCGTACTAATCATTGAGATCACTGTATATTAATGTTGTTAGACTGTGTAATTAATGTTCATTCAAAATAGTTGACAACAATAATAGTTATGCCCAAGATTATCTAATCGAAACAAAGAATTTATTATTATTTACGACAAACGATATAGCGATGATCGATCATTAACTCTCCTTTGATTGTCGCATTGTTAATTTAATAATTTACTCGTTTGTCATATAATAATTAAATTTATTTTTATAATACTTATAAAAACGTCAATGTTGAAATATGGAAATAAATGAATACAATAAATTTAGAGATCTAAATATAAATCACAACTATGACTGTTTTATATGTGTACGGATGCAAACATTTTGGAGTACTATTTGGCCTTTTCCCCAATATATTTTATCAGCAATGATGCACATGCTGCTGATGCTGTTAACGTGTTGTATTTGCCCAGTTATTACGCTATTTTGAAGCAAATATTTACCCACAAAACAAAAAGTTTTGTTTAAATTTTTTAATTAAATTTTCCGATATTATCAAGACTATGTGCGTAAGCCTATTGATAATGGAAACAAAAATCGGCAAACTGCTAAATATTTAAATTCAAAATGCACAGAGCGCTGTAGCATTCAGTGTGATAAACTAGTTCAAAATCATTGTATGCAGATTCTTCACCACACTTTTTTAAGTTTTTAAAATAGTTTTTGTGTAGTTCAAAGTGATTTAATTAAGTTATAAAAGTGACGAATTAAAATAATTATAAAAAAAAATGTCAAAAGTAAGTTACGAAATATTTAAAAGTGTAATTTCTAAGACTTCGTCACACGAATTGAAGTAGGGAAAATGTGCTTTACATAAATTTTAATTATTTAAACATTTAAAATCATCTTCGTGCAGTTCTATATTATTATAAACAGGGCAAGTTTAAAAAGGTTAAAAAAAAAAGTTAAAACAGAAGTATGCTAAATACCATGAAAAAATATGAAAAAAATGTAAAAATATGCAAAAGATTATAAAATTTTAGTGTATATTTTTATACCCTACACCAAGTGGAAAGATATACGAGCCAACAACGAGTCGTAATTATTAAAATTTACTACCGAAATTCGAATTCGTATATCTTACCATCATGAAATGGCCAACCTTACTGAAGAGATATGTCAAAAGAGCGGCAAGAAATATGGCGTCGTTTGTTGTCCCTGTCGCACTACTTTTATTGCGTCACTGCTGAAAAACCCTTCACCTATCATTTTTTGTTTTCGTCAAAGTTTGTAGACCAGTATTACTAATTAAAAATTATATAAATCTCTATGTGTACGTGATTAAACTACAAAACCAAAAATACTGAAAGGATCCTACAAATAATGTTGACATTTACTATGCTGAATTAATGTCACTCATACGTCATACATCAGCTAATTGAAATCTGTCCAGTCCGGAAGTTTGAGTAACACACGTGTAAAACTACAGTATCAAAAATATCATTATTTTTTTTATCAAAAATAGTAAAAAAAACATTAAAAAACTTAAAAAACATCTTAAAATTTAAATAGTACATCTTTTTTCATTTCGTAATAATGATTATTAATATTGTCATATACAAAATTATTTTTAGCAAAAAATCGTAGTGCAAATTTCCGTACGGAACGTCCGGAATTGTTCTGCGATTTATTACGAAATAACTGTAAACTATAGGAACAAAGTGCATATATACAAAAATAATGTAAATTGTCTCTGCTATGTTCAGAGATAATTTAAAAAAATATATTGTAAGCAAAAAGTATTTTTAATTTCTATTCGGAATTTTTTTGTCCCATTCCGAATTAGTCTGTAATTTATTACAAAAATACTATAAATTTTAGGAACAAAGTGTTAATGTACAAAGAAAGCACATGATTTCAGCTATTTTTTAAAATAATTCAAAAACACGCAAAATTAGCTGACTTTTTGGCATTTGGATATGAACCTCGACATGCACTTCCGTTTTTGTCCCGTCCGGAAATACCACTACTTAATTTATATCTTTTGATCTACTGTATAGAAATCTCTAATTTTTTGCAATTGTTTAGACCTATTTAAATACTACATGGGCAACAAAAAAAATCAGATAAATTCATTAATTTTCCTTCGAGATATTAATGTTTTAAGCGTACGAATGTCCCGTCCGGAACCCCAGGAAATGCCTATATGTGTGAAAAATGTATAGTCGACTTTCACAATTCTAGCTATATTTCTTGCTGTTTTTTTATTAATGATTTTTTTTTTTTACTATGTAATTTGTCATATTTGTTTGCTTTACATTATCATTACAACGTAAAAACAGTCTAAAATTAATATTCTCATCATGCGAAATACAGAATGCCATTATGCATAGATGCTGTCAAAAATAAACGTCTTTTAAAGACAAAACCATAAAACCTGGAGCTTTTAAAATAATTCTTTTATTTACTTTTTTTAAAGACCTTTATTATTTAAATTTGGTTGCAAATAAAGGGTTTTTCAACAGGGACGCTACAAAAGTAGAGCGACAGGGACAGCAAACGACGCCATATTTCTTGCCACACTTTTGACATTTCTCTTCAATAAGGTTTGCCATTTCATGATGGAAAGATATACGAATTCGAATTTCGGTAGTAAATTTTAATAATTTCGACTCGTTGTTGGCTCGTATATCTTTCTATCATGAAATGGCAAAACTTACTGAAGAGAAATGTCAAAGGACCGGCAAGAAATATGGAGTCGTTTTCTGTCCCTGTCGCTCTACTTTTGTAGCGTCCCTGTTGAAAAAACTTATGTAGCGCTCTTATTGAAAAACCCTTTAGCAATAAACTTATATGTGGTGTAGCAAAATGGGATTTTAATAGCGATCGCTAAATGCAGAACGTAACGTGGCCTGGACGAAAAGATCCGTAGAATTTGGATTTATACGCTCCAGTGACATTTGAGAACGAACCTCTATTACAACTTCACCTTTACGCTTAAACCATTACCAATATAGAAAATGGACAGAGTAGTTGAATAATTGTTGTGCTGTATTTCAAAATTTCCAAATTTATATTATAGGTATATATAAAAAATTAAATATTTATTTTTATTATTAAAATATGTTGTATTTATTTTATTACTATCTGATATTATTTACATATCGTGAATATTGTTAAAATCTATTAACTTTATGAGATAGGCTTATTTTCGAAGATGATTATTTGGCCCCGAAAAGCATACTCGTTGTTTGTTGTCAGTTTCTTCAAATTATCTTCTATCATATTTTTTTATAATCTAAGTCACCCTGTAGCAGTGATGCTAACTCATATTATCATTTTTCCCGATATTCTTACCAAAATTTCCTAATTGACTATAAAATTCCCCACACAAATGTAATTTAAATACACTGAAAATAAATAGTGTTTTTACTACATTTTTAATAAAAATCGAAATAATCCATAGAACAAATATTACGCAATATGTTATCATTTAATGTTTTTTTTATTTCTTGATTTCTCTAATTTTCGAATGACATTTATCAGCCATTAGAAATTGACAAAAATTATTTGTTATTACCAAGTGGTGCTGTATTTATTATTTAAGGTCCAGTTGTAAAGTGAAAGTTTAAACTTAGCTTAAATAAATATTTCAAAAGTCTATAGTTCCAAATGAAAATGTCCGAATTTCTTTAAACTTCACAGACAGATAGATAGACAATTAATACTCAGTACTAATATGAAATTTTATATATGTGAAATATAATGTGACTGAAAAAATGGATCATTTTAAACAAATTAATTATATAAAACTTGGTTTAAAATAGTACTGAAAATGGGCAATTTATGCAGATAAAAATATTTTAAGAGAAATAAATTATTTCGAAAATTAAATTTAACCATTTAAAGATCTGCAATTGTAAATATATATTATTTTCGATTTTTTTTTAAATTTTGATCATTTTTGTGTCTTCATTTTTGTCATTGATATTTTAAGTTTCGAAATTTTAAATTTCCAATAATTGCAATCTTTAAAATACTGAAAACAATATTTTTCCAACTATTAAGAGGCATGTCAAATTTGCAGGTCTTACATTAAGTATTTATTTAAAAACGTAACATCAGATACTTTCAAAAAATGTTAAACGAATTTATCTATATCTAGAAATCGTATTTAATAGATTGTGTTTATTAGAGTTCAAATTATAATTTCTCACATGATTGACATATACACACAGAAAAATAAGATAGGTTAATCTAACCGAAAAAAATTAATAAACCATTTTTCTATTTTGTATTGAAAACACAAACAACAAGTACAATTCAGGTTGTTAATCGAATTGACAAAAAATTGTTAAAATAAATTTATAAATTTTTAACCATAAAAATAGTTAAACTAAACGTAAGAATTGTAGCATATAAATTTAACCACAAAAATAGTATGACTAAACTCTAAAATTGTAAAGTTACTATAGTCTACCACCAAAATAGTAAAACTAACCAAGTAAAATTGTAACTTTACTATTTTGTTTGGTTATCTAACCGAAAAGATTGTTCCGACGCAAAGTATCGCCCCTCTTTCTTCTCTACTGTTGATGAGTATAAAATTGTTAAAATAAATGTATACATTTTTAACCATGAAAATAGTTAAACTAATCGTAAGAATTGTACCATATAAATTTAACCACCAAAATGGTATGACTTAATTCTAAAATTGTAAAGTTACTATTTTCTGAGCAAAGTGAGACAACACGTTCGTTGATATTCAGTTGAAAATTTATCGCGGACCGGTGCGGGTGCGTAAGCCGCAAACGTTGATTTAATAAATAAATAAAGTTAAATGTGTTATATCAATAGAAATATGTTTTCGCTAAATGTGTTGAGTGGTCTGCAGGAAGAGGATCTGGATATTTCTGATCCAGAAGAGACACATTTTTGCCAACTGATTTTCTAGTGGGGATTTGCTCATAAAATCGGCGAATTTAAAGGTAAAAGGTGCATTGAAATTGTTTTCTTTTTAATTTCATTTTGTGCCATTCCAGTGCAAGGAATAACGCTGAACAACTTACAATATTTGACCGTGCCGATCTGTTTAAAGCAGACACTATTGGTGCGAGAGCAGAATTCCGCCACCAGCTATTAACCTGGAGGAAAGCAAACGTATGTATTGTGAAGCCTCAGTGTTCCATATATTATTTAATGAATGCTAAATGTATAAACTTGTATGTATATGTGTTCATAAAATAAAAATAATAAATAATATATTTCCTTAATAACCAAAGTTTTTTGTTTTAATAAAGTAACCATAAATATGGTACATGAACAATTTTGAATGGTAAAAAAACTATTTTTCATGGTAAAAAATATTTTTCATGGTAAAAAAACTATTTTTCATGGTAAACAAACTATTTTTCATGGTAAAAAATATTTTTCATGGTAAAAAAACTATTTTTCATGGTAAACAAACTATTTTTCATGGTAAAAAAAAACTATTTTTAGTGGTAAATAAACTATTTTTCATGGTACACGAACTATTATTCATGGTAGCCCAACTAATCATGGTTAACAATTATAACAATTTCTAGTCGGTTTGATTTACCACGTTTTTCGGTCACTGCAATTTTAACCGTCTTTTTCGGTTAGATTTACCTATCTTTTTCTTTGTGTGTAGAGGTATGTTTCCAGTTTTCGATCGAATCCGATTTATGCTGCAAAATTCTAAACACAAGATTTTGAATTTATTATTTTCCAAACGAATTGAAAGCGTTGAAGTCAAATCATGCTGGTTAAATTCATTATTAAAATTATTATTAATTTTTATTATAAAAATTATTTATTGTACTAAGTAAGTAAGTAAAAACGTTTGTTTTAAAATTATCATATGAAATTCGATCAAAAGTTGGAATATGCCCCTATATTTCAATCCCTAAAAATGTAGAAAATGTAACAGATCCTAATTTCAAATTCCTCGAAATTTGTTTTTTTTTTAGTTAATTAATTAAAAAAGATGAAATTTAAAAATAGAAGTACAAAAGTGTTTATAACTCTGTTCAATAAATTTGGTTAATATTATAAATATTTTTCATACTTGATCAAGTTTGTAATAGAACATATTAATTTTGAAAATTTATGAAATATCAACAAAATGATTAAATTTTAAATAAAATAAAAAAAAAACATTTAGATAAATATTACAAGCAAAAAATTATGGATTTCAGGAAAAGTTGAAAATTCAACTACCCTAGTAGAAATTTGCCCGATGAGGGAAATGATCGAGTTTTCGTTGAGTATGAGAGAAAATATGATCATTGCCTTTGCATGCCCTTATCATGCTTACCATACCAGGGTTTGCATTATCTAAATAGTCAATGTTCCCGATCATAGCTACATTATTTGTTCCTCATAACGAAATGACATCGGACAATGATCGAGATTTAATGAGAGAAACCCTATTATGCTAAAATGGGGAACTGCCTGATCAGTACATGATCATGACCTGAGGTCAGTACATGATCAGGACACTGCGTTACAAGGACATTATGGGCCTCGTCATATCCCGATCATCTCAAATAATGACATGATCACTTCATCACCATGGCACTACCAAACTTTCTACTAGGGTATTGAGAAATTCTTATCGAAATTCGAATTGAAGTTAGAGAATAGTTGAATAGTTTTAGGCATAGGCATAGGCTGTGTGTGTATTTGATAAAACGAATCTTTCGAATTAAACTATCTAAAAAAAAAAAAAACATAATTACATATAAAAATTGTTAGATAAACGCATTGACACTCAATCATAGATAATTAAAAATAATTTTTAAAAATAAATTAGATTTTTTTTTTAATAAAAAGAGAATTTTGATTTTAATGTGTAAGTTGATTTTAAATTCACTAAGTTATTGTGCTTTTTAATTATATAGCAATTGCAATATCATATATGGTTATTATGATTTATAATATTATTAGATATATACAAATTCTTGTATTTTATATTAAAAAATATTTTTCGTCGCATAATTATTAATCGTTAGACTAATACAATATAATACAATACAAATAACAAAAAATAAAATTAACACCTTTAGTAAATTTAAAACGCTGTTGAAAGTAATACAATTTTAAAGCACATCTACAAACAGTTCGCTCCTCTTATTCTGCCTTTACTGCAGCATCTTCAGTCATTTAACAGTTTAAATTAATCAATTCAATAAACAAACTTAACTCAACGCTTAAACGCCATTTACTGGCACATTAAATGATATATGGAAGACTGGGAAGTGAGAAAAATGTTACAGGGTGAAAATTGTAGCAATGTTTTTTTTTTTCTTTTGCATGAGTTTGATATGTACTTCATTTTTAAATATAGTTATAACTGTCACATTTTCTATAAATTTAAAATTATCCCTCTACCGGTTTAATCGTCTACAGATATTTCTAGATATATCATAGTCTTGTAATGTTCTATGAAACCCTGTATAAAAGGCTTGTTTGACAAACAGATAGCATATCGGCGAGACTGTCACATAGCCCAATGATGTATATGCCGGAATTATAATGTCGCCTATATGATCTAAGCATCAGAAAAATGTATATGAAAATACAGTGCAGAAAATATAATAAAGTACTACTAAATAAAATATATATATATATATATATATATATATATATATATATATATATATATATATATATATATATATATATATATATATATATATATTGGTTATAAATATATAGATTAAAAATATTTGAAATATCAAAATATAAACCACTAAATTATAATCCTAATCTTAACGTATCATTAAATTTCGTAACTAATAACAGTTGCAATTTTGGTTCAATCTCACATTTTAATTTTAGTATGTTGGATTAATGTTGATTTTCTCCAATTGTTCAAAATTTTGTACAAGTTTTAATATGAATTGAAATTCTACAAAAAAAAAAAATAAGAGCCCTACACCTACAGCACGAATATTGATGTAATACCGTTGCAATGTTGCAGCAACATTGCTGCAAGATTGTAACAATATTCGTGATATAGTGGTATTCTAACGTGCAATGACAATTGTTACAAGTGACCATTTATTCAGGCTTTTACGTCAATAAACATAGAAAATAAAATTTACAAAATACGAAATTGTGACAAAGCGCAGTATTGTGACCGATTTAAATTTGTGACTCGTGTCAGAATAGGGCTATAAAATTATTAAATTTAATAAAACTGAATATTTAATTTTAACAGCTTTCAAAAAATGGTAAAATTCAGTATAAAACCGAAACAGTTTTGAATAACAATTTTGAAAAATTAAACTGAATTTTTGTATATAGGATAATGTCGGTACTAATCCCTTCCAAAAATATTTCGGATATACTTATGATTTCTGTGACAATTGACAATTGTTACAAATGACCATTGATTCAGACTTTTACGTCAATAAATATAGAAAACTAGCTGGACCCGTGGACAGCGTTGCCCTTGCTAAGTTTTTGTAAATGCAAAAATATATCTTTTTAAGGTTAGGATACCGTCACGCACCTTTTTCCCTTTTTAGTACATGCCAACGTCGCCCTTTTTCCAATCCCGCTCACATTCTACGTGAAGATTACAATGTTCAATATGATCCTTTGTTTCGTTTTTCAAAAACTCCTTCTATATCAGGAGTTATAGCATTTTTATTTTGTTGGTTATATGGGAGGTGCCACGCCCCGTGGTCCAATCCCACCCACATTAGGGAAAATAACAAACAACCATAATATACATCAGTGGACCAAATTTCATGATTGTGGCTATCTTAAATACACAGATATTTGCAATTAAAAAATCAGGCTTGCCCGCCCATTTTTTTACCTTAAGGGGCGAATTTCAAAAATTCCCGCCGTAGTGCGTGCCTATGTCGGGAGATAAACACCCTGTCTAAATTTCATGTTTCTGGGTCTAAGGGTTTAGGCTGGGCGTTGATCGATTAGTCTTCTTTTATATATATAGATAAAATTTACAAAATACGAAATTGTGACAAAGCGCAGTATTGTGACCGATTTAAATTTGTGACTCGTGTCAGAATAGGGCTATAAAATTATTAAATTTAATAAGACTGAATATTTAATTTTAACAGCTTTCAAAAACTGGTAAAATTCAGTATAAAACCGAAACGGTTTTGAATATCGGTTTAATTTTTGTATATAGTATATCGATGTCGGTACCAATTTCTTCTAAAAATATTTTAGACATACTAATAATTTCTTCTGAAGGTCCAAAAAAACGCAAATCGCTTTTTGACAGTTCGAGCTCAGTTCATATAATCGAAAACGTCCTATGATTCAAAAAATTGGAAAATATATCTCATATTTTACACCCAGTTTAAGCAATCAGTATTATTGACATAACCTAGCTAACAAACTCGGTTATAAAGTATAATCTTTTGATATACTGAATTTTTATAACGTACACGATGCGATGTCAGTCAGTCTGTCTGTTGAAATCACGATTACAGAAAAATTAGAAGAGCTAGATCAATGAAACTCCTAATTTAGATTACTTATATATATATATATGCTGTATTAACAAGAATGATCGGTTCATTGTGACCTGTGAACCTGTGACCACTTATGTTCAAATACCTCATAAAATGTACATCTACAGATGAATTTTACTTTATACGGACTTAAATGAAGTTTTTTTGGTCAAATTGACCTTATATATTTTAAAATAATGTTTTCCTGTAAACTGACTCGGGGTTCCTAAAAAAAAATCGGTACACCTATCCATTTATACATATGGGTACCAAATGAAAGGGAATTCTTCAGTGATTGCAAGTTTGTAGTTCTTTTTCAGGATTCGTATACCCTGGTGACCTATGCACCACTTTAAATGCACAAATGATCACATATATGTAGGGTATTATACTCAGCTTTGATCGACTATAACTTTCATAATTCTTACTAACTTCATCACACCAACTATGACAATTTTCCTCCTTCAAAATTTACCATGTGACCTAACCTTCCTTATTGGTTATATTTTATAAAGATTCTGAGTTTTACCAATACCAGCGCTTTAAACCTAGTAAGTAATACTACAGAAATAATTTTGTGGGTCTTGTGATTTGGAGCTTGAAATAAAAAAAAAATGGATATGTTGAAAAATATTATCGTCAAATATGTGTTGTGAAGTAATGTGAAAATGATTATAATTATATTAAATTTTCAAAATCGTATCTCCATTATTTCGAAAATATTTAAAATATTGCTATAACGTATTTTATTATTTATATTAAGCATGTAGTCATTTGGTTTATTGGTTCTACATAACAGTCTGCTACTGTATGTCATAAAATACTTTAATTTGAGATATCTCTCACACACACACAAATAACCACGTCTTGATCTTTAAATGCGAGCAAGAACAAGCACTGATCCAGGTTCAAGTCGCAACGATTTCGTTATAGTTTCAGTCAGTTGCGTGGAAAACGTTGTGCGCGCATCCAACCCGGGAGACACGATCGCCGTGACGATCTCAACGAGGGTCACTAAAAAGTGGAAGCATTACAAGATGCATTGATTAGATTAAAGCCAATGAAATTGAGAGCATACATTAATTGAGTGAATTAATTAAAAGAGTTGTGATCATTAAAGAGATTCAGACGAGAGAAATGTTGAAATAAATAAAGATATATGTGAAAAAAGATCAGTGCGAAATAAATTTAAATGTACAGTATAATTTATTTCTTGTCGGTGTGTGAGAAGATCTTTAATTGAATCGAGTTCACAATTGAAGCGCGACATTTTATCAAATTTTCGACACTCACAAATTTCGACTCGCGCGAATGACGCAAATTCTTGATTGAAAGAGTTTTTTTTTTTGTTTGTTCTACTTTTCTGTTTAATAAATAAATAATTAATTAAAATAAAATAAATTTTCTAACGAAACAACACAAAGCACCGCAATAAATTACACAAATTCTCAAATTTCGATATTCAATTGATAGCAAAAAAAAAAAAAAAATCGCACGCAATGGTGTTCGGTGAACGCGCATCGACTGATCGCGATCGCGGACGTGGTGGTCGTGATCGCAAACATCACGGACACGTCGAACGTATCGTACACGACGAGGAATTTGGCGAGGAGAATGTCGAGCAGGTGGACTCCGAATGGGCTGATTTCGAGAAATTCATCAGTGCGTTTCGACAACGTCGCGTAAGCACCACATCCATGGAGGAGGAGCTGCGCCGATCGCAGCGACAACCAAAGATCAAATCACAAGCATTTTATCCGTGCCCACCACCAACGGATCACGGACGCTACTCGGATTCGTCCTCGGACGAGGATGATCCATTCGGATACATTGATACACTTGTAAGCAATGAGAGCAATCTCAAACTAACCTGCAAACCAATTGACGATCATTTTAAAAATCAATAAAATAATGAATGATAAATTTTCGATATCAAACTTTAAGTATTTGAAATTTTATTTGTGTGTTCTTTATAATGTTTGTCAAAAAATAAAGTTTCTGAACAAATAAAATTTGTTGATTGGACATAAAAACATTTACGATATAATTTCGATAATTATAATGACAAAAACAACGATTTTTATCGAAAACTCGATCGTTTTCGCATCATTATAGATTATAAAAAACGACAATTTGAGCCTATAAACGATATCGTTTCGACAGCAATAAAATGTCGTTTGGTTTGCAGGGTACGTTCTAAAAAATCATACTGTGAGAAAAATGTGAAAAAATTTAATTAAATTAGAGATTTATTATTATATAAAATTTGTTAATTGAACATAAAAACATTTACGATATAATCTCGATATTTATAATGAGAAAAACAACGATTTTTATCGAAAACTCTATCGTTTTCGCATCATTATAGATTCTCAAAAACAACAATTTGAGCCTATAAACGATATCATTCCGATATCAATAAATTATTGTTTGGTTTGCAGGGTACGTTCTATAAAAATCATACTCTGCGAAAATGTAAAAAATTTTTATTAAAATAGAGATTTACTTAAGTTCTCATCAACGCATAATTTTAATTGTAAAATACAGAATTGGAAATATTTGTATTTTTATTTCACTTATGTGCCACGAGCAGCTAATTATTTATTTAGCTATTTATTTATATTTTTTTTTGTTGTTTTTATTTACATTTTCTTTTCTATTTTTTATATTATTTATTATTATTATTGTTATTTTGCGTCTATGCAAGAAGCAGCCGCGAGTAAAAATGAAAAATTTTATAATTTAACTTTTGATATAATCGGATTATTCTAATGTTTTTTTTTTGTATATATTCTTGAATTTTCATAAAAACTTTGCAAACGTAGAGAGAAAAAGAGGCGAAAGAGAGAAAATAAGCTGGCCAGATGGAAAATCTATTTATTTCATTCAATATTAAATATCAAGAAATTATTTCAAATTCTAAATTAACTCAAAATTCATAAAGAACCCAGCCGGCCAAACAATCATAAATGACATCGTAAATGATAGCAAATATTCGTAAATAATGAATAAAACAATCGTATACGAGAATCGTAAATGATTCGAAAACGCATACAGTTTCGTTCTTAATTTGTCCATCGTAACGAGGTATCATAAACGAAATAAAAACACTCATATATGATAAATTTTCGATTGTTTATGATCGTAAAATACGATTATATACTCGTTATAAACGATGTTTTTTGTTCGTAAACGAACTCGTTTTTAATATTTTTTACGATTAAATTTTAATCGTAAATGATAATCATTTTTAACTCTTTTGCATTTAAATTTTATGCATTTAAATGTTATATTAAGCTCCCAAATGCATTTACTTACTTCTTAATTACAGCAAATGATTTAAAGTTTTCAGCAAAACAATTTATTTAATCTTGTTAAAAATATTGAACATATTATGCATTTTATTAAATGAACTTTTGATTAGAAAAACAATAATAAATTTTGACAATCTTTTTTTACGATTTAAACACTCGAAAAATACGAGTCATCGTTATTTACGAGCAAAATATGATTGTTTTTTTCATTGACATTTATCATCGGTTTTTACGTGCAAAATAATCGAAATTTATGATTATTTTGAATTGTCAAATGATCAAATTTACGATAATCATAAAAAATGTGTGTAGGTGCCGACTGGGAAGCTCTAACGAAAATATAAATGTTTAATATTTAACCTATTTTAATATTTTTAATTTTTTTAAACCCTACTCCTATGAGGTACAGGGTATATTAAGTTTGTGCAGATATTGTATCGCACCTTAAGAGGCGTGGTCGATATGGCATTCCATGTCAGAACGGCCACCTAATTTTAATTCAAACTTTGTTTGTGGCTAGTACTCATGAGATATATTGCTCAGACTTCTTGACGATCCGGTTACCTACTGCCAAGATACAAAAGAGTCTGACTCTTCCAAGGTAGTCACATATACATCGATTATTATAAATTACATAGTAATAGTAGGACGAAACCTCAAATGAGGTCTATAAAGAACTAGCACTAGGACCCGTGCACGACTCGTGCAAAGATTTTGTGTATGAAAAAATATGGAGTGATTTTATTAATATAAGGAACATTTTTATTATTTATTTTCGCTAGACTAATTAAATTTGTTGGTCTACCATATTATATTCCAAATTTTAAGTAAATATTTTGTTTTGGTGTATATGGTGATTATTGTTGTTGTGAGTTTGGGTAGTGATTTTTGGTCAGATAAGTAACATCAAAATTTAATGTTTCGTTAAAATCGATAACATTTGTGATGCGATACAGCGTTTTGTGACCCCTTTGTCCAATCAGAAAAATACGTTCAGCGATTTTTGCATTGAATCTGAAACTTACACCATATTTAAAAATGGGCGTAAAAGTAGGTGTGATCGACGAAACCAATATAGTGACATTCTTATGGGTCTGTAGGATATATAGTCTAAATCTAAACTAAACCCGTGCAGAGATTTCAGATTTAGTTTTGGTGTGGTGAATTTTTATTTGGTGAGTTTTGCTGTGTTGAGTTTGATGTGTAGAGATTTATTAAGATGAGTAACATCCAATTTTAAAGTTTAGTTGAAATCGATAGTACATTTGGGCAGGGGCCTTGAATGCTATCATAAATATGAAGAACGCTTGGTAACTGTCGAAAAAGTGTTCTTCAATTTTTGGAACAATTTTCTTGTCCGAAATTTTTTTTTGGATAATTTTTAAAATTTTTTTTTATTTATTAAATAAAATTTTAACAAAATTTTTTTTTCGATTTATTTTATAATTTTTTTTTTTTTTAATTTTATGAACAAATTCATCAATATGACAATTCAAATTCATTGTATTGAATATTTTGTTCATATATATAATGAATACATTCATTAATATGTTATTTAATGAACGGTGGTATCAATATGATGAATCTGGTAGTTGGTGAAAAAATTCATAATATTTTTTTTTCTGTGTAGGGGGCATTCCCTGAGTGTTGGTTAATTTGTAAAAAAAATCTTCTGGCTTAGGATACCCATGGACCTTGTATCATAGTAATGCAAATTTTCAGAAAAATTCGTTCAGCGGTTTTGCTATAATTCTGAAAGATACACCAAAAATAAAAATGTGCGTAAAAGTGGCCGTGGTCCAGGGGTCTGTAAGATATATATTCCAAAATTTGAGAAAATCCGTGCACAATTGTACGTTTGTATAGCGCACAAACAAACAGACAAACGGAAAATAAGTTTTATATATATAGATGTCGAGCTTTCAGACAATAATAGACAATATTACGTAATACATTTCTTTTAATTTAAAATATACTATTTTGGAGATATACTAATACTATATATATCTCATTATTTCTTCACTTAATCGTTTTTAAATATAAAAAAATGTGTACGAAATATAAAAATTCACCGGAAAATTTTCAACGATAAGTCGAAATTTAAAATATCGAAACTAAAAATACCGAAGACAAAAATGTAGAAAATAAAAATGCCAATACCTGAAAATGTCGAAAACAAAAATGTCGAAAACCAAAATGTCCAAAAAAAATGTTGAAAACTAAAATGTTGTAAACAAAATGTCGAAAACTAAAAATGTCGAAATTTAATATGACGAAATCATTTTTTGCCGAAAAAATGATGGAAAATGTCGAAAAAACTCGAAGATAAAGATATTAAAAAATAACGAATTCTGATTTTTAGCTACTCTAGAATTCATGCGGAGATTTTTAAATATGCTGCCTTCAAAATACCATCTTGGAATTTAGCTTCAACACTTATAAAAAATCAACAAAAATACTTTTTTTAAGGACATGCAATTCGAAGTTCAAGGATAACGACCATTGGTCATATGTTCATGTTATGAAGAATTTTCCAAAATATTGTTTTATTAGTTTTAAAACGAATCAAAGTTTCTAGCATCAAGGGATATTTCAATAGGAACTACCATACAAAAGTTATCAAAATTTTTTAACTTTGGACTGTATCTCTGGAAAAAGTTATATCTTTGGAAATAGTGGTCGGAAAAAAATGGTGAATGCAGATCCCGGTACCCTTTATCAGTTACCAAAATATCATTGAAATTGAAGAGAGTGAGTTGCAAATCCTACGAGATTTGGTGTGGAATTGCTCATATCCCAGTATGCCATTCGTATCGATATCGTTACGAGACCATTGCGAGTAGATGGAGATTTCACACGATATCGGACCCGTTCTCGTAACGATATCGAGCGTCAAATTGGACTTAGATGGTAGGTAGATATCGGAACGTTCGGTCGGAGTTTTCTCGATACGAGACATTTTTCGAAATCGAAACGATATCGATGAAAAAAATGATCAAAGTTCGAGATTGCTGCGAAAAATATTGCGATATCGATTTGATAAATGTTTAAATATCGTATCTTTTGAAAGAATTTCAATGTACGAAATTTTTTTAAAAATTAGAATCGAGAAAGCAACGAGATCGAACTTTTTTACCGAAGTTAGTCGAGAAAGCTTCGAGGTATCGAAGGTCTCCGAGACATGGCAGACTGGGATAGGATTTGAAATTTGTATTTCAACATTTTGATATTTCGACATTTTAATTTTAGACATTTTTTGAACCCAAAAAAAAAAATGTTTTTGTATTCTGTATTTTGTATTGTCGACATTTTTAGCTTTAAAAGTTCTAAGGCTTTTATAATTTCGACATTTTAAGTTTTTTCGATATTTCGTACGGATCCCTTTTTTTATACCTGAAACTGACTAAAAAGATAAATGTTCGTTGAGAAATTCTCAAATAACGAATTCTCATTAAATTATTCATATTTTTAGAATCTGTTGGTCACCTTATTATGAGCATGTAGCAAAAATTGGTAGAACGTCGACAACAAACAAAAATACATGCTTTTCATTTCTGCAAAATGTTGAGTTCAGTTTCAAAAAAGTTTTTAAATACGATGGAACAGTAGCGTCGCGTGCGTACAAAATAAAAAAAAAATATTTTTTTTTTCAATACATAGAAATTCCTGAATATTTGCTGCGTTTTTTAAAATGCTCAATAAAACGGATTTAAAGAAAGGAATAAAATTTAATTTGTTTTCCAATATTAATTAAATTGTACGCTATCAAAATTATGAAATTGTGAAAACATTCGAGTGTTTTTAATGAAAATGCTGGTGAAAAACTTGTGTTAAAAATAAATTCACAATTGCGCTCGAACCGGGGGCAGCAGACAAATAAGTGCAAAATAGAAAAATATACGAAAATTAATTAAAATTAATAATTTATTCGCATCTAGTTGCTGCTGCCATGACGGCGATGTCCTTCAAGATGCAGCAGCCGTATAGATTGTGACGTCCGGTGTGTGCGTAAAAAATACTTATTGATTAATTAATTTATGTATTGATGATCGTACATCATCGATCCGTCAATCGAAACATCAAGTGTATCAATTTAAAAACACCCTGTGATATTTCGCGCGGTGGCGGCGGCTTCAACCGTCCTTCCCCCCACACCACATGTACAAAGTGGAACAGGATGACGAGGACGAATACATACGCGAATACGCCTTCGAACCGGAACTGCTGATCACCAGGGAGGAGCTGCTGCAGCTGAAGGCCGAGGATTCGTCGCATCGGGAGGCCAAGCGCAAGGCCAGCGTTGATATTTACAATGAGAATAAGAATCAGGTTGAAATCGAGATCGAGGCCTTCTACTATGTAAGCGGATGTTGATGGGTTGGACGCTAAGGGGCGGTCGTTTGTTTTCTTACTTTTTTTATGACGCCAAAAACGCATTTTCTTTTGGGCCAGCTGTTATACTTTGTTCTTTATTTTATTTTTGTTTTAACCCTGATTTGTTAGCCATGCTAATTTCTTATTTTTTTTTTTTTGTTATTTTGTCTGTGTTTGTATTTCTTGGCAAATTGCGCCAATGCGTCAGCGGCGTCATAGACATGTGGCATAGGCCCTGGCAATAAGTGCACAACCGACAACGACAGTGACATATATTAATACACACATCCATTCTCAAATACATCCTCAACATATCTACACCTAAATCTACTGAGGAATGAGACCCAGGGAGGCGGCGTGCGTGGTCACTAAAACAAATGCACGACCGATGGTCACACGAGTGACAAACACGATTTGATTTTATTATAATTTTAGACTTGAAATTACTTAGCATTTTTATTTTATTACAATTATTTTAGTTAGTTTTTTTTTTAATTTTAATAAAAAACCTCACACCCGATTCAATTGGCCCAGCCGATTCCTTAGTTCAGTCAACATTCGGCTAACTCCGTTGTGGCAACACCACATAGCAGTTCACATAACTAATGAATACCATTGAGACAACCAACTTGTGACACTGACTTTGGAGAGTTAGGGCTGCTTTGGAGAGTTAGGGCTGCATATGGAAATACAACAGAGGGAAACCAAATAGCAAGACTTCTGCAGAATAATATATCTCATGTCGAAGAAAGTATATTTGGGCTTGAAAAACAGAACAGTAAAAACTAACAGACCCTTAAAAGTGTTTTTTACACATGCCACGAGCTGTCAGCAGCCAAAAAAACGAATGAAACAAAAACTGTGTGACTGATGTTGTCCTGTTTTGGCATGTTTTTTTTTAAAGCAGCTGATTGCCAATTGAATAAAAAAACATTGGTTGCTACAACCTAATTTTATATCATTTAGTCAATATAACCAACAATCTGGATAGACAACTAAATATTGATTATGTCTCATTTTAAATTTAGTTATCATAGCAATGGAAATAAATTAAATTGTAACTGGATTAAAAGTGGGTTACCCCAATCAATATTACAGTTGCTGCAACTAATAGTTGGTTATGCTTCATACTATTGTTTGCCACAAATGATTTTCAGTGAAGACAAACTACATATAATATACCATGTATACATGCAAATGCATTTTCTTAGAAACAACTGCATGTCAAGCAAATATTTCTGTGAGTAAACTTAATTTTGGTCACTATTCCAGTCCGATATGTCTTGAAGACCTTCGAAAATTTATCAGACTAACTTCGATAAAAAATGTCCAATCTAATTACTTTAACGTCTTTAACTTTAAACTTTCTTTTTCAAATTTTATGACAAGATACGATATTTAAACATTTATCACAACGATATCTCAATATTTATCAAAACAATTTCCAATTTTTTTTTCTTCCATCTGATTTCAATTCAATTTTGTATAATGTCTCGTACCTAGAAAACTCCCAGAGAATGCATCGATATCTACCTACCATGTAGGTCCAGTTGACTGTAGTTATTGTTACGATTGTTCTCCTGCATATCACATTTCATGGCATACTGGGTTATGAGTTATGAGTTATGTTTTTCCAGCATAATATTGCTCTGCCTTGAAGAATTCCCGGTTAAATTCAATCCTGAATATTCAGGACTGAACAATTTAGACCAGTATTCATTCCAATCTCGGATTTTTAAAGATTATAATCAACACTTCATACTAAGTTTTGTGAAATTGTATATATTTTTTGAATTAAATAGACATTTTTAAGTTTTTTTGTTACCGCTCAAATTTAACGTAGTGCCTGCCATGCCCCTTTTTCCAATCCCACTCACATTCCACGAGACTATTAAAATTTTTAAAAATTCACTTTAAAAAATCCAAGATTTTCGCTTTTTAATTGAAGCCAATTTTTAAAGCGGTGATTGAATCTATTAGGTTCTGAAAGGTTGTCCTGTTATAAAGAAGACATTCAAAACAAATATGATCAGGCACTAAGGCCATTTCATTTTCTCGCCCATATGAATAATTCTGTGTATAGAAGAAAACGGCTTCCACTTCCGAGACGGTAAATTTGCCCACAAAGTATATTTTAAACATACTTTGTGGAAATGGTGGGAAGTAATAACTTTCAAAACAGATAAATCCTACTGAAATTATGTTATTTATAAATAATCCAAAACAAAATCCAATAAAACCGAAATCCGGAAAATCCGATGGAGTTGATTTAAGAAAAAAAATCCGGATTTTTTCCAGCACTTATTCTACGTGACGATTACAATGTTTAATATAATTTTTTATCGCGCACATACTACGTGATGATGTTTAATTGATCCTTTGCTTCGATTTTTAAAACTCTGCTTTTAGCCCTATTTCATGACACACAGATATTTTGAATTAAATGTTCAGTTTTTCCACGACCATTTTTGTACCTTTGGAGGCGAATTTCCAAAAATCCCTTTGTAGTAAGCGCTTACGTCAGGAAATGTCAAAATTTTTCCAGTTCCTAGGGTCAAATTTAGATTTTAATGGTGAAAATTAAAATGCCAAAATATCAAAATGTTAAAATACAAATTTCAAATCGATTTGGGCCATTCCACTATACACTATTTTCACTATGTTAAGATCTCGGTTTAAAACTAAAAAAACAATCTTTTGGAAAACAATGACCATTGATCACAATCTTTCGGAAAGTGACCAATGGTCATTATCATTGAACATCAAATTCATGTCCTTAAAAAATTAATAAAATAACAATTTTTGTTGATTTATTTAATATTTATAATTATAAATGTTCAATTCAAATTGATCGTATTTTGAAGGCATCATATTGAAAAATCTCCGCACGGATCCAACAGAAGCTACAAATTCGAATTTGTAGCGAAGATTAGGATTTTTGATTTGTATTTTATTATATTAATACAACATTTTTATTAGGTTGCTTTCTTGTCTGTCTGTTTGGTACAAATTTTGTAATTGATTTTAAATTACCTTCGCGATGAGTTACAGACTTGAGATTTTAAATATTTCCTCGAACTGGATGACAAAGCAATATTAACGATTTCTTCCGGTTCATCATGGTTCTATCGCCCATGGTTCCATAATAAAAACACTTTGAAAAATAAATATTTTTAATTTTAATAAGATTAGGCCTTTATAATTCTGTCAGACGAAAATCTAACTGAGACAAAACATTAACAAAAATAAAAAATATGTTTTTAGTATGATTAAGGAACCTTAAAGTTCACATTAAAAACGTTTTATATTAAAAAAATAGATATCGTCACTGTCATGCCAAAGGGGCGAATGTGCATTTTTAAAAATGTTGGGAAATCAAATTTTAAAGTTTGAAGTGCTTTAAAAATTAGAAAAATTTATATTTTCTTTAATTTTTTCTGTTATTTTAGTTTATTCGTCAATTATTATAACGTATATAAAATATCTTTAGATTTGGACAACCTACTGAATTATAAATACGGATTTTGTGAGGCTAACTCCTGATCAAAACGCAAATATTTTTGTTTTTTATGATATAATTTTTTATTAGCGCAAGATAAAATAGTAATGCGGGGTTATTAATTGATTGTTTTTAAAGCACCTATAGATCTGCATCATTAATAAAAATATTTTGTCAAACATTAATTTGCCATTTGTTATTTGCAGGAAAAAATGTTTGGCAAAATATTTTTAAATAATGATGTAGTTCGATAGGTGCTTTAAAAATAAACAATTAATACTTGAACACGACTATTATATCTTGCACCAATAAAAAATTATAGCAAAAAAACGATGAAATTGGAAAAATTGAAAATGTTGTCATGCCAAAAGGGCGAATCTTTTCATTTTTTGCTATAACTCTTTAATGGTACAAGATAAAATAGTGATGTAAAGCCAAAAAGGCGAATCTTTTCATTTTTTGCTATAACTCTTTAATGGTACTAGATAAAATAGAGAAAAATTGAAAATCTTGTCATGCCAAAAGGTCGAATCTTTTCGTTTTTTCGCCATAACTTTTTATTGGTATAAGGTAAAATAGTGGTGTAAAGGCATTTATTGTTTGTTTTTAAATATTTTGTCAAACATTAATTTGTCATTTGTTCAAAAGTTTGTCAAAAAGTTTGGCAACATAATTTTTAAATAATGATGCAGATCAATAGGTGCTTTCAAAACAAATAATAAATGTCTTTACACCACTATTTTACCTTATACCAATAAAAAGTTATTGCGAAAAAACGAAAAGATTCGTCCTTTTGGCATGACAAGTTTTCAATTTTTCAAATTCGCCCTTTTGGTTTTGTCTTTTGTGGCTAGAAATACCCAACAAAATGACACGCGATTTTGGCACAGCATACTTGAGGATAAACTACATTAAAAAATGTAAAAAAAACGCAAATGTCAAAAATTGTACATTCGCCCCTTTGGCAAGATAGTGACGATATGTTTTATCTTAATTTTTTTTTTTTTTTTGTAAAGGTTTTGCTTATTTATATACTTAAATATTTTGTTACACAAAAAAAAATTATTTTGTTACTTTGAAACGCAAACATAATTCAAATATTGATCTGAATACTTTTTTAAAAATATTCAAACGAATTTCGTTAGTTTAAGAAGTACATTTTATAATATATACATATTTTTTTAAAATTGACAATACAAGGCCAGTATATAGAAGAAAGCTAATTGCATAAAAGAATGATTAATATTGAAACATATAAACAATATAAAAAGAATAAAATAAAAACAAATATTTTTGTACTGTCTGCGTCTGACATTCGCCTAGCGACAATCGTCGCAGACGTTTTCAAAAATAGTTTTAAGTGCATTTTTAAAGTTAAACTACGTTGATATTCAAATAAATAAAATGTAGATAATGAGCATTTTAATGGCATGTTGGCAACGAGTGAAGGGTGCGAGACGCAGCAATGCGGCGCAGAAATAATTCGGCATAAACAAAATTTGATTAAGTTTCACAGTAGACAAATTGTTTTCAATGAAACTAAAATAACAAAAATTTATAAATTACAAGCATCATCAACTAATTGCGTATATTTGTTTTTGTTGATTATAATATAAACTAACCAAAATCTCAATGTTTTTTTTATTATTTTGTATACTTTATATTTATGCGCCTTTTTTCAAATTAATATGCCCTACTCTTCATCTGCAAGTACCACGTGGCTACACATCGATTTTTTGCGGTATTTATCACTCATTATGAAAGTACGTACGAGTGTCTGAGTGGCCTGCAAACATTGTTAAAATATTATTGATGGTTCTGCTGTTTTAGCCAAATGTTTTTGCTGTTGCCTCTTTGGTCAAGGTCGATTTCTGTATGCATACAGCCAAAAATATACCTACTTTGTGGCTATTTAAATTTTGTTTATTATTTATTTTAATAATAAAATTGGTACTTTCGAATTATTTACATTGCTGTGGATTTTTATCGTTATAATTATGGCATTTGCAATATATTTCAACACCTGAAAATCTAAAAATCTTTCACATCAAACGCACAGACTCCAATTGATGCTCATCCCAATTTAATTGGCAATATATGTACATTAAGCATACCCCGAGTATTGAAAGACTAATTAATTTGTTTACACAATTTTAATACATATTTAGGGTTTTTGAGTTTAGTTAAATTTGAAGACTAAAATATATTGATTAAATTAAACAAAATTTCGAGACTTCAGCGACAGATTACATACAGATGATTATTTACATATTACCGAATAGCGATGGATTCAAAACCGACAGTTAAGACAAACTTCAAATTTAGACACACTTCAAATTTAAATAACACCCTTGATAGTAAACCATAAACATATTATTTTAAATTCAATTTATTGTACCACATTTTCTAACTTATACTTTCTCAGTAGAAAATTGTTCAGCCCTGAAGAAGTCACTGTTCAGGTCTGATAAATCAGGCCAGTATTCATATTTGAAATGACTCCTTACTGAGGAGTCAAAGACATAAGATAAATTTATTAATTCTTCATATATATTGCGCCAATTAACTGCAGAGATTTTTTGGAAATCCTTAACATTGATGGTTTAAGGACGAGATAGAAAATTAAAATGTACTACAGAAAAGATCCTTAGGTGAATGCCTACATTTGGTTTTCAGTCAAGAAATCCATATCTAAACCGTTTTCCAAAAAAGTTACTATGAAATTTAAGGAATTACTAGATATTTGGGGGCCAATACCTCGAAATCCTGACGTGATAGAACATAATTCTATAGTATGATAAAATTTTGGACACATTCAGAATATTAAAAATAAAGTCAAATTATTGGCACTGCTAAAGGATCATTCGATTTTAAGCTACGAAAAACTTTAGTATTTTGCAGTTTCATATAAAATAAAATAATACTTTGCAGTGCTCAGTATTAGAGAAATTATAGCACGTACGGCTTTGACATATTTGGCTACTTTTTATGTTTTTTTATGCTGAATATTATTTACATAGACATTACGATACATTTGTAACTATTTAATATGAAATAAGTCGATTATGTAGATTGATCCATTGAAAATCATTAATATTGGTATTAAAAGGACGAGATAGAAATTGAATATGTACACACAGAAAAATCCTCTTTTGGCATGATGTTAATTGAACCAACGTTTCAGTGTTGCAACCGAAATACATTTGTTGTAACCTCATGTCATTAAATTGAACGTACCTTTTTTTTCTACAACCGAAATGTTAGTCCGCGCAACTGCACGTTCGATTGCCGTAACCTCATGATTGCATTTATCATTCTGCCAAAATTGACATTCGTGCATTTGTTCGGATGTCGGTTGCCAGTTTCTTGCCAACAATTATGGATACATGCATAAATAAATAAACGTCAAACATTTTACAATAGGAACTTCATTAATTGAGTTAAAATGCGAAACAAATATACAAATATGAATAAAATAATATATTTATTCAATACAAATTGCTCATTAGCTAGTGAAATATAATATAAATAAAAAATATGTGACCAATGCAAATAGTTTTTTTTTTATTATTTATTGATTATGAGGAAATAAAAATAAATCCATGCAGATACATGAATCTTTTCATAGTTTTTTTTCCGGGAGCAGGAATTAGTAGATACACTTCTAAATTGTGTGCGCGACAATTTTACTCAATTATAATACATATAGTTTTATATACATAAATAACTATGTTATAAAAAAATTTCAATTGGAAGTTTAGAAAACCTCATGCTTACCGACTAGGAGGTTGTGACAACCTCATGCTCACCAATTTGGAGGTTGTCCAACCTCCTGTTCACCGATTAGAAGGTTGCTACAACCTCTTTCTTACCGACTAGGAGGTTGGCACAACCGAATTAAGAGGTTGTTGCAACTACTTTATCAGTTGTTGCCGCAACCGAATGATTCGGTACTCCAATTTAGTTGGTTGCCGCAATAAATCAGTTCTCTGTGTGTACTAAAGATATGAAGCCTTGGATAGTGTCTATACTTGGTTCTCAGACAACAAATCCATAACTACAACAGTTTTCTCAATAAATCAACGGTAATATTGCAATCACTTTAGGACCTTTATGATCATATATCTAGTAAACCTGATGTGATAGGGCATAAGTTTGTGAAATTTCTTCAGGTTACTCAAAGACTCTAAAAAATTGTCAAAAAACGTGGGCTTTTACTGCACTGTGTAATTAGTGTCTGACTAAATCAAATTTAATATAAGTTACAATGGCATTTAATATATATAAGTTACGATTTCAAGTCATAGCGTTCCAATATAGTTGAAAATATATTCTTGAAACTCCCGTGAATACCGTCCGTAAAATTCTCCATATAAACTAAAAACGTTTATAAATTGGAAGGAAGCATTATCAACCTATTTTTTTTTTTTTTTGCCTAATTAAAGGATGAATATTTGAAAAGAAAGATCTCAAGAGGATTTCAGAAGCAGATTTAACAATTCAGACATGGTAAGGAGTTTTTGGGCTTGTATTAGAGACCTGACTAGGTACTTATTTCAAAATTATAGTATGGTGCAAAATTTATGATTGGATGTACAGTCTTTTTAAAACAAAATATGTTTTTAATATACGACGTTTTTAAGAGGTACAAAAAAGTATAAAATAATTTTTTCATGAAACACACAGAGTCCTAAGGCCATTCAGATAGTCCGGAATATAATCCGGAATATTGTGATTTAACTTGCAATTGCGACGTAACTTTTAGATGTAATTTAGGGATTTAAATGAGATCAATGCGCGTAGATGGAGAAGTCACACGATATCGGACGATATCGAGCGTCAGATTGGACCTACATGGTAGGTGAAAGGGTATAAGAATATTCAGTTTGGTACGCTGTTTGTAAAAGGAAGCGTCTCCGGTATTAGAAAAGTATATATATTCTTGCTCAGCATGATTTAGCGATGTCCATCTGTATGTTTGTTCAACTCAAGATTACAGATAAATTAGAAGTCTTAGTTCAATGAAACTTCTAATTTAGATTACTTATATATCTACGTTGTCTCAACAAGATATTTGGCCTGATCGGTGCATTGTGATCTGTGAACCGACCACAATACCTCATAAAATTTACATCTACATATGAATTTTACTTTATACGAGATTAAGTGAACTTTTTTGGTCAAATATATATTGACTTTATGCTTAAATATAAAAAAATAATGTTTTCTCGGGAACGGATTTGTGGTTCTCGAAAAAAAAAATCGAAATTCGGTATACCTACCCATTTGTACATATGGGTATCAAGGACATTCTTCAGCGATTTCAAGTTTGAAGTTATTTTCAAAATTTCTAAACCCTGGTGACCTATGCACCACTTTAAGTGGTCACCGCACACATTATCACATATGAGCAAATCCAGAAAACCTTTAACTTTTGGGGTTGACAAAATTTAACAAAAAAATTTGTGGGCACATCTTAGCGCTTTTGAATATAAGCTTATAAGACCTTATGTAATATAAATCCGTTTGCGTGCTTCACTTTAAATGAAAGCCGTCAAAGATAGAGATCGGTAACGCTATATTGGTTCAAAATTCTAAAGAATTGTTTATTTATAAAATATTTATTTATAAAGTGAAGTGAAATTATTTTTTTATGACATAATATTTCAATATATTTCAGTTTAATATCAAATAATTAAGTATTTCACGAACACATTACTTTGAAGAAATTGTGATTTTTTAAACATTAAAGACGAATTTTGAATTTTAAAGTGCTCCTGTATTTTTGATACTAGGGGCACATCCAAGTGACATACCTTAAAATCATTGCTATTACATTATGTTGTCATAAAAAAAATCAAACCAAAAATTACTCGAAAGCCGCTCCTTAGCGCACATACCATGGAATAGATTCTGTTATATTATAAATTATGATGAGAAATTAGTTTTTGATGATCAAATATAACATAATATATCAAATAAAGTTTAATCCGACTAAATTGAAATGAAGTCTTTAAAGTTATTCTGAGGAAATGGTGATTTTTTGTACAATTAAGCCTAAAATTTACATTTAAAGTGTTCCTGTATTTTTAATCTTAGGGGCACATTCACGCGACATACCTTAAAATCTTTCTTTTTTTATTATCAGTTAATACAAAATATCAAATTAATGATTTCTTGAAAGCCGCTCTTAACACAGTCGATAATATGTCAGAAAACATGGGTCCACCATATATTGAAATTTTGTTTTCTCAATAAAAAATGATTGATCAATAATACTGAAGCGGCATTGTATTTTTAAATTAACTCGTGGCATAAATTTCCGATCAACCTTATGTCCAGCCATATTCAGATGGAATTGTAGATGTGCTTTAGAAAAAAGTGTTTTTTTCGGGCCAATCACGTTTTTTTTTCGAAAAATTCTAGCGTGTCCTATTTTGTTGGTGTTAGAGGCACATTCACAAGTCATATCTTAAAATCTTTATATTTACCTCTTCTATTAAAAATAAGATAACAAAGATACATTAGATAGAAGCCGCGGCTCACACGTTGAGAAGAAGACGAAATTTTCGTTTTCGTTCCAAAAGTTGTATCATACCTCAAAATTTCACATGTGACCAAGCCTTCCCTACTGGTTTTTATATTCAAAATAAATGCAACTTATACTTAAGACAAAAGTATTTTGAAAACAATTTATAAAAATACTAACATTTAGTTTATTAAATTCACATATTATTATAATCAAACAAATTTTTATCTATTTTTATCTATTTTTTTCAGATGTATGGTCGTTATACCAAAGATTTAGGAGAATTTGCAAAAGATGAAGCAAGAAAACTTAAACTGCTCGAAAAGCGGCGAAAACTCGAAGACAAACAAAGGAACAAGGTAAAGATATTAAAACTAATTCTGAACCAACGGTAAATGTTACCTTCTAATTAATTTATCGATTATTGTTTTCAATAATGCAATTTTGAGCAACATTTTAAGGTAAATGTTTTTTTAAATATTGACAAAAATTCTGTAATGTTTACAATTTGTAATTTTTATAATTAGTTTGTAATAGTTAGTTAAAATTAAGATTTTTTTTAATATTAAACAAATTGATTACAAAACAATAGTGGTGGCAATTATTTACAGGAACTCTTAGGAAAACGTTCGTCACGTTTACTCAAGGTATCATCATGGATTTGGAAGCACACATTGGCGCGTCTCGGCGAAGACTGGGTCTTTCTGGCGTTATTGGGTGTGATCATGGCATTTCTTTCATATGTCATGGACAAAGGCATATCGATATGTACAAATGGTAATACAAATGAAACTAATTTGGGTAATCTGATAATTACATATTTAATCATTTCAGCACGCGTCTGGCTTTATCGTGATCTAACATCGCAGCCAATTACACAGTATTTTGCATGGGTATCACTGCCCGTATGCTTGATATTATTCTCAGCAGGTTTCGTGCACCTTATAGCGCCGCAAAGTATAGGTAAGCGATTTCGTAATTGGCTCATAAATCGTTTGTTTCGTAAATAATTTGAGTACATTTGAGTTCGAGTATCGTAGATATGAACCATTGAAGTAATGTTTGTTTCATCTGAATAGAGTAGTATATATATTTGGCATCATTTACCCTTAAAATATTAAAAATCGGATTTTCCAAAAGTAAGTTTAATTAATTTTTGTACTTACTTACTTTACTTCAATGGTTAAAAATTGACATTTTAAATGTAGCAATATAAATAAAGATATAAAAATACTTTACGAGATTTTAAAATTCTACAAATGTCAAAATGTATATAAATTAATAGGATTTTATGTACAGATAACAATATTTTCTAAAAAAAAACTCAGAGTTTTCTTTCTATATTGATTTACTTATGAAATTTGACCTATATTTTCACTCCACTGTACGTCCTGCCATATACAGCTCGAATTGTGAGAGAAAACTCGGCCTAGGTTCTTCAGAACTGTTATGCCATACTAATATTCCCATTATTATACAGGGTGTTTGGTTCATCTATGTTAATAAATCGGCAGGGGATTCTATGATTCAAAAAAATAAGAAAATGTAAAATATAAATATGTCTTATTGCACCCAGTTTAAGAGACAGGGTGTTTAGTAAATGCATATTACTTACATAGTTTATTCAAGTAAATTGGTTATAAAATTAAATTTGTTGATAAATGAATATCAATTTTTCACTCCAATTTTAGTCAATTAAATTACCTTTCCAATGGTATATCACATCTTCGAATCCCATGATTTCTACCTTTTTAAAATGTACGTAAAGTTGAAATTTACAAAAAGAAAAATACATATTTTTACTTTGTCATTGATTTTCTTAAAATTTCGTTATCGATCACCCCGATTTTTCTAATTTATTATGATAGTCCAGTTCAGTGATTTTAACTTGGTAAGAAATGCTGCAGAAATAATTAAACAGTGGCGGCTCTTGTGATTTGGTTGTACAAATAAAAGAAAAAAATATAATGTTTGGAAATATGATCAGAAAATATGTACTGTGAAGTAACATGATAATGATTACAATTTTAATAAATCTTTAAAATTATTTCTCGATTATTTTGAATTCTTTTTTTTTTCAACTTCCAAATCACAACACCCGCCAGTGTATAATTATTTCTGCAGCATAACTTACCAGTTTAAAATCACTATAATTGCTTAGAAAGTACTGGGAATGAACTGTTCTGTCATTATAAATTATAAAATAACGATATTTTGAGATCGATAACGATATTTTGAGAAAATCAATGAAAAAGAAAAATTTTAATTTTAATTTTTGTAAATTTCAACTTTACGTACATTTTTAAAAATGAAGAAATCATGGGGTTCGAGGTTGTGATATACCATTGGAAAGGTGATTTAAAATATGAGTGAAAAATTGTTATTTATTTATTAACAGATTTAATATTATAACCAATTTCTTGAATAGACTATATAAGTAATATGAATATACTAAACACACTGTATCTTAAACTGGGTGCAAAATAGGACATATTTTTATTTTACATTTTCTTATTTTTTTGAATCATAGTTATTGAACCAAACACCCTGTATAAATCGTCAAAATATTTGATAGAACATATTTCCGCAAATGGCTAAAACAATTAGAAAAAGTACTAAAACAAAAACACTTTTTAATTTAAAATCCTTATACTAGGTTCCGGCATACCTGAAATGAAGACCATATTACGTGGTGTAGCGCTCAAAGAATATCTCACATTTAAAACATTGGTAGCCAAAGTTGTTGGTTTAACGGCAACCTTGGGTAGTGGTATGCCATTAGGAAAGGAAGTAAGTATCGGAATTAATAGTGGAAAATCCCACAATTATGTGAAAAAATATATACTATATATATAAATCGATATATACGTTGATAACTCGATCTTATTCATCTATCTAATATAGGGTCCTTTCGTTCATATAGCAAGTATTGTAGCACAATTATTAAGTAAACTTGTCACATCATTCCAAGGCATCTATGAAAATGAGTCACGTAATTCGGAAATGCTTGCGGCCGCGTGTGCCGTGGGTGTGGGTTCATGTTTTGCGGCGCCCGTTGGAGGTTTGTAGTGCTCGCTGAACTTAGGCTTGCAATGATTGCTCATTTTCCACAATCAGGTGTGCTTTTTAGTATTGAGGTAACAACGACGTACTTTGCGGTGCGCAACTATTGGCGTGGTTTCTTTGCGGCGGTTTGTGGTGCCACTGTTTTTCGCTTGATGGCCGTGTGGTTCCAAGATGTCGATACCGTACGCGCATTTTTCCTCACCAATTTTACAACGGAATTTCCGTTCGATCCGCAGGAATTGTTTGTTTTCGCAATAATGGGGTAAGTTGCGTGTAATTCGGAACTGTCTGTATTTTACGATGATCCTTTGAATTCTAGGGTTGTATGTGGACTTGGAGGAGCAGCGTATGTGTGGGTTCACAGGCGTTATGTGCTTTTCATGAGATCCAACAAAAAAATGAACAAATTCCTGCAGAAAAAGTAAGTGGCTCATTTGTTCAGTTCATTTCTGAAGCATTAACCGATTTACCATTCACAGTCGTTTTTTGTATCCGGGTTTCTTGGCTCTTCTCGTGTCCACCATCTCATTTCCACTCGGTACGGGTCAATTTATCGCCGGTGAACTGAGCACTCACGAACAGGTCACACAATTATTTAGCAATTTCACATGGTCACGCGAGGATTTGACGGTTGAGCAGGCGGCTATAGTCACGCACTGGATCACGAATTATACTAGTGTTTTTGTAAATTTAACATGCTATGTTTTATTTACGGTAAGCTCCATATCATTCGCAAGTTCCAGTGCAACATGTTAAAATTTCAAATCTTCTCTTGCAGTTCTTCTTTTCGATTATCGCCTCGACTATACCAGTTCCATCTGGTATATTTATACCAGTTTTTAAGATTGGCGCCGGACTTGGACGTCTGGTAGGCGAGAGCATGCATCTGTGGTTTCCGAGCGGCGTGCGATACGGCGGTCGGCTCTCACCCATACTTCCCGGTGGCTATGCGGTTGTAGGTGCCGCCGCCTTCTCAGGTGCCGTAACTCACACCGTCTCCGTGGCGGTGATCATATTCGAAATGACAGGCCAGATCACACATGTGGTGCCCGTGATGATAGCAGTTCTCATTGCGAATGCCATTGCGGCGCTGTTGCAGCCCTCGATGTACGACAGCATTATACTCATCAAGAAACTGCCGTATTTGCCCGATTTACTTCCATCGAGCTCGGGCATGTACAGCATATATGTGGAAGATTTTATGGTGCGCGATGTGAAATACATCTGGCATGGCATCTCCTATCAGAAACTGAAGGAGGTGCTGAAGGCCAACAAGACGCTGCGCAGTCTGCCGCTGGTGGACACGCCGGAAAATATGATTTTGCTGGGCTCCGTGCAGCGCTACGAGCTGATTAAGATGATCGAGAAGCATGTGGGACGCGAGAAACGCATGGAAGTGGCACAAAAGTGGCAAAAGGAGGCCGAAGAGAGGTACATTGGAAGAGTATTATTAAAATCATAGCATTTCAATTTTTTTTATCTGCAGAGCACGTGAGGAGGAAAAGAAAAAACTTGAGGCCGAACAGCGTATGCGTCGTCCATCACGCTTTGAAGTGCTGCCTGCGCCCGATATTCTCAGCTTGCGTCAGATAGCAAACGACGAGATGCTGCCGGCAAAGAAACGTCAAGAGTCAATGAACAACACATTGGCACCACGTAAATCCATTCTGAAAAAGACAAACTCCTTCAATCTTAAGGCTTTCACAACACCTACACCGCACAGTCCGAACATCACGCCATACACGACGATCACCGGTACCGAGTACCGCATACGCTCCGCCTTTGAGGCCATATTCAAGAAGTCGACCACATTGCAGGATGTACAACCGGATCCGGAAACGGGTTCGATATCGCCAGACGCGAATGCAGTTGAAGTACAACGTGCTCCAAGTACGCCAGGCATTTCGAAAAAGGTTCAATTGGTAGGTTTTCATTTTCTTTTTTTCTTGATAAAAATCTATATTATGTTCACGTATAAAAGTGCATGTGTGCTTTTGTTGTATTCATTTGCCAACTAATATTGGTTTATTACGATATTTTTTTAATAAGTCAGCACAAATGTCCTCGGATAGTTCAGAAGACAACACAAATGTGGTAATTATTTTATTTTATTTTTAAATGCACTCATAACAGCATTAAATTTCATGGTACTAAGTAAACAGTTCGAACTGTGCTCAGTTGATTTAAATACCTACTAATAGATTTAATTATCCATTATAATCGAATATTGAGCTCACTAATAATACCAATCAATACACAATCTTAATACGCGAAAATGTTATGCAATTTCAAGCAAATACCGCCCAATACACCTGAGAGTATAAAATCTAATAAGGTGGTAAGTTTCCTATTTTAAATAAGCTCTATCGTGAATCATGTTTACACGTAGTTTTCCTTTGGAAAAATAATTGAACTTGTTATGATAAACCAAATTAATCTAATTTATGCCTTTTATATAATTTAACCTCTCTTTTGTTTATGGTTTTAAAATAATATTTAAAATATCTCAACTGTTTCTATATATTTTGGTTGCAAGGAGTCAACTATGGATAATATATTAGAATCACAAGTGAATCGATTAGATACGGTAGGTGTTGCCAACTTGCACGTCTTATATATGTTCGCTATTAATCTAATTTGAAAATGCAAAACATCGTAGAAACTTCTTAAAATCTATTGTAAAACTTATGTCTCTATCTTTTTCATTCGATTTTCTATACACACATACAAAACTATATCAAAACAGTCAGCAAGCATAAAAAAGACGAAGTCCGTCCAATTGGTATGTTACAGAATAAGAACTTTACATATATTTTTGCATTATTGTATTAACAAGTTGAGGTATCAAAACGTTCCGAGGAATGCTAAAACATTCAGTAGAACACGAGTGGAACCTTTTTAAAAAACTTGTTTGAACAATATGCTTTTTATAAAAATCAACCACGTTGACATAATTCCAAAGTTTGAATTTAGATCCTCAGTACTAATCAACGGTATTTTTTTTAGCCTCGCGAACGTGTGATCGACATGTCGCCGGAAGACCAAAAGAAATGGGAAATGGAAGAGATGCAAAAGCCGGTGGACATGGACGAAGCTCATGTACACATCGATCCATCACCTTTTCAGCTCGTCGAACGCACATCCATACTCAAGGTGCACTCGCTGTTCTCCATGGTGGGAATAAATCATGCGTATGTCACGAAGATCGGTCGTTTAGTCGGTGTAGTTGGACTAAAAGAGGTAATGTTTGTCCCAAATTGACTAGTTTTTA
The DNA here is from genome assembly GCA_951804985.1 of Dryomyza anilis. Lineage (NCBI taxonomy): Eukaryota > Metazoa > Arthropoda > Insecta > Diptera > Dryomyzidae > Dryomyza > Dryomyza anilis. The sequence continues at coordinate 20,919,628 of OX638132.1, forward strand.
AAAATATTAATTTGTAAACTTTATACTTGTTGCAGTTGCGTAAAGCCATTGAAGACATTAACAGCAATAGTTTCGTAGTACAAACTCTAGAAAAAGACGAGGAGACAAGCAAACAGTCGACATCGCTGGAGAAGCCACTGCTGCAGCAGAGTGACAAAGAGGTCAACATGACAGTGACCTCCATGGATTCGGCACTCTCCAATTCGGACAATTGTTCGGATATCGAAATGGAAAATATGAGATCCAGCGATAAAATGCAGCAAAAACAAATCATGCCATCTAGTGAAAGCAATAAAGATAATGATTAGACGATCGTTTATTAATCTTAAGTTAGTTACAGTTAATTAGTTAAGCATTAACTTTTATTATTATTATTACTACTATAAATATATTAAACATTATAGGAATAAATTATTATGTTAAATTAATTATATCAACAATATGTGCATTAAGTTTGTAAATTTATTTGTAATTGTACGTCATTTTTTGTGAGTTTTAAAAAAACGTTGATCTTTGTAGTTTATGTGAGTAAAATACAAGTATCATTTGTATGCTAAATAAGTCGAAATAAATTATATCATATACATTTAAGTGTTTGTTTTCTTGAATAATAAATTAAAATTAATATTTGTATTTGAGTAGTCTTGGTAGCTCAGTGATTAGTGGGTTGGACTGCTCGGTTGGGCTGGGATTAAGAACATCTTTTCCTAAAACACACTTTTCTTTTATATGAAAATTCCGAATATTGTAAGAGTCGAACGCAAATCGAAATTACAAATAACTTGAGAAGAAGTTTTCAAATTCTTATGAAGACTTGTGTTTGACAGTTAAAATTTACGTCAAAATCAGTACTGATCGGCCATCTCGACAAATTGAATTCGAGCACCTCGAGTGTGTTCTGAACCAAAGACTAATCTGAACGAATAAACAAACACAAATTACTGACTCTAAGTGTTGTTCGGAAATAAAAACAAATCTCTTATTGACAGTTCGAGCTCAGTTCAAAACTAATACCGTTCGTTGTCCGTATTTCGAATATTCAGTTTTCATCCCGTTTTCACTCCGTAGTGGCGTATACGTTTAAAATCCGTTTGCGACGGCGTACACCGTTTTTGTATCGTTTGCACTCCGTTTAATACGGACGGTTTTTATTCGTTTAAAATTTTTAGTTCAGTTCGTGCCATTACAAGATGTGCAGCTAAAGTGTAAGTACACTATGGCTATAGCCATCAACATAAATATGATTGATGAGCATCTTAACATTAATTAAATTTATATAACTTTTTAAGGCTATAGGAATTGAAATGGAGATGCTTTCGGATCGCGGAGGAACACGATGTGGCTCCTGTCTGCTTTGCCATCGAAGACACTACAAAATGTGGAGATATAATTAACTTCAACTGCAGATGGGTGCCTTCGCCAAGCATGAAGCATCGTCTGTGGGAAGCATTTGAAATTTGAAACAGAAATGAAATATCAACTAACGTAAGTCAAATTGACATTTATAATCATAGCGGCCAGACTGTTGTACATTTTAAATTTGTTATATGATTGCCATTATATCAAGAATAATAGAATAATAAGATTACGCATTGCGCATGTACACCCTATATTGCTGACGGCAAAATCTATGGAATGTCTAGTAAAAGAAATTTAAATTTAGATATTTTATAAATTACAAATATTTATTTCATTGTAATTTTGTTTTTGAAAACATTTTTGCCAAAAAAACATGCGCTTCCGGCAGTTTTCTCAGTGGATGCATCAACTATCGTGCTGTTCAAGACATTTCTGCACATGGACATGGGTGGAAGGCCGCGAATTAAAATTTAAAATCTAAAATATAGAGCGATATAAATACTGTTGTATTATTTTGCTTTTAGCGCATTTTAATGGTGGTTTCGTATTTTGTATTTGTGGTGGACGATTAAGTTCTGTTTGGCTAACATGTCTATTTATCACATACAATTATATCAAAAATAAATTAAATATGTTGTTTTCTTTGCAACAACATTCTGACACAATGGAAAAATTACAGTTGTCAAAAAACTTCTACGTACATGCGCAGAAGATTCAAGTTTTGAACAACGTTCTGCGCAATCTTTGTTTCTATTATTCTTGCCATTATATGGTACATTTCCCACATGTGGAATTTTTATAATACAATATTAATTGGGGGGATTTTTATTTTTTAATTGATTTGATTTTTGGTTAATAACTATTTTTTTAATAAGTTTTGATGTTATTATTTTTATATTCTATACCCAATTATTTTTTTTATTTTATTTATTAAAAATGTTCTTAATATTAATTATTTTTATACCCTACACTAAGAGTGAAAGGGTATATTCAGTTTGGTACGCCGTTTGTAACACCCAGAAGGAAGCATCTCCGGTATGGAAAAGTATATATATTCTTGATCAGCATGACCTCCTGAGTCGATTTAGCGATGTCCGTCTGTCTGTCCGTCTGTCTGTCTGTCTGTTGAAATCTCTATTACTTTTAAAATTGAAGAGCTAGATAAATGAAACTTATAACTTAGATTACTAATATACCTACGCTGTATGTGCGAAAAAATTGGCGAGATCGGTCCATTGTGACCTATGATCCGACCACTTATGTTCAAATACCATATAAAATGTACATATAAAGATCAATTTTTATGTATACGTGCTTAGGTAAACTTTTTTGGTCAAATATATATTGATATCATGCTCAAATACATTATAATAATGTTTTCCGGCAAAAAGACTTGTGGTTCACAAAAAAAAAAAAATCGAAATTCGGTACACCTACCCATTTGTAAATATGGGTATCAAATGAATGGAAATTCTTCAGCGATTGAATGTTTGTAGTTATTTTCAGGATTCGTATACCCTGGTGACCTATATATCACTTTGAATGGTAACCACACATATGTGTAGGGTATTTATAGTCGGCTTAGACCGACTATAATTTTGATAATCCTAACTATCATAATTACACCTACTTTAAAATTTCCCATGTGATCTAACCTTCCAAACTGGTTTTTATTTATTTACAGATATTTATATCAAGGAATTCAAACATGCACAGAAAATCAACGGAAACATTATAATAGTTCAACGCAACAGATCTGAAAAGGCTATTGTTATATTTAAATTTTATTTTTATTATATTAATTTTTTGTTCTTATTATTTTGTAATTATTTTTAATGTGTTTAAAATTCTGTTTTATTTAGAAATCTTATAATATTAAATAAATTAAATTAATTGTAAAATTAAATTTATTTAAACACAGCAGTAAATTATTAAATATGATAATCCGTCATTTTCAAAAATTACGGCATAAAAGCGTATTGTTTTGATGTATACGGTACGTTTATTAATTCACTCAACGGAGTCCACTCCGTTTTATAACAAAAATACGGATCGTGTACGGTACAGAAACGTAATATAGACTACGATGCTCACTCCATTTAATTTAGAAAATACGGTGCGTTAACGGTCCGTCGACGTCACGTCGATGTCACGTTTTATCCGTTTACTGTACCGTTTACGGCTCCGTAATACGGTACGTCTACGGCATATGATTCCGTATTTATATGCCGTTAATGGTACGTATACGGCAGTGTCGCCAGATATGTAGGAAAAATATGCTTTTGGTAATTTTTCATCGCTTTTTGGAATTGGTATTTACCACACGCAAAAATTACCACAAGTCATATTTTTCTCTCAAAATTACCACATGTACGATTTTTCTGTCTTGTAGCATAAAAATACCGCATATAGTATTTTTCTGCCTTTAGATTTAAAACCGTCAGAATTATTTTACTTGGATAAGAATTCAGTGATATTTAAATTTTCTTTATTTCACCTTTTACTTGCTATAGCAATATTCCTAATATTACCTTAAATATTGGTATTTCATGAAAATATATTAAAATTTATGTAACTAAATTATTTTATTGATATTATTTATAGATATTTAGTAATTTTTAATTAATATGTTGGTTAATATAATTCTTAATTATTTTGATGCAAAATGTGATAATGTGAAGTATGTTGTGGTAATATATGGTATTTTTTGATAATAAGTACTATTTTTTGGTACTGAGGTATTTTGTGGTAAATGTAGTATGTTGTGGTAAATATAGGATTTTATGGTAATTTGTGGTAATTTGAGGGAAATTGTGGTAAATATACTCTGTGGTAATTTGTGAGTATATGTTGTGGTAAAATGAGAATTCTTGTGGTAATTTCATCTGGCGACACTGGTATACGGTACGTTTTGTTTCTTGGGACAGTACGAAAATTCCCATGTGGTGAATTTAGCAAGTTACAGAAACTCAAAAGTTCCCGAATTCGAGAATGACCCTTCGAGAATACGCGACGTCAATTTTAATCGAGTATTTTTGGAATGAGTTACAGAAACTTGCCACTGCTCTGTAATGTTTTACGAAAACGGCGATAGTTGCAAGTGTTTCAACTTTTAATAATGCGTCGGACGCATGAATGAACGCACTTCTTCACTTATGTACTCGGCCCTTAAGAATAGTATAAATGATTGGCAACACTGACAACATATAAAAAACACATGGCCAACTGATTGACGGCAACTGAATTAATCAAAACAAACGGCGATTGCTTTAAACAAGAGTCCATTTAACCGCTTCCATTCGAGGAATTCTACGACGACGACGAAAACAAAATGTACTCGTTCGATATACAGTCTCTTCCGGGCAAGGTATGTATCAATTGTAGCAATTGTATGGTAACAGTTTAATGAAATTTATAACAAAAAAGGGTCGTTCCATGATTGCGACCAAAGCATTTGCAATTGGCGATACTATCTTCGAGGAAGAACCATTCGTCTCTAGTCAATTTTCTTGGAACACCGCTTACGGCTATGCAGCTTGTGATCATTGTATGCGTCCTCTCGAAACGACCACGGAAAATGTGCGTCGTTTGGCAAATAACTCGGCGCTCGTTGTGCCACTGCCAGAACACTGCCCCACCTCAAAGTGGCTACAGCAGTTCACATGTTGCACCAAATGCAAAGTGCGCTACTGTTCCGAGGACTGTCGCATGGATGCACTTGGTAAATATCACAAAGTAGCCTGTATGGGTGCCTTTCGCGTCGATGATAGTCACCCGATCAATGTGTTGAACGAGACATGGAAGTGAGTAGTGTAGCGTGCTCTAGTTAGTGTGACCTGATTATATTTAAATTTTGTGATGTTGCTAGGAAAATGCATTATCCACCAGAAACGGGCACAATTATGTTAGTGGTGCGTCTGATGGCGCTCTATCAACAGAGTAACAACAAGCAGGAATTTCTCGAGTCGCTGCAATCGTTTCAGTCGCTTATTGTTAATACAGAGCAACAGATTTATCATAAAATGCTGGGCGAAAATTTTGAGCAAGAAATGGAGCAGCTCTTTGCGGCATTTCGCAATGCATTCCCTGGCGAGGAGTTCGCTACTGTAAGTTGGAATGCTTTTTCTTTGTCGTTTTACTCGAACAACTATGTATCTTTTCTAGTTTACAACGCCTGACGCCTTTAAGTCACTGATGGCTTTGATTGGGACGAACAGCCAGGGCATTGCCACTAGCGCCATGGCCGAGTGGGTAAAGAAGGTGTCGGATCTGGCAATACCTGATGATGAGAAAGCAAAACTTGACGCATACGTGGACGATTTGTACAACAAAGTTGGGGACTGTAAGTAAAATAAACTAAATTTTCTAAAATAAATTATTTTCCTCAATATTAAAATATTTCATAAACCTCTGAAATTCTTATTGAATTTCTGAAATTTTGTTTAGATCGATATAAAACTGAATGCTTTTATATTATACTTAAACGTTTGAAACTCTATTGAAACAGCTTTATTTTTAAATAATAAATATTCAGTATTATTCTTGATTAGAAATTCAAATTATACCCGGCGTTTTCCAGTTTCGAAAGCGAATAAAATTTTAAATTCGACCAAATTATTTTTTTGCTATTCCAAAATTTGATTTTTCAATGCAAATTTAATACGTTCAATTCAGTGTATAGAATTTATTTGATATTTGTTGTCAAATATTTAATTTCGATTGAAAATTAATTTCAAAATATGCATTAGGCTTTCATAAAAAACTTTCAAACTTTCTGAACAAAGCGGTCAATACTTGTATTAAAATTTAATTAACTTTCAGTCGCTGGCGAATTTCTCAACAACGAAGGTTCTGGCCTGTATGTGCTGCAGAGTAAAATCAATCATAGCTGTGTGCCCAATGCGCAGTCGACTTTTCCCTATTCAAATAATATAGTTGTGCTGAAAGCACTTGCGCCCATCGCAGTTGGCGAGGAAATATGCATTTCCTACCTGGACGAATGCCAATTGGAACGAAGTCGCCACTCGCGACAAAAGGTATATATTAAAAATGACAAATATTAGTCAAAACTAATTCGCCTTATTTGTAGGTTTTGAAAGAGAACTACATCTTTGTCTGCGAATGTGTTAAATGCAAGTCACAAGCACAAGATCCAGATGAAACGAGCGAGGACGAAGATGACGATGATATGGACATGGAAGACGATGATGACGATGACATGGACGATTAAAAGAATAACAGAATATTTAATTTTCATTAATATTATTTTAACACAACTAAATATTTTTTTTTACATACTTTGAAAAATAAAAAGTAAAAATTGTAAGACCAGCAAGAATTGTTCATTCTTAAGAATTAATTTATAAAATAATTGCTCTAAACGCTCGCAACAGGCGTCAGGTTAATCAAATTGTTACTGCTCTCCGCTAACTCTGCAATCGAGACGCGACCGCGCTGTTTGATAAACTTGGCCACACTCAGTAGTTCTTCCTCTGAGACATATATGAATTTGCCACGATCATCAATCACGCCAGTCAGCGTACCATTGGCTTGCAGTTCTTGCAGACGATCGATGGCTTGTTGTGTCCTTAGCTTGAACTCTGTGGCCAGATCCTCTAACACAACAACTTTGTTGTCTTTGATGTACTTAATGAAATCGGCCAGCAAATTTTCCTTTTCGCCGTCTTCGCCCTCCTCGTAACCTTCCTCTTCGACGCTAAAGGCCTCCTTCATCTTCAGATATTCTTCGTGTTCCTTGCGCTCTTGTTCCTCACGCGCCAAACGTTCTGCCTCAGCCTGTTTTCGCTCTTCATTTGCCTCCAATTCCTCTAGCTTTTTACGCTCCTCTTCCAATTTTGTTTCTTTGGCCTTCTTTTCCTCGCGCATTTTTAGCTCTTGCTCGCGTATGTTACGCTTTTGTTCTTTCTGCTCCAACTTGGCGCGCTTTTTGGCGCCCATTTTCTCGTCCGTGAGCACTTGGCTGTGCGTGGGGCCATCCTCACCATCATCATCAGAGTCGTCGGCCAGTGCATTATCCAAGGCGGCTGCAGCTGGTGCGACATTCTGACGCAGGCGATTGCGCTGATTGCGTGCAATCTGTGCACGTCGTGGCACGCCTTCCTGTGCACGCACTGGAACGCCTGCGGCACGTTGCGGTTTGGGCTCCTCTATGAAGTGGATTTTTCAAGTTATATCAATTGATAAGGCTAAAGTGACAACTCACCTGCTGGCTTGGCAGACTTTTTCTGCAAAAAAAATAAGGTCAACAGAATAACCAGCAGCGCCGTGGCAATGCCAATAAGCAACATTAAATCCATTTTTTATTGTTTTTAATTTTAATTTGCGTTTTATATTTTTGTTCAAGAGTTTCGTTGCAAATGTTAAACGTCAACAAAAATGAAAGTTTTTTTTTTAATTCATTTCAATGAAACAGGGTGTCGCACATTAAACACAGCTAATTTGTTTTTCGCGACAAATTACTTTGAGCTGCATTTCGAAATGCATATTTGCACAAAAAATTAAAATAAATATATTGTTTAATAAATGCATATTAACAATTTTCTTAAAATATTGTTTTTATTTGTTTTAAAACGGTTTGTATATAAACGAACAGAGCTAATTGCTTCCAGCCGTTATATTCAACCGCTGTTCAAAGCTGCGTTTAACTGTCAAATTTTGTTCATCCGCGTTCATTTCTATACAATTCTTTTGGCATCTTTTGTGAACAAATTTTTCATGACGTGTCGTAGTCCGCAATCAAACGAAAATCAGAATTAAATTAATAAATACTTGCTGAAACCATACTTGAATAATGTACAAAGTATTTGGCTATGCAGCGCTGCTGCTGTGCATGCTGCACGGAGTCTATGGATTGTATTTCCACATTGCTGAAACGGAGCGAAAATGCTTCATCGAAGAAGTGCCAGATGATACTACGGTCATGGGTAAGTCATTCATGCGCCTGTCGCTTATATATCAAAAAATATGAATTAACTAATTCCGTTGCTGTTCCAATTGCACAGTAAACTACAAGGTGGAACTTTACGATCCGCGTTCGAATGGCTTTATGCCGTCCTCGCCCGGCATTGGCATGCATGTGGAGGTGCGCGACAGCGACGACAAGATAATACTTTCGCGTGTCTACAGCTCGGAGGGACGAATCTCCTTTACATCGCATACACCCGGCGAACATGTCATCTGCATGTATTCGAACAGCACCGCCTGGTTTAGTGGCGCACAGCTTCGTGTACATCTGGACATTCAGGTGGGCGAGCATGCCATCGACTACGCTAATGTCGCGCAAAAGGAGAAGCTGACTGAACTGCAGTTGCGCATACGCCAGCTCTTGGATCAGGTGGATCAGATCACAAAGGAACAAAACTATCAGCGCTATCGCGAGGAACGTTTCCGTCACACCAGCGAGAGCACCAACTCGCGCGTGCTGTGGTGGTCGCTGGCCCAGACGATTGTGCTAGTGTGCATGGGCTTCTGGCAGATGCGGCATCTGAAGAGTTTCTTCGAGGCGAAGAAACTGGTCTAAAGCGTTGTGAAGCAGCAAACTGCAGCAATACATTATTATTTTGTTTATTTAAATTTTATCTTTATTTTGCGTATTTTGTTTAAAAAGCGTTTGTCGGCTATGCGCTGTTAGATAAAATATAATTCGAACTCATCTCCAACGAATGCAACGACTTCATCTATTATTTGTATCATGTGTAATACAATGTAATTGAATTTTACGTGCGCTGCCTCGTTTACAAAATGCTGTATTTTAATTATCATATAAAACATCATTTATAACGAATTAATTGTTTGTTTTTTATTATTGACTTTGAACAATAAATCACTTTGAACAATGGGGTCGCAATCTTGTAGCGGAATTAAAGCTTTTTTTAAAGTATCCCTGACCTGTGGCCAATATTTCGTGGCATGATAAAAAGCGCTTTATTAGTCAGCATTGTTATCATGAAGCAGTCTTCAAAATATATATAAAATATATTTAAAGGTTTCAAATGTAAGGAGAGAAAAAAGACGATTACGCGCTTAAGAACCTTATATCGATGTGCAAGAGACTTTATAATGCGCCACTATCACAGCATCTATCGCTATGACTATCTCACTATTAGCCAGACATGTACAAACAACAACAAGAAGTTGTAAAGCAAAAATAAACAATACAGCGTAAAGTAGGGATGGCAGCACAGATAAGAGATCGGTGAACAAAAAGAGCAAGTCAACCAACAAAGACGCAGCGCAATGCAACCGCAGTGAGCAGAGATTGTAGTGTGAACGCTGTGCTTGACAATTATTTCAGTCAGTGCTTTACGACAAGTACGCGTTATCGGACGACTTTTCTGTGCTACCTCATTGCAACATTGCCAAGAGACTCTTTTTAGCCAGCAAGGGTGGTTTTGAGTGGAGAAGCTGACCTCTGGCAGGCACACTGTGTCAAATACTTGTCGCATACAAAATCTACTTTTCACTACTACCGTTAAATTAAACCAATTGTCGCAACCTAGGCGCATGTAATATAATACTACAGGTTGTAGTCATAGCAAAAACTAACACTTTTGTGGCTAACTACTGTCCCCCAACTAAAGCGCAAAGCCTTCAGCGTTAAGGCCACTCGAGTCGATTGGAGTGCGTCGTGCGAAGGCGGAGAAATGTTTCGGCGTGCGTCGTACATCTCGAACGAAGAGAGTAAGTTTTCTTAAATAAATTAGATAATAAAAGTATTTACATTTCGTATATTTGATGGTGATAAAGTTTGTGGACTGTTAATGTCGTCTGCCAGACAAATGATATGTAAATACAACTATGAGATTTAAATTTAATATGATAGTTTTCAAAACAGATATGAGTTAGTTGTGCAAAGAATAATAGCATACAAGAAATTTATAAATTTTCAAAATCAAATTTTAACCCATTAATCGGCAAGATAGAAATAGCATGTTTTTTATTATGATCATTTTGATTTTAGGGTAATGTTGGTACGAGAAATACGAATGCGAAGTCCATTTATCGATTTTTTGTTTTGATTAGCCGCCAGGTGCAAAAACGTCTACAAAAGGTCTCCACTAAACACTATATTTATAACGAATTTATATTTTATACACAAAAATTATAATAAATTATTAAAACATATATTACAACCATTTCTCCAAACAAAAATTGAATCCGATTGAACTACTGGAAAGTACTTTTAAAAAAGGTTTTAATTATAATTTTCGCGTATGTTTTAAAAATAAATCACTTAGTTCAAACCTTCACAATTTGATGCATACGTTCAATACGAACAACGGTTTTACCGCTTTGAACGAGTAAAAATTTGATTTTAAAAAATAATTGGGTCACCTGTTTCTCCACTATCCATATTTCATGTGAATGTTTATGACAGACAAATTTTTATGTCGACAGAAACGATATGGTCCAATTATGTCACAAAATTTTATTGATAAACTTATATTTTGCACTCGAACCACGCTGTACCACTGATAATTGCACTGAAAATTTAATAAACAAATTTGTTCGAAATTAAAAATTTGTAATTGATTATTTTGATTTGAATTTATTTTGAAACGTCAAAGTCATGGCAGACTTTATGGGGGCATTTCAGCCATGCCAGAAATGTTTAACATTTCTGGCTAGACATTTGGTGTCTCCACAATATATTTTTATGGTACAACATTTCCATGAATTATGGCTAGTGGAGACACCATGTTAAGAGGGAAGACCGTCTGTACTCAACGAGAATATATCAAATCTGAACTTATTCAGTGCTCACAAAGCTAAATTCTAAAATATACGGCCATGTTCCGGCTTTCGATAGAATTCCGATCGAATTTCATATAAAATTTGTAAACAAACGGTTTTGAATTCGATGTTACAACACAAAAAATGTGTTTTAAAAGAATTCAAATCGTTGAAGTAAAAGCAAACGGATTGAGTTCACTGAAAAAACAAATTTTTGTTCTGAGACATCGAATTCAAAACCGTTTAAGAAATTCGTTTTCATAGAAAAATCATTTTGGCTTCAGATATATTAACAAATTGTAAAAATTGAATTGAAGAATTACGTTATCTGGATTTTGAATAAATCTGAAAATTTCGTGTAGAACTCATATGAATTACTACCTATCAGAGCTGTGAATGATTGAAAATTTTTACAAAACCATCAGTATCATTTGATTGGTACAAAACAATCATACTTTTTTTAACACAATAATTGCAATCTCTATTATCAAATTGAGTTTAATTCATTCACTTCGTTAAAAAATTTTAAAAAATCCTTATTAGAATCATGTGCAGATGAATCTTGTTGCAATCATTTTTTCCATTCAATAGGACTGCTCGAAATATTATGTTATTCACAAATTCTTTTTTTTTATAAACTCAAAAAGAATTAAATGAAGACGTTCAAGAATATTACAAAAAATCCAGGCAGGAATGTGGTAAAGTACCCTGGGGAAAAACACATTCAAGTGCTTCATGGTGGGCAACAAAACGTACGTCTTGTCGACTTTTCACAACTTTTTGTTCACGAATTTTATACTATAGAGAAAATGTGAACCAAAAATCATTGCCTTTATGAAATTTTCAAGACCAAATCATGTATATCATACATTTCACAATTTTTTTACAGATTATTTACATTTTTTGGGAACAAATGCGATAATTGAATGCGATTTTTTGTTCTATTGTGTCATAAACTATATTTGCTCATATGCATAGATCTAGTCATTTGAATATCTACTTTTTAATGATATTATCGTAATTTTTGAATGATTGTGAAAATTAGTGATTCTTTTTTTTTCATTTTCTCTAATTCTATGAATTTCATTTTTAGCTTTAAATTCATTTGATATATTTTAATTATTTTTGCAGCGCTTCCCGTTTTGGGAAATATTACTCGTAACTTCGCGTCAGATACCGATCTAAATGCAGACAACGCTTTGAAAAGCGGTCACGGCAAACTTAATTATGGATTGAATGTAGTGCTGCCGCCAACCAAATACAAATATCCCACTGCTGTGAGTTTTATACTGGCAACAAAATTCTTTGAGGCATTTGCAGCCAATGGCATCAGAAGTAAGTAGAAAAAAATCAATTGCACGTGACTCATAATGCAATGTTAAATGATAAGAAACTGATTATAATATGATCATCTAGACAGTCGAACTTGTTGTATTTAAATAACAAAATATAAATTCTTATCATGCAGTATTTAACAATGTAAACGACACAATTGAAATAAATTAAATCATGTTAATACTTTGCATAAACTATTTGGTTTTCCCACAATGCTCATCGAACAATGCCAGACCGAACAATTTATCTCTGAGACTATTAGTCCCTATAGGGAGTAATAATTAATACGAAATACAATTTAGTATTAAGCCGAGACAACATTTCTGTTATTTTTCAGGAATATTTCGGGCATATTTTCGGTCAACGCACACATAAATGGAATATATTGGAAAGTGTATAGCACCCCAGGGTCGTGGCAGCTTAGAAACATTTCCTCGACATATTTAAAAAAGACAAAGGCGAAGTTTGTATCAAAAGCTGTCTGTTTTCTGCCCGTTCCCCAAATATGGTGAATCTGCCATAAAATGCCATCAGATATTACAACCTGCTATACACTTCCCAAGATATTCCATTTAGCTGTGTGTTTGCCGGAAATATTCACGAAATATTCCTGAAAAATGACAACAATTTTGTCTCGGGCAGGTTGTAAATTTTTGTGGAATTTGTATGGCAGGTTCACGACATATCCGCCTTATGCCCGTAACTTCAACGAGTAGATATCTTTTGGTGCTTAGTTATCTAGTACGAACACCAATAGATATCTACTCGTTGAAGTTACGGGCATTAGTCTTTTTTTTTTAAATATGTCTAAAAAATGTTTCAAAACTACCTCGACCCTAGCAAAAATGTTGTCTGGGGAAGTTACACAAAACTTCTCCCCGAGACTATTCTTCCTCGGCTAATTATTTCCCGGACAGTTATTTTCCAAGACGGAGAGAAGTTCGAGATAAAGAACTGCCATGGAATAATTGTTGGGAAAGATTTGTTTTGTAAGAATTTTTCGGGGACAGATTTACCGGGTAAAAAAGTATCTTGGAAAGTATCATATCGATGATGAATTGTCGCGGGTAGCATTATCTCGAAGAGGTATTGCCCCCCTGATGAAATGTCTGGGGAAATATTTAAGTCAACATTAAAAAAATTAGACACTACCGAAGAACAAAATAAACAAAAATTTAATATACATTTTTTTAAGCTCGCAAAGTTATCAGATAATGTCTTGAACTTTGAGAATATCATTTTCGTATATCCGTATTTTGCAATATTTTGTTTACTGCTAGCTACGTGTTATCGTTTTGAACTTATTTAAATAATGCCAAAAATGTGCAATGTTTTAATCTATGTTTTTAAATTTTTAAAAGACTTCTTGTTTAATATATAATCCACTTTGTAGAGATATTATTCGAAATCACAAATTTTCCATTATTGATGTGTAAAAATATCAATAACTCGTGACAATTTCTGATCAATTAAAGCATCCTGCAAATAGCATTCATATTTTAATTATAAATTATACTATTTAAATGACATATCAATAAACCTAAACGACGACATTATGAATTTATTTTGCAGCCATTTTAGCGCTTTTTCTGCGCGATGACTTGTACTTCAGCGAGAGTTTCGCCACAATCATGCTGCACATTTTCAACTTCTTTGGTCAATTCTGTCCTATATTTGGTGCCATGCTGGCCGACAGTTACCTGGGAAACGTACGCACCATCTCGACATTTTGCGTTCTGTACGCGCTCGGCTGGGTGCTGCTGATACTGACAGCTTTTCCCTACATAGGAATATCACCAATGTAACACAGTTGCTGTAACACATTTGCCACGTTTTTTTCATGCATTTCATTGCAGCTTCCTGGTATCTGTATCGTTGCTCCTAATTGCAGTTGGCAACGGTTCGATACGCGCCTGCATCACATCGTTGGGAGCGCTACAATTCAAAGTTCCCGAGCAGGCGCGCCAACTGGCAGAGTATTTTTCACTCTACTATTTTGTCTACTATTTCGGCATATTTATGAGCAAAATAGTGCCGCCACTGGTGCGCGCCAAGACGCAGTGTTTCAACAAGGCCGGCTGCTATCCAGCGGTCTTTGGCAGTCTGGGTGCAACGTTTCTCGCATCGTGGCGTAAGTTGGTGCCGGTTAGAATAATACAAAGCTGTAGTGCTCATGGTTCTTTATGTTGCAGTTACATTTACAATTGGCAAACTCTTCTACAAACCCGAAAAACTGTCTGTGGAGAATATTTTAATCAAGTTTTATGGCTGCATAAGATATGCGTTGGTGGAAAAATGGCGCAGCCGCGGTACTACAAGTGAGAAGAGGCCCAGCTACTGGCTGCACTATGCCATAGGACGTTATGAGACGAGTTTTGTCAACGACGTGTCCAAGGTTTTAAAGGTAGATTGGTTGTGTAGCGTAGCATTGCAAATTTATATTATGATGACTTTGAAGATTTCGAAACTGTTCATACCGCTGCCTGTGTATTTTGCGCTGTTGGCACAGCAGGACTCCAGTTGGACCTTTCAGGCGTCAATGATGAACACAACCATCGCTGGCATCAACATACAAGCGGATCAGGCCAAAGCAATGGGGCCCATATTTCTATTTATGCTGATACCACTGTGGCAATACCTGTGTGTGCCGCTAATGCGTCGCTGTTGTCGCTACGAACTGAAACCGCTTATGAGCGTAGTTGTGGGCGGCATCTGCGCTGCTTTAGCGTTTCTTTGCGCAGGTGTTTTGCAGGCATATATTTCTGTAAGTTCATACCGACGCCTCTTTCGAAAACCAACACGTTTCAATTTGCCTACGAAAAACAGCACGTTTTTCGTAACTACAACAAGAAGCATATGTTCAGTTTCCCCACGAAACCAATCCCATATTATAGCCAAGAAAAGAAGCATAATCGTTTTATAGCCACGAAAAGAAACTCTTTTACACTTAGCTACGAAAATAATAATAGATGATAGCTCATGTATCATCTAAAGGAAGAAATATTTCCAAAAAAATGACAAATGGCACAAGTGGGTTCTGGCCAAATCCGAAAGGAACAAATTTTTCTAAAAAATTTCCAGTGACGCAAGTAGGTTCTGGACAAAACGCACATGCATGTGAATCTATGATCATTGGAACAGATTCACCCAAAAAAAAAGTTCCAATGTCGCACCTGGATGTGTATCTATTATTCATTGGAACAGTTTCATCAAACACTGACACACCTGGAAACCACGTCATCAATGAAAAATAAACAATTTTGGTCATAAAATTCTATCACCTCCATCATCAACATGTTGTGATTGGGATATCTGTCGTAAAAATACATATCGTTGTTGTAGAACGAAAAGTCACCAAATACATTTTTATGAAAAATTTAAATTTCGAGTTTGTTGATTAATATTATAAAAAGTAATTGATGAATTTTTAAAGTTGATACATCAATTGATAGCTTTACATTTTCTTATCTTAAATTAAAAACATCGATTAAAAATTGACAGATATGTAAAGATTTTTGTAAATGAATATTTGGCATTTTGAAAATGTATTTGATGACTTTTCGTTCTACAACGACGATATATGCTTTTATTCGCGGTGAAGTTAAAAATGCGTTTTTGTTCGTACATAAAATATAAATGCGCTTCTATTCGTGGGAAAGATTAAGTTGTGCTTCTGTTCGTGGAGAAAACGAGAATGAGATTCTTTTAGTGACTAAAATAATTTAATGCTTCTTTTCGTGGATAAAATAAACTTATGCTTGTTTTAATGAAACATTTTTTTAATGTGCCGTGTGGGTTTTCGTAAGAGGCGTCGATATATTCGTAATTGTGTATCATTTGAAATCATTACGTTTTGCAGAATGCGCCTTATAAATCGGTGAACATTGGCTGGCAAATACCACAATTTCTGTTGCTTATGCTCGGCGAGCTGCTGCTTTCCATACCAGGTCTACAGTTTGCATTCACGCAAGTATGTTACATTCATGACAAGAGATTGGTCAATTGTTTAATGGTTTTTACGAGTTTAATACCAATTATTATTTTGAATATCGATCATTTATTAATGAGTTTGTTAAGTTTTTAAAAATATCAATTTCATTCCTACGATAATATACACTACACTTTAAGCCGAGAAGATATTTTTTCTATGAACATCTGTTACATAATTTGAGGGTTTTATTAAAAAAAAAGATGACAAAAAGTTAGTAATTGTTAATCCTTAATCTGACGATTGAATCAACGTCAAATATATATGCAATTTTCCAAATTTACTAGAAAAATAGCATTATCAGTTCCAGGAAAACTACTTTTTTAAGATTCTGTATAATTTTTTTCTCACAAAAGTGACTGAAAATAGTTCTGAAATATCGAATACCGTTTACTAAAATCGAAACTATGTAAATGTCAAAATCAGCACTCTCGAATTATATAGAAATGATGTATGGGATGTTCAAATGAAAATTTATGTTGAGTACTGTTAATGCTCTAATTATTTGCAGGCGCCACAATCCATGAAGTCCGTGGTCACAGCAGCCTGGTTCCTTAATAACGCCTTTGGAAATTTGCTCGTTGTTATCATCACCAAGCTGAGTATTTTTGACTCACAGGTAGATATTACAAACTGAAGTAAATGCCTCAATTAAATGTGTTTTTTTGGGGTCACTAGAGCGCCGAGTATTTATTTTATGCTGTATGTATGCTGGTCTCTATGATTATTTTCGCCTTGTTGGCCTACGATTATTTGCTGCAAGATGGTCGAGTGCATGAGCAGCACCTAACACTAAACGAAACTGAGCCGCTCAACGTAAAACAGCAGAATATTAATACCAAGCTGATGCATTTTGTAGGTCTGGATGACAACGATAATGTGCCCAGCACTAGCGCAGCGGCCAGCTATACCGGCAGCCGCAGCGGCAGTGTTTAATGTATTATTTTATATTAGGTATACATTTAATTTTAATTTTGTAATAAATTTTTTATAACATTGCTTGTTAAAGACAAAATGTTGGACGGTATTTAGCTACTAAATAAAATAGATATACAAAACAAAAAAAAAATAGAAACAACTCACGGCACGGCATATGTATTAACTAACAAACATCTGAATTAATCTAGAATTTTGAATAAATATTGCAGTTCCAAGATGGTGTCGTCCGGCAGATCGGTGCAGTGTATGGAATTCATTGATTTATTTACGCCAAATTTAGCGCGCAACGTATCAGGGCGCAGGAGCTTAGCAATTTCCTTTAGAGGGTAATAAAATAATGAATTATTTTAAATTATTATTTATTTAAAAATAAGATACAATTAAATCTGAGAAGATAGAACAACAAAAACTTACCGGATCCATTGGACCGCACAATGTGCGAAACTCCTCGTAGCTGCTTTTACTGCTATCCACACATACCACTTCCAAAGCCATGCAGACACCACTGGCCAATTGTGAAACCATTGGCTGTAATAGAAAAAAAAAACATTTAAATGATAGTAACGATCCTTCGGAAAGAACAATTAAAATATTTTATAAAATTTAAACTCAGAAACTGTGTTTATGGAAAACTATTAAGCCTTAAAAGGATTTATTAAAAATATTAGATTATTAAACACCGTGGTTATTGAAAATTCCATATCTGTAATCACTAGACAATATTTTATATCTTAATAGATCTTAATCAAATATATAGACCATGGTTTTTTTTGTTATTTTGGTTTTATTAAGAGGAATCAAAAATACCTAAACTCACCATATATTCAGGCAGTATTCCGCGATACACCTCGTAAAACTCCTCGCAGTTAATGCGCTCCATCTGATGCATACGTAAGGCGGTTATTTTAAAACCATTGTGCGAAATTTCACTGATTATTTTACCAAGATTTCCTAATGTAAATAAATTACTAATTAATCAATTTATTTTAAATTTTCGTAGTAAATGCAACCTTCTTTAATGCAGTGTGGTTTAACAATGCCCAATGTGGAATTCTTCAAAACACATGTTACCTCAAGTCCACTTTTCAGCCCAAAAAAATAACCCAAATTCTGTTGATAGTTATTTGTATTTGTTAAGGCATCCACATAGAAACAATTAAAACTTACTCTGGTCGCCTCCTCGTCAGTTTGTGCACAATAAATACCCGTGCGCATATCCTCCTTTTCGAATAGCTTAATCAACGGTGCGGGAAGACTTTCGCCCTGGTATTCTGTAACCTGTGCATGGCAGTATTTCAACTTTTCCATCGAGTTGTCCGCTATCAATTCAAAGCCAATAGATGGACCGGACAACAGCTGATTCATTAAAACACTGAAAATCGATATTTCTATTAAAAGGAACCAGCTATGTATAATAAAAATACATACCTTACTTCGACGTCACCTTTGTTCTTCTCGCCCAGAAAAACCTTGACCTGATCCGCTGTGAACTGCACCATTAGCCCCTTGTTGACGCTGAAATTACTATCAATGAGCGCGCACAACACGGAACCCAATTGTGGTACGATGCTGTTTTTCACCAACATAAATGTTCTATTCAAAAAAAAATATATTTATTGATTGATCTGCAAATTTAAACATCTAAAACTAACTTTTTGCGAAACTTAGCAAGCATGTTCTTGGTTATCTCATCGCCATAGTCGGTAATATCAAATTGTCTGCCGAAAATGTTGATTTTAGAACCCACAAAGAAATCGCGCTGCGACAGTTCCGACATCTTTGTGCGTCGCAAAAAGGTTTTCTTTGTGCGCTGATCGTACTGCAAGGATAGGAATAGTTGTATTCAATTTGTATTTTATATAATTAATGTTACACCAACCACTTCAATTGCATTGTCGGCCATATAGAAAAAAATATGAAATGATCGCACAATAGCCGCTTCCTCTTGATACCATTCGGCAATGAAAGATAAACGACGATTCGATGTCATTGCCTTAAAATTCGCAATTTAACAATTAACTTCTAACCCATGGTATTTCTAATAACTTACCATTTTTTGTAAAATATATATTTTGATTGTAAAATAAAATTAGTTTTCTTTGACACAAACAGATGAATTCAAAATTTAACGAATGAATGAAGTGGTTCGAGGTGGGTTTGTTTACGTTGCTATAGAAACAAACATCTGACTGGGTGTTAATTAAACAGGGCTAACCATGGTTGCCATTTTCCCAGGAAAAAATACAGCTTATGCGAATTTTCTGTCCTTGCGGGAAAATGATTTTCACAATTTCCCACACGAATAAAATGCAGCGGTACGATGGAAATTTATAAGATAATTGATGAGACTTTTTCAGGGTTCTACTTAATCGCACCGTTAAATGCTAGTATAATTGCTTTAATTTTTTAAAAGAATTTATACTAATAAATGCTTTGTGGTTCACTGCATGAACCACATATTTCAATTGAATTTTAGTTCATTTTGTTTATATTTATTGCCTCAATTATTATAATAAAAATTGACTCATATGTTCCATCATAGGCGACAGCCCGGTACGAAGAATGATTGACATGTTATATCGTTATTGTAAAAGAAAAAACAACAAAAAAAAAAAAATCAGATTTAAAAACTAAAAAGGTTAAAAATGCTACTTGGTGACTTCTACAACGACGATATTATATAAATTTGTAGTATGTTTATCTGTGTTACAATCAGCCCAATCCGGAAACACGTCGGCAGACATTTTCCAGCAAGACATGCCTTACCGAAACTCCAACACAAAGACAATATTATATTTTCTCACTCATACATAAATAATTTGATATACATCCCTGCAGGATCAATGATAGATATATGACCCGTAATTTTACTAGTAATGAAACTAAAATTTTTTGCGTGTCGGTTTGCCACCATTTTTGATTTGTAGGTTATTTATTACGTTTGCAACAGTAGCCGCCACAGCAGGAGTTGAAAAAAGATGTTACTTAAATTATAAACAATTGATAAACACTAAAAGAAATTATATTGAAAAGAGTATTTGTATATATTGCTTATTTATCTATTCATATTATAGATATCATTAAAGTGGAAGGGTCATCTGCATTAAACAAATGCATGGAAGGAACATGCATTTGTAATGCAAACATGTTGAATGTAATGCGCATTACATTCAACGCAATAAAAAAGAAAACTATAGAATTTTGAGTTTTTTGGTTTTATTTTGTCTAATTTTGGTTAGTTTACTATTAATTTAACTGTCCCTAACCTCAAAATTAAAACAGTTTATGTTACGTAAAATATTTCGTAAATTTACAAGTAATTTAATCGTCACTTATTACCAAAAGAACAGTGATAAACATATATTCAATTGTATCTCATTTCAGATGAGTGAGAAAGAGATAAAAATTCTCACGCACACAAAAACTACGGTCAATTTTATCCCGACGCTCTTAACAATGTTATAGAAACTTTTACTGAAACTTTCAGTTTTGATACTTGTAATATTACTGCTCATATGACCGGTAGTGTTCTTGCTGGGTTCCGACAGAATTTATAAAAAAGTAATCGAGTAACTCACAGTTATTCGACGTATATTCAAAAATTTTCATTGGAAACAAATCAATCGAGTTTCCCGTCGAGTGAGTGAATATTTACTGTCAAATTTGCTCATTTTATTTTTATGTAAAAAAACATGAAATTTTGCATTTTTAGTAATTGATAGCATAACAAAATAGTTTAACTGTCCAAATGTTTAATAAATAATTTATTTCGAATGTTTGAAACTTGCTTAAATTGCTATGCAAATTTAATATTTTAGTACCTACTGTGAATTATCGTGAAAACACCACAAACGTGTATACCTACACTTTAAGAAATCTGATTTAGGAGTAGTAAATTTGCTACATTTATTACAGTTAATTTTTACTCATTTTTTAAAATAAAAGCACTAATACGTCCGTAAAAATAAACATCTGACGTGTTTTTCTTGAAAAATATGTTATTTTACACAAATGAAATTTTTTTAGCTGAACCGTACTTTTAAAATGGTAAATTTACAGATTCTGCAATGTTTTGTATATAAACTTATTCAAGTCTGCGCCATTTTAGAAGACTCTACAGAAAAGAAAACTTGCATATATTAAATAAAATAATTATGCAAGGGGACGGATTGTTGGTGAATGTGAAATTAATTTGTGTGCAATTGAAATGACATCTTAAAAAACAACCCGTTCTGTTGTGCCAATTTGAAGTGTCAAATAAAGTACGTTTAATCAAAAAAATTGAAAACATATTTAATATTTACTTCGAAATTTAACTTCGAAATTGAGAGATAAACAATGTTGCGTTGTTTTATAAATGTTTCCCATTCCTCGGATACTTGATTAGATTTTATTTTCCGTCCGACGAGCTTCCGTTCATCGGGAAACTCGATTGGGCTGAATAAAAAAACATGTACAATTGCCGTGTGATCTGACGGTGTGTTCAGTAAACAGTGCTACCACATTAAAAGATTTTCAGTGCTGTTAAACGATGGAAACTTTTCCGTATGAATAATTCAATGAATGAGTTCATCATTTCATATTTAAGAGATATTTCGACCTATTATATAACCACAGAAAATCGTTATTTAATTACAATTTTGCTTAAATCAATTATTTCGAACAAGAACGAGACGAAATTTTAAAATATAAAACGATTAACATGCTTCATGTTTAAACAACTGTTTCAATAGTTTCGTATTTTATTTCGTAATGGCGCAAATTCAAAATAGCTTCTAAAACAACATAACAACGTGCATCGTTTTGTTTTTGTGTAAAATAATGAATGTTGAAAATAATTTTTAAAAAGTTGTAAGTACTAAAAGAGTAAGTGTTGTATTACAAAAAGCATTTGTTATCGTAGTTTTATGTATTAATAATAACGATATTTTAAAATCTAAAATAAAAGATTATAATAGTTAATTTTATGATAAATCAATATCAATTTTAATTTTTTAATATATATAAATTACTGTCGATATTCTTGGTTTTGACAGGAATACTTCAGTCAAGTATTGAGTGACACGTGTGTAATGTGTTGCTATTAAATTGTTCTTTATGTATGTTCCTTGTATTTCGACGTAATATATATGCTATAGTAAATATTTCTGGTATTTATTGGTTTCTTTCTTTCTTGTATGTTATGTATTCTTTGTGTTTGTAAATAGTTTAGTCGTGCTTAAACTATTTCTCCTCTGGTTTGGTGACCTTTTCTGCCTCTTTGTCATTCTTTTCGTCATCGTCGTCTTCGTCGTTTTGCGATAAACTTGGAATATTATCATCGGAATCGTCATCTTCGACATTGAAATCATCGAATTGATTATTCCAACCCATATCATTATTCATAAGGTTTTCGAATTGTCCAGGCACCATACCCTCTGCTAAAAATATCAAAAAATATATAAGCATATGTTTGATAATTTCTTTGCCACAAATGTAACGTTTTTTTTTTTGTTATTTACCATCTTCATCGTCTGATTCATTTTTCCATTTACTGAAATTCGCTTTCAAGAAATGCAATTTGGTTTTATCACCGGTGAGTGAGGGCCAGAATGGGCCGCTGTCTTTCTACAATTGCAAAATTTAATATTAATCTACAATTTAATATTGTGAAACAAATAATTATTACCTTGTAAATAGTAAATTCTAGACACCTGCCAATGTTCTTACTCGTCGTACGCTCAGGCTCAACGGGATGAAGGAAAGTTAATGTGACTTCGTACTTCTTGGTATCGTCCAAGGCATTTACACCCTTAAACTGAAACGTATTGTCTGTCACTCTGCAAATAGTAAGTGTTTAGTATATTTTTTTCTATTATTTAGATAAAATTAATATTTTTCATTTACTTATGGTCAATATCCTTGCATTCCACATCGATGCTGATGAAGAGCAAATCATTTCTTTGAGCCCATAAAACTGGAGGAGGTACTGTTCTGTAATGTACAATAGAAATGTGTCTAGTTTAATAAAAAGTATATTTATTAAATTGTTGTATTAATCTGTGATTCAATTGTAATTTTAAAAAGTAAAAAATGCAATAACTTTGCTTATATGTCGGCATTTTTATCACTTTGGTTGTTTTGGGGATCGCTAGATAAGCCTATGAGGTCAGTAAAATTAAATTCAATAGGTTTTCGAACTCAAAAATCGTGATGGAGTGTTTTCAAATATACGAAGTTAACATCGCATTTGAAATCATTAAAGGCGATTAAATATTGAGTAAAAATGAGGAATTAAATTTTTGCATTAATGATTCAGGATGGTGTCTAAAAATGTAATAGGCCGTTACGACTAAAATACAGTAACGTATTAATAATTAGACACCTTTTCTTAAAGATATAAAAAAAATGTATATTTTTTTATTATATAAACCAAATTCCTATCCATAAGGCACTCATCCTGACAGCTATACTCAATTCCAATTGCCGCCGCAACGGCATTCATTCGAGAAACTGCTGTCTCAACATAACCTCAAATCTTAGTGAATATGCGAAATTGGCACAGTAAACGCACACGCCGCGAACGGCTTCACTAATCTTGGAACTGCGGCTTTCGACATTAGATTGAACATTTGCAACCGCTGGATTCGCTTTTTAATTAACATAATATAACTTAGAAGTTATTTTCTAAGATGGATGCCGGGGAAACCACGCGCACCAAAGGCCATAAGTATTTTTTTTGCACATTTTCCATACCTGCGCCGATTCGTCGGTCGCTGCCCCATTCTGTTCGACCAACAGCAGCGTCGCCCGATCGACTCATTTCGGTCGGTATCTAATTATGTGCAATTTTGCACGATAATTGTACTCACCCCGCTGTTGCTGACATTTTTACAAAATGTTTTAATTGAAATCAAATCGTGTGCAGTTGCAGTTATTTATAAATAATAAAATTGTAAAAGAATTTTTTACAATATTTGAAATGATTTAAAATTTCAGACTCCTCGCACAACAACAGACGACTCGACTACTTTATGGAAGAAAAAAGTTATTCCTCTCGTTGTACGTTTTGTATTCTGTTTCGTTAATGTATTCCGAAGAGTGTTGCATTTTGATGCATTTCCATTTACCTGCCTAATCTTATTCCCGCTAATTGGCCCACTGCTTTTTTAATACCCGTTTTATTGCCATTTTTATTTTTGTGTCCATTTAATTTTAAAATGCCCACTCTTTATTTAGAGTTATTTTTATGTTAGAACCAACCGTGGTTGAAGTATATACAGGTTAATTCATCTTTTATAATTCAGTCGCCATTTACTTTTTTTTGGAAACTGTTTGAAAGACTTAACTTTTTACGAAAAATTTAAAACAAAACATCAGTGCATTGTTTACAAAACTCATAAAAATATATAATTTAAAATTTTAAAATAAATAAAACTAAACAAATTTTGCGTATATATATATATATATATATATATATATATATATATATATATATATATATATATATATATATATAAAAAATCGTCAAAAAAGTCGATTATAATTAAGAGATAACTTTAAATTCTCTATGACTACGTGTATGACGCAAGAGTTTAGCCCGAGTTAAAAATATGATATATGCTCAGTCTAAAAACTTAACACAATTCATTTGGCGACTCATATTAAAATAATCTGAGAACAGTTTAATTTTTAGAATGGCAACGTATTTTTTTAAAACCGTATTAAAATAATCTGAGAAAAATATATTATGTGAATTGCAAGTAAATAATTTAAAAAATGTCTTAAAGTGCTATTGAAAATGTACGAAAATATGTAACGGAACCCATCGGAGAGATGTTTCATGTAAAAGTAAAAATGTATGAACTGCGACGCCCAATAACTGACAAATATCGTTTAGACGCGGACGGAATACGCAAAGACTGTAGAACAGAACGGGACAAGTTGGAAATCACTTTCTGTGTTGTTGATGCATATGAAGGAGCTTTTTGTTTCCAGGTCGGTTTTTATTACATTCAACCCTAGTCGATTGGTGTGGTTTATAGTTAAAATTGTTTATAGCTTATAATTTTTGTCCAATCTTATATTATTTCAATGCAAACACTGATTTAGAATGAAAAAAAAGGTGAAAGAAAATCGAAAGAAGACATTTCATTTTTGACGAAGAAAATGAATTATTGACGAAGGAAAAAGAAGATAGCGCCATCTATATGTAATACTTTCCCTGATGAGCAATTCAGCTATTTTCGAAAAGTCAAACACACACACACACATCTCCGACGATACAGACATTTCATTTGACGTCCATTTGACGTTTGTTCTCTGTCAAGAAAAACTTTATCGAATCAGCCAATAATTTTCCTCCTGTTAGGTATTGTGATTACTTAACCAATATTCTCTAAATTCATTTGTAAATTGTGCAAAAACATTCAATTTTAAATCGTCTATTTTGTATTTTTTTATTAAAGTGCAATCTTAAACTTTTCGTTCACAGAATGTTGCGTATCGCTGCTGGACAAATCAACGCCGTTCTGCGTGGCTCCATGGGCCTGTCGGCTCGTGCTGCCACCGTTGGCTCTGTGCGTGCCTCACACGGTCACGGCGAATCCGATGAGGAATTCGACAAACGTTATGAGGACTACTTCAATCGTAATGACATCGATGGCTGGGAGATTCGCAAGGGCATGAATGATTTGCTGGGCATGGATTTGGTGCCAGAACCGAAAATCATTAATGCTGCATTGAAGGCTTGCCGTCGCGTCAACGATATTGCGCTAGCCATCAGGTGGCTGGAGGGTTGCAAGGACAAGTGTGGCGACAAGACCAAGGAATTGTATCCATATTTGCTCGAGAACATTCGTCCCACCCTCACTGAACTGGGCATCCCAACACCCGAGGAGTTGAACTACGACAAACCAGAGCTGGCATTGAAATCCGTTTACGACATGTAAAGCCGGTTAACTTTAGTGAAAAATTTATAATTTAACTTTTATTGAAATTAATTTTGGTTGAAACTGAAATAAAACAAAGCCACAATCTTAAAAGAAAATAACTGTGCGTCTTACGTAATGAATGGTCTATGTTTTGTGAGTGTGCGTGTTTACGGCGCAGCAGCATTATTGAGGTTAGATACGAATTCGCAGTGAACATATGTAATGCGAGTGGTAAACAAGAAAAATGCACTTTTGTTTTTTTTTATAAAATCTTTATAAGTATATAAATGTCTTCAATGCACAGCATAAAGTACAACAAAAAGTTAATAGTAATTAATGCAGTACTTTAGTCCCTTAGCTTCTGCAGCAGCTCTGCTGCCTTCTCTAGATTCTCTTGCTTCTTGATGAAGCAGTAGCGTACGAAGTTCTCGCCGAGATGCTTGTCAGCCTCGCCGTAGAATGCGCTGGGTGGAATGCCCTGCAGTCCCACATTCTTGGTCATCCATTTGGTGAATTTATAGTCGCGATACTTGTCTGGCTGTGAGTTGATGTCGATTTTCCGTTCTGTGTTTAAATAAAATATTATAAAAATTACTTTCATATAAACGAACAAAGATCTTTAATATAAAGATTTCTTAATACTTACCCAGATTCGTCCAGTCGGCGAGCATAAAGTATCCACCCTCGGGAATAGTTGGCTTCATGCCGGCCTCCTGCAAGAATTTCGCCATATAGTCGCGCTTCACCTGTAGCTCTCGCGGCAGACTCATAAAATAGCACTGAGGAGTGCCTAGGCGCGCCATCTCAAGTTCAAAGCCACTCGCCACCGCCTCCTGAATGGGTGTAGGGCAAGTATATACAGAATTTTGATGCACCATCTGCATGTTGACAATCAAATTGGCCGGTCCATAAGCCCAGCCGATCTTCCAGCCGGTCACCGAGAATGTTTTGCCAGCGGAGCCAATTGTAATAGTGCGTTCCCACATGTCGGGCAGCGTACAAATGCGTATATGCTCGTTCTTGTCAAAGACCATCCACTCATAGACCTCGTCCGAAATGCACAGCACATTCCATTTGCGACAGAGCGCGGCAATGGTTTCCAATTCACTGCGATTAAAGACTTTGCCAATGGGATTGTGCGGTGTATTCAGAATAATCATTTTCGTTTTGTCGTTAAACATTGATGCTAGCTCCGCTTCGTCCAAAACCCAGTCGGCGGAGGTAATAGTACCCTCTGTTTTGCGCTGAAAGTAAGGAACTGTGTGAACTGTATTTTTATGATTTTGTTAGGGTTAAACTAACTGGCTTTAAGGGTATAAAACGCGGCACGCCGCCGGCCATCTTCACCATCGGCTCGTAGCAGTCAAAGAAGGGCTCAATAATGATGACCTCGTCACCCACATCGACGTGTCCCTGTATGGCGGAGTAGAGTGCCTCGTAGGCGCCCGATGTTATAAGCACCTCGCTCAGCGGATTGATGTCACGTCCGATCAGTTTGGTGTACAGCTTGCCAATGGCTTGCACGAGTCGTGGATGACCCTAAACAAGAGATAATCATCAAATGTTTTTTGTAACTATTTAATGAACATACAAAGCCACGCGTGTACTGATGCAACAATGGATTGGTGCTCCGGGCAATTTCAGACAAAGAGTCCGTGACATAAGCAGGACAGGCTTCGTCTGGGAAACCTTGACCGAGGTTCAGCGGCTTGTACTCTAGCGCAAGCGTAATATATTCGTTCCTGCAGCGAAACGTTTGATATTTAAAGAGTCTATTACAATAATTCACTTGTTTTTATACCAAACACTTGGTGTGCTGCCCTGCAGCCGCTTTGGCAGTCCAAATTTCTCCATTTCTTTTGTGGCGCTGCTGGAATAGTAACGTTTCTTTTGCGAAACAGCTGCTGCAATGTGCTCTGCTCTGGTGGCTGCAAGTGACTGTGGCAACAAATGCGCAAGACGACTGGATGTGCGTATCATCTGCGTGAGTCGAAAATGTGTTGAGTAAAAAACAGTGCGTTAAGTAAAATAATAACTAAATGATAAGAACTAATTTTGAAAGATTTCACTTGACATAAAAAACAACTCACAATTAATTATTGACTAGTAAGATTAGCTATTATCACAGCAATTAAATGCAAACATTTAAGTAATAGAGCGGAAATTTTTACCGCCTAATATGCGGTTTGGATCTGACTGAATAGTTTGCCCTTTAGTTGCATAACAAGCCGTTGTCGTTCTCACGACGTAGTTAAAAATAGTTTGCATAGTATGTTATAACAATAACAAACATTAATAGATAACAACTGGATGATAAACAAATCAAATGTTTTATTGCTTATATGGCTCAAAAAGTGTTACTTTTTGTTAAATATTTGTGCGATTTTTGTTATAATTGAGAATTAATCGTCGAATTAATTTATTCAATACTGCAACAATACTCGTTTTTATTAAAAATTGTTCCGCTGCATTAACAAATAAAGATATATATTATATTGTTTTACAGGGCAGTTGTATTAATTGTGCCTTTACAGAAATTATGAGTAAATAATAATAATAATAAATACTTGATATTTACATCAATAATAATTAAATTAATTTATGTGTGTGAAGATATCCATAAAAAGATATCCATAAATGTTAAGACTTAACAGATGTGGAACGTATGTGGAATCTATGTTAATATTGAAAATATTTTGATTTTTTGTCATTTTTAGCGTTTTTGTGTAGTTATTTATTATAGAAAGCATTAAAATAATCAATAAAATATGAAAATTATCATTTACGATAGTCGTTTTATTTTTTTAAACCCAAATTGGCGAATTAGGTTGAAAGCAAAGTCCTTTGGGAAACGGCCGTATCTTCCAAGATCCGTCTCCTCCAGACATGTGGGATACGTCGTTGGAATCCTCATGATTCTACCTTTCATTCATATATAGTCACTACCCCTCGAAAGTTTCGTGAGACCTCCCAAGTGGTGCCAAAGATACCACTCATATGCCCAGTATCCTTAAACATGACCCTATGGAAACGACTATAACTCCCAAGATCCGTCTCCTCCAGACATGTGGGATACGTCATTGGAATCCTCATGATCCTACCTTTCATTCATATATGGTCACAACCCCTCGAAAGTTTCAGGAGACCTCCCAAGTGGTGCCAAAGATACCACTCATATGCCCAGTATCCTTAAACATGACCCTATGGAAACGGCTATAACTCCCAAGATCCGTCTCCTCCAGACATGTGGGATACGTCGTTGGAATCCTCATGATCCTACCTTTTAAACGTATATAGTCACTACCCCTCGAAAGTTTCAGGAGACCTCCCAAGTGGTGCCAAAGATACCAGTCATATACCCAGTATCCTTAAACATGACCCTATGGAAACGGCTATAACTCCCAAGATCCGTCTCCTCCAGACATGTGGGATACGTCATTGGAATCCTCATGATCCTACCTTTTAAACGTATATAGTCACTACCCCTCGAAAGTTTCAGGAGACCTCCCAAGTGGTGCCAAAGATACCAGTCATATACCCAGTATCCTTAAACATGACCCTATGGAAACGGCTATAACTCCCAAGATCCGTCTCCTCCAGACATGTGGGATACGTCGTTGGAATCCTCATGATCCTACCTTTTAAACGTATATAGTCACTACCCCTCGAAAGTTTCAGGAGACCTCCCAAGTGGTGCCAAAGATACCAGTCATATACCCAGTATCCTTAAACATGACCCTATGGAAACGGCTATAACTCCCAAGATCCGTCTCCTCCAGACATGTGGGATACGTCGTTGGAATCCTCATGATCCTACCTTTTAAACGTATATAGTCACTACCCCTCGAAAGTTTCAGGAGACCTCCCAAGTGGTGCCAAAGATACCAGTCATATACCCAGTATCCTTAAACATGACCCTATGGAAACGACTATAACTCCCAAGATCCGTCTCCTCCAGACATGTGGGATACGTCATTGGAATCCTCATGATCCTACCTTTCATTCATATATGGTCACAACCCCTCGAAAGTTTCAGGAGACCTCCCAAGTGGTGCCAAAGATACCAGTCATATACCCAGTATCCTTAAACATGACCCTATGGAAACGACTATAACTTCCAAGATCCGTCTCCTCCAGACATGTGGGATACGTCGTTGGAATCCTCATGATCCTACCTTTCATTCATATATGGTCACAACCCCTCGAAAGTTTCAGGAGACCTCCCAAGTGGTGCCAAAGATACCAGTCATATACCCAGTATCCTTAAACATGACCCTATGGAAACGACTATAACTTCCAAGATCCGTCTCCTCCAGACATGTGGGATACGTCGTTGGAATCCTCATGATCCTACCTTTTAAACGTATATAGTCACTACCCCTCGAAAGTTTCAGGAGACCTCCCAAGTGGTGCCAAAGATACCAGTCATATACCCAGTATCCTTAAACATGACCCTATGGAAACGGCTATAACTCCCAAGATCCGTCTCCTCCAGACATGTGGGATACGTCGTTGGAATCCTCATGATCCTACCTTTTAAACGTATATAGTCACTACCCCTCGAAAGTTTCAGGAGACCTCCCAAGTGGTGCCAAAGATACCAGTCATATACCCAGTATCCTTAAACATGACCCTATGGAAACGGCTATAACTCCCAAGATCCGTCTCCTCCAGACATGTGGGATACGTCGTTGGAATCCTCATGATCCTACCTTTTAAACGTATATAGTCACTACCCCTCGAAAGTTTCAGGAGACCTCCCAAGTGGTGCCAAAGATACCAGTCATATACCCAGTATCCTTAAACATGACCCTATGGAAACGGCTATAACTCCCAAGATCCGTCTCCTCCAGACATGTGGGATACGTCATTGGAATCCTCATGATCCTACCTTTTAAACGTATATAGTCACTACCCCTCGAAAGTTTCAGGAGACCTCCCAAGTGGTGCCAAAGATACCAGTCATATACCCAGTATCCTTAAACATGACCCTATGGAAACGGCTATAACTCCCAAGATCCGTCTCCTCCAGACATGTGGGATACGTCGTTGGAATCCTCATGATCCTACCTTTTAAACGTATATAGTCACTACCCCTCGAAAGTTTCAGGAGACCTCCCAAGTGGTGCCAAAGATACACACCACTTCCAACGACTATAACTTCCAAGATCCGTCTACTCCAGACATGTGGGATACGTCGTTGGAATCCTCATGATCCTACCTTTCATTCATATATGGTCACAACCCCTCGAAAGTTTCAGGAGACCTCCCAAGTGGTGCCAAAGATACCAGTCATATACCCAGTATCCTTAAACATGACCCTATGGAAACGACTATAACTTCCAAGATCCGTCTCCTCCAGACATGTGGGATACGTCGTTGGAATCCTCATGATCCTACCTTTCATTCATATATGGTCACAACCCCTCGAAAGTTTCAGGAGACCTCCCAAGTGGTGCCAAAGATACCAGTCATATACCCAGTATCCTTAAACATGACCCTATGGAAACGACTATAACTCCCAAGATCCGTCTCCTCCAGACATGTGGGATACGTCATTGGAATCCTCATGATCCTACCTTTCATTCATATATGGTCACAACCCCTCGAAAGTTTCAGGAGACCTCCCAAGTGGTGCCAAAGATACCAGTCATATACCCAGTATCCTTAAACATGACCCTATGGAAACGACTATAACTCCCAAGATCCGTCTCCTCCAGACATGTGGGATACGTCATTGGAATCCTCATGATCCTACCTTTCATTCATATATGGTCACAACCCCTCGAAAGTTTCAGGAGACCTCCCAAGTGGTGCCAAAGATACCAGTCATATACCCAGTATCCTTAAACATGACCCTATGGAAACGACTATAACTCCCAAGATCCGTCTCCTCCAGACATGTGGGATACGTCATTGGAATCCTCATGATCCTACCTTTCATTCATATATGGTCACAACCCCTCGAAAGTTTCAGGAGACCTCCCAAGTGGTGCCAAAGATACCACTCATATGCCCAGTATCCTTAAACATGACCCTATGGAAACGGCTATAACTCCCAAGATCCGTCTCCTCCAGACATGTGGGATACGTCGTTGGAATCCTCATGATCCTACCTTTTAAACGTATATAGTCACTACCCCTCGAAAGTTTCAGGAGACCTCCCAAGTGGTGCCAAAGATACCAGTCATATACCCAGTATCCTTAAACATGACCCTATGGAAACGGCTATAACTCCCAAGATCCGTCTCCTCCAGACATGTGGGATACGTCGTTGGAATCCTCATGATCCTACCTTTTAAACGTATATAGTCACTACCCCTCGAAAGTTTCAGGAGACCTCCCAAGTGGTGCCAAAGATACCAGTCATATACCCAGTATCCTTAAACATGACCCTATGGAAACGGCTATAACTCCCAAGATCCGTCTCCTCCAGACATGTGGGATACGTCGTTGGAATCCTCATGATCCTACCTTTTAAACGTATATAGTCACTACCCCTCGAAAGTTTCAGGAGACCTCCCAAGTGGTGCCAAAGATACCAGTCATATACCCAGTATCCTTAAACATGACCCTATGGAAACGACTATAACTCCCAAGATCCGTCTCCTCCAGACATGTGGGATACGTCATTGGAATCCTCATGATCCTACCTTTCATTCATATATGGTCACAACCCCTCGAAAGTTTCAGGAGACCTCCCAAGTGGTGCCAAAGCTACCACTTATTACATGCATAATATCCTTAAACATGTCCCTATGGAAACTGCTATAACTTCCAAGATCCGTCTCCTCCAGACATGTGGGATACGTCATTGGAATCCTCATGATCCTACCTTTCATTCATATATGGTCACTACCCCTCGAAAGTTTCAGGAGTCCTGTCAAGTGGTGCCAAAGCTACCACTTATTACGTGCATAATATCCTTAAACATGTCCCTATGGAAACTGCTATAACTTCCAAGATCCGTCTCCTCCAGACATGTGGGATACGTCATTGGAATCCTCATGATCCTACCTTTCATTCATATATGGTCACTACCCCTCGAAAGTTTCAGAAGTCCTGTCAAGTGGTGCCAAAGCTACCACTTATTACATGCATAATATCCTTAAACATGTCCCTATGGAAACTGCTATAACTTCCAAGATCCGTCTCCTCCAGACATGTGGGATACGTCATTGGAATCCTCATGATCCTACCTTTCATTCATATATGGTCACTACCCCTCGAAAGTTTCAGGAGTCCTGTCAAGTGGTGCCAAAGCTACCACTTATTACATGCATAATATCCTTAAACATGTCCCTATGGAAACGGCTATAACATCCAAGATCCGTCTCCTACAGACATGTGGGATACCTCGTTGGAATCCTTATGATTCCTTCTTTCATTCATATATAGTGTCTACCCCTCGAAAGTTCAGGGGACCTACAAAGTGGTTTCAAAGGTACCAATCACTATTTTTATGTTAAATTTATGTTAAATTTAACATTTGTGGAACGCATCATCTCATAACTGAGTTAGAGTGAGACAACTATATGATAGTATAAGTCAGCTGTGAAGTTGCCACGTTTCTCTAACTTGGAAAATGACACAATGTTAGACTTTTAAATAAAAATAATTAAAAATACAAAATGTTCATTAATTAAAGTTTACGTGAATGCCATTCATTGATTTGAGCGAAAACTAATATTATTAAATAA
This sequence comes from Dryomyza anilis, assembly GCA_951804985.1. Taxonomy (NCBI): domain Eukaryota; kingdom Metazoa; phylum Arthropoda; class Insecta; order Diptera; family Dryomyzidae; genus Dryomyza; species Dryomyza anilis. Next base: position 20,953,614 of record OX638132.1, read on the forward strand.
TAAACTTTTGTTTTAAATAATCATACAACCGGCCAAAATATATCAGAATTCGCTAAAAAATAATTAATTGTAGAAAACTAAAGAAATTGTTGAAGAGAATAGTACTCGGTTGAAAAGAAAATATTTTAGATCGTAAAATATTTAAGGCCATGAATTTGGTCTTAAATAATTTATTTCGTATCGGAGTTATATACGCCTCTATATCGTTTTTCAAATCCAAGTATTTCATCTTAAAGAACCTTTTTGTCGATCCTAACTCAGAAATGGTTCGTCCATGACAACGCTGGCTACGAATGCAAAAAAAAGTCATGGCGTGTTTTTATCACGGAACATAATGAAAACGAAAATATATATTTGTTATATCATAAAAATCTCAACCTTGTGGTGAAATTGGCAAGAAGATTCATTAAAACGTGTAGTCGCATCCAAGTGAATCTTCCAGTTCATCGAGTGTTCAGTACTCCATTTTGTGCCATGTTGCCATTCGTGTGAAAAATCTCACGAATGGGATTTTAATACATTTTTCCCACATTTACAAAAATTATTTGCGTTCGTGTACTGCATATGGTCCTTTCTGGACAATCATTTTGCTCTCGATATTGAAATGAAAAGTTTCTTTAGTATAATGAATTCCTATAATTCGGTGGAAGTGGCATAGGCATTCTATGGAAAATTTTGACACTTCAGGTGAATACTTCATTTTATCGCGCGTTTTTTTCTAATTTCGTTGAGATTGTACGAGTGTTGCCACGTGCTTTAAAAATCCCACCTGTGGTATTAATTTGGAAAGTTTTCCCACATTTAATAAATATTATTAGATACGTTCGGGTCGAACACTCCTTTAGCTCTTTTAACCACATACACTCCTTAAAATACTCGGGGGATACGCCATATAGCAAATATTTTGTTGGAAACACTGTTCAACAAATATAGTTAATGTTGTTTTTATTGGTTAGATTTAAAGAATGAATGTTTTAATTAAGAATTTACTATTGGGGTTGAAGTCGACTGCGTACAGTAAAACATATCTTTTTATTAATGATTAAAATATTTATATTTTCAATTATTATTGTATACAGACACTCACCGCACTCTCTTTCCTTCAGTGTTGCATCCTATATCAAGTAAAATAGGGCAGAAATGAAATAAATAAATATTTTGGAAAATAGTTGTGTTTGAGATTTCAATCACTTTAGACACAAATTTTATATCCCAAAACCTTTTACAAAATAATAACAAATAATATTTTTTTTAATGCGAAAATTATATAATTGTTATGAAAAAGAAATGAATAATTATTTAAAAGGATTTAATTTTTATATATTAGTAATTAAAAAAAAATAACTAATATATGTACATTGGTCTGTTAAAACCAATCTGAAATAATTAAACTCTTAAATAGATATTTAAATTACCCTTTAATTTCTTCAAAATGCAACACTTAAATCCCGCTGATGTAAAATGTGATAATGAGGAGCATGTGGTGGTAATATATATATATATTTTTTTTTTGATCATAAGTACTATCCCAGTCGGCACCTACAGACATTTTTATGATTTTCGTAAATTACGATCGTTTGGCGATTCAAAATAATCATAAATTTCGATCATTTTGCTCGTAAAAAACGATGATAAATGTCAATGAAAAAAACAATCATATTTTGTTCGTAAATGGCTCGTATTTTTCGATTGTTTAAATCGTAAAGAAAAGATTGTCAAAATTTATTATTGTTTTTGTAATCTAAAGTTCATGCACGAAGTGTTCAATATTTTTAACAAGATTGAATTGTTTTGGTGAAAATTTTAAATCATTTGATGTAATTAAGAAGTAAGTAAATGCATTTGTGAGCTTAATATAAAAATTAAATGCATTTACTTATTTTTTTTTGTATCGATAAAAAAGTAGGAAAAAGCTCGTAAAAGAGTTAAAAATGATTATCATTTACTTTCAAAGTTGTATCGTAAAAAATATTCAAAACGAGTTCGTTTACGAACAAAAAAGATCGTTTTTAACGAGTGTATGATACTTATTTTACGATCATAAAGGATCGAAAATTTATTATATATGAGTGTTTTTACTCCGTTTATGATACCTCGTAACGATGGACAAATTAAGAACGAAACTGTATGCGTTTTCGAATCATTTACGATTCTCGTATGTGATTATTTAATTCATTATTTACGAATTTTTGCAATCATTTACGATGGCCGGCTGGGATGTTTTTGTACTGAGGTATTTTGTGGTAATTTGAGGGAATTTGAGGTAAATGTAGGATTTTTTGGTAATTTGTGGTAATTTGAGGGAAGTTGTGGTAAATATCCCCTGTGGTAGTTTGTGAGAATTTGCTGTGGTAAAATGAGAATTCTTGTGGTAATTTCATCAGGCGACACTGCCCCGGAGAATTTTAAGGAGTGTATGTGGTTAAAAGAGCTAAAGGAGTGTTCGACCCGAACGTATCTAATAATATTTATTAAATGTGGGAAAACTTTCCAAATTAATACCACAGGTGGGATTTTTAAAGCACGTGGCAACACTCGTACAATCTCAACGAAATTAGAAAAAAACGCGCGATAAAATGAAGTATTCACCTGAAGTGTCAAAATTTTCCATAGAATGCCTATGCCACTTCCACCGAATTATAGGAATTCATTATACTAAAGAAACTTTTCATTTCAATATCGAGAGCAAAATGATTGTCCAGAAAGGACCATATGCAGTACACGAACGCAAATAATTTTTGTAAATGTGGGAAAAATGTATTAAAATCCCATTCGTGAGATTTTTCACACGAATGGCAACATGGCACAAAATGGAGTACTGAACACTCGATGAACTGGAAGATTCACTTGGATGCGACTACACGTTTTAATGAATCTTCTTGCCAATTTCACCACAAGGTTGAGATTTTTATGATATAACAAATATATATTTTCGTTTTCATTATGTTCCGTGATAAAAACACGCCATGACTTTTTTTTGCATTCGTAGCCAGCGTTGTCATGGACGAACCATTTCTGAGTTAGGATCGACAAAAAGGTTCTTTAAGATGAAATACTTGGATTTGAAAAACGATATAGAGGCGTATATAACTCCGATACGAAATAAATTATTTAAGACCAAATTCATGGCCTTAAATATTTTACGATCTAAAATATTTTCTTTTCAACCGAGTACTATTCTCTTCAACAATTTCTTTAGTTTTCTACAATTAATTATTTTTTAGCGAATTCTGATATATTTTGGCCGGTTGTATGATTATTTAAAACAAAAGTTTATTATTTAATAATATTAGTTTTCGCTCAAATCAATGAATGGCATTCACGTAAACTTTAATTAATGAACATTTTGTATTTTTAATTATTTTTATTTAAAAGTCTAACATTGTGTCATTTTCCAAGTTAGAGAAACGTGGCAACTTCACAGCTGACTTATACTATCATATAGTTGTCTCACTCTAACTCAGTTATGAGATGATGCGTTCCACAAATGTTAAATTTAACATAAATTTAACATAAAAATAGTGATTGGTACCTTTGAAACCACTTTGTAGGTCCCCTGAACTTTCGAGGGGTAGACACTATATATGAATGAAAGAAGGAATCATAAGGATTCCAACGAGGTATCCCACATGTCTGTAGGAGACGGATCTTGGATGTTATAGCCGTTTCCATAGGGACATGTTTAAGGATATTATGCATGTAATAAGTGGTAGCTTTGGCACCACTTGACAGGACTCCTGAAACTTTCGAGGGGTAGTGACCATATATGAATGAAAGGTAGGATCATGAGGATTCCAATGACGTATCCCACATGTCTGGAGGAGACGGATCTTGGAAGTTATAGCAGTTTCCATAGGGACATGTTTAAGGATATTATGCATGTAATAAGTGGTAGCTTTGGCACCACTTGACAGGACTTCTGAAACTTTCGAGGGGTAGTGACCATATATGAATGAAAGGTAGGATCATGAGGATTCCAATGACGTATCCCACATGTCTGGAGGAGACGGATCTTGGAAGTTATAGCAGTTTCCATAGGGACATGTTTAAGGATATTATGCACGTAATAAGTGGTAGCTTTGGCACCACTTGACAGGACTCCTGAAACTTTCGAGGGGTAGTGACCATATATGAATGAAAGGTAGGATCATGAGGATTCCAATGACGTATCCCACATGTCTGGAGGAGACGGATCTTGGAAGTTATAGCAGTTTCCATAGGGACATGTTTAAGGATATTATGCATGTAATAAGTGGTAGCTTTGGCACCACTTGGGAGGTCTCCTGAAACTTTCGAGGGGTTGTGACCATATATGAATGAAAGGTAGGATCATGAGGATTCCAATGACGTATCCCACATGTCTGGAGGAGACGGATCTTGGGAGTTATAGTCGTTTCCATAGGGTCATGTTTAAGGATACTGGGTATATGACTGGTATCTTTGGCACCACTTGGGAGGTCTCCTGAAACTTTCGAGGGGTAGTGACTATATACGTTTAAAAGGTAGGATCATGAGGATTCCAACGACGTATCCCACATGTCTGGAGGAGACGGATCTTGGGAGTTATAGCCGTTTCCATAGGGTCATGTTTAAGGATACTGGGTATATGACTGGTATCTTTGGTACCACTTGGGAGGTCTCCTGAAACTTTCGAGGGGTAGTGACTATATACGTTTAAAAGGTAGGATCATGAGGATTCCAACGACGTATCCCACATGTCTGGAGGAGACGGATCTTGGGAGTTATAGCCGTTTCCATAGGGTCATGTTTAAGGATACTGGGTATATGACTGGTATCTTTGGCACCACTTGGGAGGTCTCCTGAAACTTTCGAGGGGTAGTGACTATATACGTTTAAAAGGTAGGATCATGAGGATTCCAATGACGTATCCCACATGTCTGGAGGAGACGGATCTTGGGAGTTATAGCCGTTTCCATAGGGTCATGTTTAAGGATACTGGGTATATGACTGGTATCTTTGGCACCACTTGGGAGGTCTCCTGAAACTTTCGAGGGGTAGTGACTATATACGTTTAAAAGGTAGGATCATGAGGATTCCAACGACGTATCCCACATGTCTGGAGGAGACGGATCTTGGGAGTTATAGCCGTTTCCATAGGGTCATGTTTAAGGATACTGGGCATATGAGTGGTATCTTTGGCACCACTTGGGAGGTCTCCTGAAACTTTCGAGGGGTTGTGACCATATATGAATGAAAGGTAGGATCATGAGGATTCCAATGACGTATCCCACATGTCTGGAGGAGACGGATCTTGGGAGTTATAGTCGTTTCCATAGGGTCATGTTTAAGGATACTGGGCATATGAGTGGTATCTTTGGCACCACTTGGGAGGTCTCACGAAACTTTCGAGGGGTAGTGACTATATATGAATGAAAGGTAGAATCATGAGGATTCCAACGACGTATCCCACATGTCTGGAGGAGACGGATCTTGGAAGATACGGCCGTTTCCCAAAGGACTTTGCTTTCAACCTAATTCGCCAATTTGGGTTTAAAAAAATAAAACGACTATCGTAAATGATAATTTTCATATTTTATTGATTATTTTAATGCTTTCTATAATAAATAACTACACAAAAACGCTAAAAATGACAAAAAATCAAAATATTTTCAATATTAACATAGATTCCACATACGTTCCACATCTGTTAAGTCTTAACATTTATGGATATCTTTTTATGGATATCTTCACACACATATTAATTTCACTTACAAAAAAAAAAATAACTAGTACTACACAAACGGCTGACGTTGGGTTCCACAAGCAGCTGTTTTAAATGTCAAAAACTTTATTTGTGGAACACAGTGTTGCGTAGTTTTCTTTCGTTTCATTGATAGGGTAAGATAAAGGTATATGCGTGAAGTTAACAACACGGCTTCAACAACAGGAACGCGTTGAATCAACATCTGCTACCAAGAGTAGGCAGATCTGATTTTCACTTCGTTCTCTTTGTAAAGAAGTGTAGTTGTGTCAGTGTTGCCACTTTTTGTGTAATTCCACAAAAACAGTGCATTTTTGATCTCTTTGGTATTTTTGTGTATTTTAATTTTTGTGTATTTTTTGTGTAATTTAGAATCAAATAAAATTATACTACAAAATAAAAATTTATATAAAACACTATCGCCTACCGTTATTCGATGGCAATCATATAAAAGTTCTGTAGCGGTACGAATCGCTAAGTGATTGAAGTATTTGAGTATCCGTCGTCTTTAGACAGTATATATGTACTAATTTGGATTATTAAGAATAGAGATATCAACATATTTAAAGATTTTGAATTTAGATTAAATTTAAATTTTGAATTCCGTAGAACCAATTCAAATGGTGTTTTATCTCAGCAAGTAGAAATGACAAATGATGTAATATTTTAGATATAGTTTGTTTAGACTTTGCCCAATACTCGAAGTGTCATTTAATTGAGCTGACAATAATAATAGTGGGGCACAATTTCCAAAATATCCAATACTTACAGAAAAATGTAGATGTCCCAATTTATTTCGAACATTTTTTCAAATCATGAATTTTTGGAAAATTTGGATGCAAACTTCTATGTATTAATGTATATCAAATTACATACTTATTGAAATGTGGTTAAAAACGTTAAATTGTGAAATTTTTAAAATACAATATATGCACTAAGAAAACGAAAGATGGTTGAAAAGTATTAGAGCCTTAAACATCATTGCAGTTGCAAATTATTCAAGTCAAATATTTGACACTTTTTGTGATATTTAGACAATATTAATAGTTTTGCTTCAAAAGCATTAATATCTGTGGAATATGTGAATATTTGCAGCAATGTCACCTATTTCTCGAATTCTGGCCTGGTTTACCTTTTTTTTCCAAAAATGGACTAAGACTTTTTGATTCTCAATGGCACATTTTATTATACTTTTTAATGTCATAAAAAAATTGTGTTATTTTTTTAGCAAAACTATTGTATGTTTAGGGTTTACCAAAATTACTTCAACAATTTTTAGTCCATATCAACGCAAATGCAGAAAATGGTTTTAATATCGTAAAATCAATATAATATAAAATCATCACCAGAGAATTTATTGACCGCATGGGTCGTTTTCAAGAAAACGATACAGGTGATTTGTATAAATATTCCTCCAAATCCTCCAAAATGCTTAAAAATTATTAAAAATAGTAAAGAAATAAAAATTTGATTTTTTGTGCATTATGTCATTTTTACGATATCGTTTGAATATCTTAAAAATATAATTGGGTTTACTGGAAAAAAAAAATACTTGAAAGCAAATACAGTTTATGTTTTTAGTAAAAATTATTTTAGGTTTTTCTTTTTTTTATTATTATACTCAGAAGAAAATTGATTATCCAGAAAGACAATTTGGTGTATGTATTAATAGTTCCATGTATTTATTTTTCCAGGTATTGTACCTTTACTTTTATTCGTTTCATACAGTTTTATATGAAATATCGTAACTGTTAACAAAATGATGGCAATGAACGATTACCGTTCCGGAATTAAAATGTTACCGGTAAAATATCAGTATGAAAAGTTTATCAAACTGTAGAAATTGTAGAAATTATAAACTTTTCATATTTTATAATTTTTAATTTTTTTTTGTGAATATCCAATAATAAATTTCAAAAACTATTTTAAGGATTTTCACAGCAATGCGCATACAAACAAAAAGGTTTTAATTCGTTATACAAAAGCATTAAATAATAATGAAATAATCGTATCTATATCGATTATTACAATGACAAAAATCAAGATTATTAATCTGGCCACTCTGCGCACTGACGGTGGAAATTTTATAGAACGAGGCGGAATCAACTTCAGTACAAAGAGTACGAAGTGAAATTCAGATCTGCCTACTTTTGGTGGCAGATGTTGATTCCACCCGTTCCTGTTGTTGAAGCCGTGTTGTTAACTTCACATAAGTGTATATTATTGCTCCCCATAGAATGAATTTGCTCCATACGTCATATTTTAGTGAATGAAAATACGAATCGGCGATTTATATAGAGGAGAGAGCTAAGAAAATCGTAAAACTTTTACAGCTCGGCCCCCTGGAACCAACCAAAAATGTAAAATTGAGTTCACAACTGGTTTTTGTATTATAGCAAAGTGGGCAGTGCAAAAAAGGCATGTCTTGTGTAAATAGGACTAAAAATTACAAAAATATATTTTTTCTAAACTTCATTTCCTGGAATACCTGTGACAAATCAAATGTGAACCAGTAAGGAAAGTTAGGTCAAGTGGGAAATTTTCGCTAAATCGACAGTATTTAAATAAAATAAGAAAAGCATTTTCTACAATACAATTTTTACAAAAACTTATTTTTAAATATAATTTTGTTAATACTATAGAAATTAAAACCATTTAAATACCATGTATGCCAATGTCAGTCTAATAGATTAGAATCCATCGGATACCAAAGTATTTTTGTAAATCTTTTATTAAAAATTTTAAAATGTAGTTAGTAACTTCTACAATGACAATATGTTCGAATTAAATTAAGAATAATCTAATAAGAAAAACCTATACAAATTTAATGATACGTATTATTATTTTATGGTATAGTCGAATTACATTTTCCTAATAATTTATTAAAACAAAAATGTATTTTAGTTAATTTATTGTATATATTATTTTATTTAAATGTCGAAATTGATATTCACTTTTACAACACACACATATAAAAACACTTCTTGCTGCAAAAGGTTATAACACATTTAATGTTTGCTTAGGTTTCCAATAATTGATTGTAGTACTTGAGGCTGCAATTATTTTTGAGTCCGTTGCCATATTAGAAGTTCGATGTATTATTTATTTTCTGTAATAAATAAAAATATAAATAAATATGTAAATATAATTTATTTACATTAAATACATTGAGTCCTAACCAATGTCGCGTTTAATAATGTGGAATATTACCAAAAAATACATGCGACCATTTTGAGTAAACACGCAGAATGACGTACAAAACGAACATGTTTGTATTCGTTTTATGTTTTTTTACACCACGTTTATTATTATAGGAGGAAACCATTAAAACAACAGTATTTATTCTATTTAAAATAATAATATTGAAATATTTAAATTTATGGTACTGAATTTTTCAAATACTATTGAATTAATTAGAAAACTTTTGATTTAAAAAGAAAAAACCATTAATACATGAACCATAAGATCAATGGTCGTACCATAAAGTACTTAATGGTACATTTTCTTCTGAGTGCATTCAATAAAAATATTTTTAAATACATAAAATAGTAATTTTCCAGAATAATGGGGTCAATTTGACGTAATTTGTGAAGAAGTGTTAAGAAATACATATTCATGGCCAGATCATGTTTGTCAAGTAAAATAAAATACTTATATTAATGTGATTTTCATACGTTATTTGTTATTATGAACAAATCATGTATAAAAAATTTAAAAATGTATAAAAATTGTGTGTTTTGCTTAAAAAAATGGGTTTCTTGCCTCGATTTGGTGAGTTTTGCTTTTGAAAAGTTGGCATCACTGGAAATACAACTTTTCAGACGATATGAGAGTAGTCTTTAATGAGAGTACTCACATGTGAGAAAACTCACTCACATCTAGATAATTAGAATGGCTGTGACTGTTAATTAGAATAATAAATATATTGACGTGACAGTTATATTTTTCCGATCGTTTATTTTGTTGGACAAATATTTGTAACTTATGTTCTTTATTTTTCGATTTTTTGTGCGTTTTTATGTAATTCCAGATTTTTATGAAAAAAAAATAAAGAAACGGGTAATAAAGGACACGTTTACAAATTATTTAGATCGTATTTGAGACAACCATCTCTCAAACATCCGTCAAATACGATAAATATTGCTAGCAACCATCTTTCAAATTTACGATTATGTATAGCAGCCATCAATTAAACATCTGACAAATAGGAAGGTAGTTGATGAATATTTGGAAAAGGTACTCCATTAGAATTCGCGGAGTAATTTTTATTGAATTGAAAGAAAATAAATCAAATGTATTTTTATTTATTCTAGAATTAAAACAGTATCCTGGTTATACATTGCTATCGTCTTTATAAATCCTTCGAAGGTAAAATTGTACGACGACTTCAGATTTATTCGCAGAAGTACCAAGTCCGACCGGCGATGCTGTCATCAAAGTAAACTATGAAAAGAAATATTTTCCATCACGTGTCGATAATTTCAATCCCAGGAAATTTTATTTTCACTTTTACCATTAAAATGTAATATATCAGTTGACACTTTTTTACATCATTGGATTTACTTAATTGTTGTGGATAAATCGAGCGTATGAAAAAGTACGCCATTTTCCTTTTTTATGTAGTCAAATGTCAAAATACCTCAAAAGTTTTGCTGCAAATGTCCAAGAACTCAGGATGTTTGCTATCAGTCAACTGTAAATATCTCAATTTTCATTGTTGTTGTGGCAAACATCTCGTAACTATCTGTATATATGTCATATTTAAAAAATATGAATAGTTTTGCTGAAACTTTATTGAAACATATCGGATGTTTGAATATTTGCTATAAGGCGTAAATTTAAACAGATAGTTGCAGCAAGACTTTCATAAACATCTTCTTTTCTTAGTGCATGGACAACAAAGTTTCTTTGAAGAAACTTTTAACTTAAAATAATAAAAAATCCAAAATTAATTTCAATAATAAATATTCCATATTAGAGGAAACTTTTTACACAATTTCAAGTTTAATGTCCGTATTATTACGAAACTGTTTTCTAAGAGCGCAGAATGGTTGTAAAAATTTTTATATTTATACCACTTTCTAGAACACTACCTACATAAAAATATTCAAAATAATATCTAGAATAAAAACATAATTTAAGTGTTATTAACAGTTTATTTTTATTAAAAAAAAGTTTATTAGTTTTAAAATATAATTATAAGTGTCGTATTATGCAATAGTTAGAGAATATACGAGAAATAAGTAAATGCGTTTTACATAAGTACACTGTCTTCTTTAGAACAAAGTTTGTCTCCGATTTGCGGTTTTATTTTTCTTTATGCTATATGATAATCGAAATAAAACTACTAACTTAAATCACAGATAACTATAAATATTGTTAATGATATGTGCTTCTTTATATCTCTTTTTCATTGTTTTATTAGCTGTTTATTATTATTTATTACTTTAAAACTACTTCAAAATATGGCTACCATAACGTAATGATAATGAATAATAAAAACAAAATTTATAACTTCTTATTAAATCGTATGTAAATATATAAAATCTGTCTCAAATAACCTAAAATGTGCACAAAACACTACATGTTGAGCCCACGAACTGAGAATCAGACTCAATTCCTGCTGTGACCGGTTGCGCTGAACCATTCGCATCGTCCAGATGGCACGAAATGGAGGACTATTTGTAGCGCATGCATCTATACATGTACCTCCGGACAGTCCTCGTCCTTTATAGATGTGTACTGCACCTTCTTCGAGACATTGTCCAAGACGGGCGTTATCATGTACTTGATCTTGTCGCGACTCACGTAGATGAGTGCGGCCACCAAGCCCACCAGTACCATGCTCAGCACAATGAGCAAAAATATCAACGTTAGCGTGTGTCCATTCACCTGGTGAGCAGTTGCCTCTGCGTGTGCTCCATAACGTGCCGTATCAAACATGGTGTGGGCGGCCGCCACTGTGGAGGCGCACTCATGCATGCTCATCTCCATGATGGGCACCGGTTCTACTTTGTTGCGATAGCACATGAGGCTGTTCTGGTTGCGAACCGTCACATTGGTGGTGAGCACCCACGTGTGAAAAGCGCTGATTCTGCAGTCGCACGCGAACGGATTCAGATTGAAGTCTACGATGAGGTTGGTCATGCGATCGTCGCGGTTCTCCAGCTCGTTCAGCAGCATCATGTCCTGCGTCTTCACGAACTCGAATTTGTTGCGCTCCAAGTCCAGGAAGCGCAAATTCTTGAGGCAGCGCACCTCGAAATTAATATCCTGCAGATTGTTGTCGCCCAGATGAAGATCGCGCAAACTGGGCAGCTCGCAGAACACTTTGCGATCGATAAAGTGCGATATTTCATTCTGCTCCAAGTGCAGTTTCTGCAGTTTGAGCAGCTGGCTGTTGAAGAAGATGTCGTGGAGATCGCTGCTCAGCTGCGGCGAACTATTGTCGTCAAACGCGTTGGTCAGATGCAGGCTCTGCAGATTTAGGAAGTTGGAGAAGACGCGTCCGTGATGGTGGTTGACGGCATCATCGTCGCGCGAGATGCTCAGATTGTTGTTGTTGAGCAACAGACGCTGAACATGCTGCACATGATGATATGACTTGCCGCGTATCTCGCGTATGTGGTTGTTGCTCATGTCGACGATCGTCAGGTTCTTGTAGTCGTTGATCGAGCCGAAAACGTTCCAAGGCAACTCGGGTATATTATTGCCATTGAAGATGAGTATCTGCACCTCTTCGGGCATAAATTCGAGAACGCTCGTATTGTGGAGTCCGGCGTTGGTGCAGTTGACGACGTACTGTGTCAGACCCTCGTACAATTCGCGACCGCAGATGCAGGATGTGGGAAAGTTCGGACCACATGTGGATGAGAGTGGTGATGCTGAAGAGGTTTCTGCGCGGATGCTAGTGGTGCAAAGTGACAGCAGGCAGCACAGAGCCATTAAGCCGAGCAACAATCTGTGTGCGTTGGAGGTTCCCATGGCGACGCTCATTATAGGTCGAGGTTAATAACTGCAAAAATAAAAAGATACAATATGTAAGTATATTTTTTAGAAAATAGAAATGGCATTAAGACGTATTTATTTCATATTTTAGTATTGTAATAGCAGGAAATGCAACAAAGGGTGGCCAGCTTCTACTAGAAGAAGTTATTGTATCTTATAGATACAGTCAAAGCAATTGTCATCTTATGGATACAGTCAAAGCAATTGTCATGAAAAACTCATTCGTATTTTATCACTTACGGGAAGTGATTTCGTTATGTCGTTCTATGAAAACGTATAAAATATAGTCACAATTCTATGCAAAACAAATACACAGATAGATGCAATGTTTCTAGATACTTGCACATGGAGCGTATCTGTTACGCGACACATCGCAGATATTTCTCTATTATTGCATGGAACTTTGTGCTCCAAAAAACTGCCAAAGGCTTTGATGCGACAGTCAGAAAACAGTATCTTAACAACGCCAATTCACGCCAGCAAAAAACTCACGCACACTCAGAAAACATTTTCTTAATATTAAGAAAATTTGAGTTTAATTTGACTTATTTTAATGAAATGTTATCTATTTAATATCGAAAATGTTCATATTATAAGTAAACAGTTTCTTTCAAATAATACAAATTTCAGTATTTCAAGACAACAGTTTTCTTAATTCTCAACACTATGTCAAGCAACATTTGACTTAATTATTAGTAAACAGTTTTCTTAGTGTAGACAGTCAGCCAGGCAGCAAGTAAAGCGCGCGGAAACCTTGCTGTTACTGCCATTTTTCTTCTGCTTCTATGCGTTTGCATTTCTTTTATTATTCTATTTTTATTTGTTCGCGCGCTGCTGCTTTTATTCATTCATCTCGAGTTACAAATTTGTGTCACATGGAGAGCGACAGCAGCCGCAGCAGCAACAGAAAACCATTTCTGAACTCTGCAGCAACCGCATTTGTCTCATGACAATGTTGCGCTTTGTTGGCCACCATTCTTTGGAATTGTTTCTTATCAGAATATTGCGGTTGTAGTTGGAGCTATGTGCAACAGTTGCCCAACCAAACGTTGGTGCTTCCCATCGTTCGTCAGACAGCAATATTAATAATGTGTCCATTGTTAAGCGATTTTGACGGCAACAATACTGTTTGCGTTAATGAAACTTATTTTGAAATTCGCATTTGATAACGTTACCAATTTCAGATTCTCAATATATCATGTATTCGGAATGGTTTAATAAAGAGATAATCAAAATGTCAGATATTAATAGGGATATCATAACAGTAGCACTAAACGAAAATACCTGATTGACATATCTATCAATGGTTGATTTGTCAATGTCGACAATAAAGCGGTGGCAATAAAATATAGAAGCACTGAACTTTAACGTTTGATTTCCTTACATAGATATTACTGAACAATGAATATTTCAAATGAAAACATTCTAAATTTATACAATGAATGCTGTTAAAAATACGAAAGTTAAACAAAATTAATGATTTAAGGACCAGCCATATAAAAAAATGTTCTTCGTGACAAACGGCAACTTATCTATTCCTTAAAATTAGTGGTACAAACAGAAAACTGATTTGTTGCGTCAACCAAATAAATTGCCCTACCGATTTGTTCGCTTGCGGCAACAACTGATAAAGTATTTGGAACAACCTCTTAATTCGGTTGTGGCAAACTCCTAGTCGATGAGCATAAGGTTGTAGCAACCTCTGAGTCAGTGATCATGTTGTTGTGACAACCTCAAAATCGGGTGACAATGAAGTTGTGGTAATCTTCAAGTCGGTGATACTTGAGATTGTGACAACCTCCAAATCGGTGAACATGAGATTGTCGCCACCTCTCAGTCGGTGAGCATGAGGTATTCGCAACCTTAATTAGTGATTTTCCTATTGTTTTCGACGACTTGTGAACATTTTTGAAGTATCTTTATTTCTGTATAGATATTTCCATAATAGTTAGCAAGAATCTGTCAATCGTACTACTGGCAGACATGTGGATGCTGTTTGTCATTTATTTTGTTGATACAACAACGTACTCAGTTGCCGTATCAAATGCACGAAGGTCAATGAAAGATTAAATCATGAGATTACGGAAACCGAATGTGCGCGGACTAATATTTCGGTTATAGTAAAATAAGTTACGTTCATTTTAATGAAATTAGATTACAAACGAAAAATATAATTATATTGTATAACTAGTATTTCGTATCCGGTCTGCGCAACGGGGGTTTTTAATTTTTTTTGGTTTTAAACCCATTTTAAGCATAGCTGTTTATTTTTGTTTTTCCCGTTTTTTTATTATGTTTTTCCGATTTTTGTTTTTGCTATTCTATCGATTTTCCCTTTTTTGCATTTTTTTACTAGTTGCTTCTGTTTGCTTTTTTGATTTTGTTTTTAAATTTTACTTTTTCTTTTTGCTTTAACCTTTTCTGGATTTGTGTTTTGCTTTTGTGTTTTATATTTTTTTGTGCGTTTTTGTTATTTTGATGTTTTTGATTTTGTGTTTTTCTTATGTTTTTGTGTTTTTGTTTTTTTATTTTGGATTTATTTTAGATTTTGTAGTTTTTCTTTTGTTTTCGTATTTTTGCTTTTGTGTGATTTGATTTCGCTTTTTATTTTTGTTATGATATTGAACTTTTGCTTTTGTTTTGAGTCTTTGCTTTGTTGGTTTTGTATGTTGCTTTTGTTCCTGCGTTTTTGGTTATGGTGTTTTTGCGATTTGATTTTGTGCTTCTGTTTTTTCTTGATTTTGTTTTTGTATTTTTAATTTTGTATCTTTGTTTTTGCTTTTTTGTGTTTGTTTTTGTATTTGTGTTTTGTTCTTTGTATTTGTTTTTCCATCTGTTTTTTGTTATTTATTTTGCTGTTGTTTTTGTGTAATTGCTTTAGTTTTTGTGTTTGATTTTTGTTTTTGTATTTTTTCTTTTGTTTTTTTTTTGTTTTATCTTCTTAGCTGGTGTAAGTCCCAAGTTATAACGCGCTGAAAGTTTAGGAGGGTGTGGGAGGCGCCACGCCCCATTGTCCAATCCCGCCCATATATAGCTTGTGTCACCCTCTGAACTCCATAGTATTCTGGTGCAAAATTTCAGCGCTTTAGACGTGATACTGGAACAAACAGACATACCGACAGACTGACTGACAGACCGACAGACGGACCAAGAATTTTATATATATAGATTAAATATTTCAAATGTTTCCGAAATTAAAGCATTGAACAACTTTCGTTTCCCTTCCCATACAACCTAAACTTTTAAAACGACATAACTCGGCACATACACAAGCTATGAAGGTGAAACAAAAAACTCAAATACAAAAAAAAAAAATACAAAAACCCAAAAACAAAAGCAAAAATCAAACACAACAACAAAAGTAAAAGCACAAAACTTAAGCAATAACTCAAAAACAACAGAAAAATAAAAAAAAGATAGAAAAAAAAATCAACCACACTAAAATTCACCACACTAAAACTCACCTCACTAAAATTCACCACACTAAAACTCACCACACTCAAATTAAACACACCACAATAAAATTCACCACACCTAAACTCACCACACCGAATCTATACACACTAAAACTAACCACACTAAAACATCTACTGGGAAAAACTCTACGGGGAAGAATTCTACGGGGAAGCACAGTCTGAGAAAAGTTGTTTTAGCGGAGAATTAGTTTGGTTTTGGTTACTACATTTATAAAACTAATAAAAAAAGTCCACGGCGAAGCACGGGTCCCTGATATAAATAATAAAAATGTTCTTTATATTAATAAAATTGCTCCATATCCTGGCATTCATAAAATCTTTGCACGAGTCGTGTACGGGTCCAGCTAGTCTATATATATAAAACTCTTGGTTCGTCTGTCAGTCTGTCAGTCTGTCGGTCTGTCTGTTTGTTCCAGCATCACGTCTAAACCGCTAAACCGATTTAACTGAAATTATGCACCAGAGTCCGGAGGGTGTCATAGGCTATATATGGACGAATTGGACGAAGGGGCGTGGCTCCTCCCATACAATTTAAACTTTCAAAACGACATAACTCGGCACATACACAAGCTAAGAAGATGAAACAAAAAAACTCAAATAATAAAAAATACAAAACAAAAACTCAGAAACAAAAGCAAAAATCAAACACAAAAACGAAAGTAAAAGCTGAAATCCTATGCAATAACTCAAAAACAACAGAAAAATAAAAAAAGGATAGAAAACTAAATCAACCACACTAAAATTCACCACACTAAAACTCACCACACTAAAATTCACCACACTCAAATTCACCACACCAAAATTCACCACACTAAAATTCACCACACCAAAATTCACCACACTAAAACTCACCACACTAAAATTTACCACACTCAAATTCACCAACTTAAGTTCACCACACTCAAATTCAACACACTAAATCACACCACAATAAAATTCACCACACTAAAACTCACCACATAAAAATTCACCACACCTAAACTCACCACACCGAATCTCACCACACTAAAACTAACCACAATAAAACTTCTACTGGGAAAAACTCTTCGGGGAAGAATTCTACGGAGAAGCACAGTCTGAGAAAACTTGTTTTAGCGGAGAATTAGTTTGGTTTTGATTACTACATTTATAAAACCAATAAAAAAAAAGTCCACAGAGAAGCACGGGTCCCTGATATAAATAAAGAAACGTTCTTTATATTAATAAAATTGCTCCATATCTTTGCATTCACAAAATCTTTGCACGTGTCGTGTACGGGTCCAGCTAGTAAATAATAAATATATAAACATTTGAAAAGGATTTAAAGAATATTATCAACTGAAATATCTCATACAAAATTCCTCACTCTCACTTCAAGAATTTAAGTAAGTTTCTGTTTGGTTTTAGTCTATATCAACTGAACAGACAATTAACAAAAATGTTAAAAACGTTCGGCTCAAAGCTCATTGCAGTTGTTAAACCTTTGAAATATGAGCCAAGTGTGATACTCAACACATTCAAATTATTCTGCGACATACATGGTTACATGTCGACACAGACACAGGTCGCAACGCCATCCCAAACCATGTCCTTTATACAAATGTTTTCTTCATGTACACGAGAGCGGCTAATGAGCCAGAAGTGCATGCATTGCGGTACTTGACCGACCATGTTTAGTTTTTACTGCGACTGACTGCATTTCATTTTATGGCATGGTCTGCACCAAAAATCGTGGCTTTAACAAGTTGTTACTGCATTGGCTAAGAGCTACATGTCAAAAGCTAAATAAAATTTGTGTCTGCCATAAAAAGCCAAAACTGTAAAATTCTAAAATAAATCAAAAAAAAAAAATATCTACAAATATACGAAGGTTATGCCAGGATGTTCTATTGCAAGCAATTAAGCTGCATGCAAAGTGCGGCCTCCTGTTCATTTTTTTTTTTAGTCATCAGCAAACATTGCAGTTGATGTCAAACCCTTGTAGAAATTTGACCTATGCACCAAGGCGAAATGATTGGGTTTTTAGCGGATAAGCCATATTAAAGCTAACATGATCCTTGACATGTCCTTATCTTGTACACCATAGTATCTAGTCAAAGGACCTGCCTTATTTCATCGTTGCAAAATTGTTTAAATCGAGCAGTTGAAAGAACCTTTTGAGGATAACTCAAATTTTAATTTTTAGACTTGACTCACAGCAAATCAGGATGTATATTTGCAGCAAAACATATGCTTATATTGACTTTTGGCTTATATTGACATTTGGCACATAATCGTTCTTTGTATTATCCACAACAATCATTAAGAAAAAACCATGGTGATACAGAATGTTATCTGAATAATGAATCGTCACTATCATGCCAAAGGGGCGAATGTGTAATTTTTGACATTTGTGTTTTTTTGTTTATTTTTGAGTGTAGTTTTTCCTCAAGTATACTGTGCCAAAATCGTGTGTGGTTTTTTTGATATTTCGAGTCACAAAAGACAAAACCAAAAGGGCAAATTCGAAAAATTGAAAACGTTGTCATGTCAAAAGGGCGAATGTTTTCGTATTTTTGCCATAACTTTTTATTTGTATAAGATTAAATAGTGGTGTAAAGGCTGAAATTGTTTGTTTTAGAGCACCTGTCGATCATCATCATTATTTTAAAATATTTTATATTTATTTTTTATCATTAGCAAGAAAAATGTTTGGATTTTTTTTAAATAATGATGCCAATCCATAGGTGTTTTAAAAACAAACAATAAATGCATTTACATCACTATTTTATCTTGCACCAATAAAGAGTTATAGCAAAAAACCGTAGAAATTGGTAAAATTAAAAATCTTGCATGCCAAAAGGGCGAATCTTTTCGTTTTTTTGGTTTAACTCTTTATTGGTGCAAGATAAAATAGTGATGTAGAGGCATTAAATATTTGTTTTTAAAGCACCTATCGATTGGCATCATTAATTAAAATTCGATAGGAAAAATTGCCAAACATTTTTCTTGCAAATGATAAAAATTAAAAAAATATATATTATGAAAAAACTAAATTTTACTAATTTTTAAAGCACTTTTAACTTTAAAATTTGATTTCCCAATATTTAAAAAAATGCACATTCGTCTCCTTAGGCATGACAATGCTGAAATGGTCTGTTCATGACCATAGCCCCTACCAAAATTTCTACATGGGATTTCGTTGCGACAGCGTCATCTGTTGAGTCAACTTCTTGACCTATTCAACTGCCTAACCGCGCATACGAACCTCGACAGACGTCAGCTCACAACGCGTCTCCAGTCAGCCAGCCATCCTGCTGTCATCCTTGACTGAAGTGTCTGCAGTGGCACAGTTTTTTTTCAACATCCCACTACAGTTTTTCTCGAACATTTTACATTTTTTTTTTGTTTTTTTCGTACTCTCGTTATTTTACTAAAGTTCCGATTTGATTGTTGTTGTTCATTGAAATTTCCATTCCATCATGGAGTGTTTTTTATTTCTGCATCCTTATTTGAAGTCTTCCTACTTCATGAGGACCTGCAATTGTTTGCATTACTCTGACGCAACGAAGTGATGTCCTTTTAACATGTTGTTTCTGCTGCAGGTTTTAAGTGAGTTTTGTGCAATAAGAAGTTAGCGAAAGTTATTTTTTTCATGGTCTAAAAGTCTGATATGGTTTTCACTATTTTTATTTGAAAGCGTAAGTTTATTTAATGAAGTTGTCGATCGATGTGCTTTTTCTTGAATTTTATGTATGTACATTACGGATGTCAATCCAGGGATAAGGAAAAAAATATATATATTTTATTTTTATTTGTTTTTATTTATTATTTTTTATTTTAATTTTTTTCTATTATATACCTTTTCTACAAATAGCACTGTGCGGCACTAAAATTTGAACTCCATTTTTTTTATTTACAGGTTCTCTATGGTCAATGGATCAAAAATGTAGTATAAGATACACGTATAAGTTTATACTACACATTAGGTTTGAAAAGTATAAAGGATACCCAATATTGTTCGTCATTTTGTAGCGAAATGGTTCATTCTTTATTTTTGATGTTTAAGAAGCGATTATAGGGAACATCCTAAGGAAGATTTCCACTTTATTTTTACGATTTATCACAATATTAATGGTTTTCGTTCAACAATTCCGTTAAGGAGTTATAACCAGTAGAAGATGTCCAACATTTTGTGCCATTTTTATTATTCTAAAAGTTTTGCTCTTGTATTATTTTTAATATTTTTACCAATGACAATAATGATTTATCTTTTCTGCATTAGACACGGAGAACCTTCCTGGGACCTTTCGGTTCGCAGTTCAACGCACTAACCTTGAGCTAGCTACGCACAGTGGTGCAGAGAGTACAAAAAGTTGGCGAAAACTTCAAATAGTGTTACATTTTGAAAAATAAGTATGAGTATAATCAACATTTATATATGTATGTTCCGAATTACGGGAGCTTATAGTAGCATGTTTTTCGTTAATATAATGTACTTGTCGAAATATCATTTTGATCTGACAAGTGGGCGTGGTACTTCCCATATAACAAAAATGTTGATAATGGCATATATTGGAAATTAATTGAGCTACAGTGAAGGAACATTGTCATATACAGTTTTTCGTTCATATAATTCTCTTTATCTTCATCTTCACAACTAAAAACTCTTGAAATGGTTAATATTAGTATAAATGGTCGGTAGCCGAAATGTGAATAACTCCGAAAAGGCAAAAAAATGCAACATTTTCATTAGTGTTTTGAAAAATTTAATATGTGTACTAAGTAACAATATAATCAGTTTTGCCGGAGCGTGCCCGGAACGTTTTTGTTTTCATCTTTGCAACTGAAAAATAATTTTAAAGAAATGAAAAAAAGTGAATTTACTCCAGCATTTTTTCTTTCAAAAGTACGAACATTTTCTAAAACAATTACATTGCAAAAACATCATAAATAGCAGATGTAGAAAGCTGAAAAAAATAGTTTTGATGATTTTTAAAATGAACGTTTCAAAAAATTGATCACAAATTCGACAATTTTTTTTTTTTCAATTGTTGCGAAAAATTGTCTGTGTTTGAGAGAGTGTGTAGAAAATGTTGAAAATTGAGTGATACAACATTGTAGGCAACTTAATTTACTATACAATGAAAAAAAAAAATTGTGTCTGAGGTCAATTTGACTTTTGAGGTTTTCACCAACATTTGGTACTCGCTGCCCCACTGTGCGACGCTACAAACTATTACTTGGTAAAAAAATGAAAAATGACTGTTATGGTTCTTTGTGGTATTTCTTCATCTTTTGTGTCTTTTTACTGTAACTACAAAATTAATTATAAATCATAGAAATAGTGTCTACAGCTAGAAGTACGATATTGTTTGAAAATACATAATTCGAATGAATAAAAATGAAAAAGAATTAATTTATAAAAATTAATATATTTTTTCAAAACCGCCCCCCGAACGAATATCCTGGTTACGGGTGTGGCGGCAACCGACAGAATTGCCCTACAGTTTGTCATTTATTTTGTTGATGCAACAACGTACTCTGTGGTCGTAACAACTGCAGAATTAAAAATACATCTGAGGTTACGGCAACCGAATCTGCCGTTACGCGGACTAATATTTCGGTAATAGACGAAAACAAGACTTTATTTTCTTTGTTCGTAAGGTTGATCTGATTGATTTATGTTATTTTCAAATTAATATTTATATATTATTCAGTTTTGTATGTTTTTGGTATTTTTCTTGTCTTTTTTGACTTTATCTTTTATAACTTTATATATTTTAAATTTTCATTTCTGTATTTGAGAACTAGACTACATACTTTTAGTAGTTTTTTTTTTCTCGATAAAATCTTCTATTTAAATCATTATAGCTTGTGTATGCTACATATTCATGTATTTGAATTATTTATTCAGTAAATCCTTTACACTAACTATCTCTATCGTGTCTAGGTATTATCTGCTCCACAGGAGAATAAACGTCTTCCCAATGTGGGTGGCTCTTATTTTGTACAGTTAAAGCAATTTGTGCATGTCTTTCATTGCGTTGATGTCATGTTACATTGCCAGCTGTAGCCTTCCAAAGCGACGCATTTCATCCATAATCTGTTGCATATAGTTGGTACTTTTTGTATTTATTTTATAAGCCTTTTCCATATAGTACTCGCACTTCTTGTGTCACACAACTGACAAGCTGCATTTCGAAATTGGCAGCATGTGCGTCGTTGTAATGCTATGCAACGTAACGCATATACTTTAACGGCTTCGAACTGATGACGGGGTGGTCCCGTTGGCAGCGGTGGGGCGGTGGGTGTCAGCTACCAATTAAGATTCGATTTTAATTTAAAAGTTTTTCATTTTGTTTGCACAACATTCTTACGACAAAAAGTTTTCGTCACGTGTAGCACTAAGTAAACGAAGGATTTCAAGGATTTCCGTGGAAGAGGTAAAATTTCATTTATTTTATTTGCAGTTCTATGGAATTTAAAAATACCTGACAAATTGTTGTTGGCACTCAATGTTTTAGGTTGGAAGATAGCTTGAAAAAAAAGGCTCTTCCTGTCATAATATATATGTTTGTAGCCTTATATAAACATAATTATAAATATCATATTGGCCGGAAAGGGAAAAAAGACCGAACAAAATTCCAGAAATTCGGAAATTGATAAGGGCCAAAGCCTTATGGTTCATGATCATCCAAAGGGTGTCCAAAACCCCATAAGACCGTAATTCATTGGAATGTATTTTATTTTATTGCTGTACATTTTCCATAATATTTAAAAAAAACTTTCGTAACAAATCATGCAGAATTATGCAACCATTGAGAACAAATCAATAACAACCCACTAAAAAAATAGCATAAAAAGAAAACACAACCGTGCGCCACACTTTGCTTCTTGTGCAGCAGTCGTTCGTTGCACACGAATAAACTCAATGTGCGCGCGGCGTGAATGGCTCAGAAATGAGTAGAGATGGGCGCGTGTCGTGATTTTTTTCGTGTCCCGCCCAAAAATCTGAGTTCGTGCGTGCAAATCTCCATGAGTGCTAGTTGCTGTCGTGACCGTGCGTGTCCGTACCTCTAAAATAAGGCAGGCGCCCATTAAAGATTTTTTTTTAAGCTTCTACCACAATTTAAAAAAACCCTTACTTCCAACCTTTTTCTTAAAAATCTTTTACTTTAGTATTACTTTTGGATTTAAGAGAATAAAAAGTATCAAACTTAGTTTTTGAATTATTTATTACAGGAACTAAAACCCATTGGAATATCGGTTGCGGTTCGGATTCCAAGTTTTTCAAATTTTGGTTCCGGTTCCGATTCTGGTTTCAACCAAAAAATTAAATGGGTTTCGATTCCGGTTCCATACATTTTTAATAACGGTTTCGATTCCGGTTCTTTGCGATCCCTAACAGGGACTATAATATCTGTTCTGGTTTTAAAAATATCTGTTCTGGTTTTAAAAATATCTGTTCTGATATTTTTAAAATAGCGGTACCGATTCCAACCAGAAAAATATATATATATATATGCTCCGATTCCAGTTCCGATTCAACACATTTTTAATAACGATTCTGGTTCCGGAAATCTCAACAGTTCCAGTTTTATTTTTCAGGTTTCGTCTGCTCCTTCATGTTTTTCCGTGTTTTGTCGTGTTTTTCCGTGTTTCTTCGTGTCTTTTAAAATTCCGTGTTTTATCGTGCTTCTCGTGCGTGCCAGTAAATTCACTCGTCGGGCTCGTGCTTATGCGTGTCACCTATCGGCGTGCCCGTGCTTGTCCTTGCCATCAAAAACAGGCACGCGCTCATCTCTAGAAATAAGTCGATGCACACTCACTATGTTCTCGCAACACGTTCCGGTAAAGCGCCCGAAAATATGTAAATATTAGTTTTAACTTGCATAAAGCTCTCACTTTCGCCCACAACTTGTTTTCAGAGAACACAAAACTTTTTCTTTAATGAGTATCTGCGTACAAAGTATACTTGCTCATGTGTGACAATGTGTATGGGTTTTTTTTATTTTTTTAATTTGTAAACTCGAAGTCTCATATTTCAAGAGTCATAATTTGAAAAAATAACCATACCATTTTAAAATATTTTTTGAGGAATCAAAACATTTGACGATAATTTTTAAATTCGATATAGTAACGATACATTTTAGATATAAAAATCAAAGTATTTGAAAATTTAATTGCGTGTTCTTTATAATTTTTGTCAAAAAATGAAATTTTCTGAACAAATAAAATTTGATTATCGATAACATCTCGATATTTATAAGGACAAAAACAACGATATAATTTTTTGTTTTTTGTCACAAACACAATCGTTTTCGTATTATTTTAGATTATCGAAAACGACAATTTGTGGCTATAAATGATATCCTTTCGATATCGTAAAATTATCGTTTGGTTTGCTGGGATGCTGAAATTTAAAAATTTAAATTTTAAATTTAAAAGCTGCATATTGAATTATTGAAATCAGTTAATGAAAATGAAAGTTTTAGGGCATTCTACGATACATTTTTTTGATGCTTGAAAATATCGATAAAAAATATCAATTTGGAATTATAAACAACAAAATTGATTGATAATATTCCGTATCGACGATAGCTCAGAGGTCAGTGCGTTGGAGAGCAAAACAAAAGGTCTCATGTTGAAATCTGGACTGGTGCTAACAGCATCTGTTTTCTATACTGCGCTACCTTTCGAAAAACTATGGCAAACCACCGAGAGTGAAGATTGGACATGAAAAACCATAAAAAAAAATGGAAAATATGGTTTTTTGAAATATGGTTTTTGACCCCCTTTTAGGGATCATGGACCATCGAGAGTGGTACCATTGGATTTACCAATTTTTGGTCTTTTTATCACTTTCCGTCCATTTTGGCCTACCCACTTTTGTCCACTCACAACCACTTCCGACCAACTCCCACATCAAGCAAACGAACAGACAGGCAAATTAACAAGCGATCAAATGAACAAACGTCAATCGAACAAACGAACGAACAAGCTACCCGGGTAGTTCGAACAAACGAGTTACTCGAACAAACGAGCAACTCGAACAAACGAGCAACTCGAACAAACGAGCTACTCGAAGAAACGAGTTACTCGAATAGTTCGAACAACGAACAAACTACCCGGGTTTTGTGAACTACCGAACATTTAGTACCCGGCTCTGGTTTTTATTTAACAGTGCCTCTGTTAAAAAATATGGTTCGTATATTCGCTAAATATTTAACTTCGCGCACTTTCCAAACTACCAAGGCCAGTGTGGAGTCCAGCATTGATTAGTGTGTCAGGCAAATGTCTATCCTTGGCACTTTTGTTGCAACATGGGAATTCCTATCGGGGTTACCGTTCACATATTCCACCTAACTTTTTACTAGTAGAAACATAAATAATACGCAGCCTGTGAACAAAAAAAAACATTTATAACTAATGTTTGTATTATTAAGTGTTTTTTCCGTGTCTGAGCAGGTTGCATGCATCATTTATAATCGTCCCAAGTGAAAAATATATTAAAAATTCACGAAATAAATTAAAATGAAAGCGTTTGCATGCGGCAGCCACAATTGTTGCAACTGTTAAACTGCGCGTTGATGGATATGCGGCGGCAAACACACACACACACGCAGAGAAAAACATGGTTGATTGAGGTTATGGCTGTAGACAATCATATAATATGTGTAATGTTATCCACAGTTATAATATTATGAACCTTTAAATAATCCTCAGTGACCATATTACTATTTCACACAACCATATTTTAGTCCTCAGTAACCATATGCTGATTTTACACAACCGTAATATGATCCTAATCAACAATTTCAAACCACCATAACATGTTCTTCAGTGAACATATAACGATTTCATACCAACATATTATGCTTACACACAATCGTACTATGTTTCGCTGTGCAAACATAGCATGTTTACCGAAATTTTAAACCATTTGTAAGCGCGATTATAACATAATCTCCGAAATTTCCAGAACTTTTCCTTTAAGCAATGCACTTTCGAACTTTTAATAGCATGATATGATTGTATAGGATTATATTATAATCATCAAATTGCTTATGCTCATTTGTATGTAAAACGTACGACTATTTAATATAATTTCTTGATACGTGTTTAAATGCCTGTTGTGTCATTAAACAAATTAACATTTATCTTTGGTTTTAATAATGATACGGTTTTAAAAATTAAAACATTTTGTCACGACAAAAAACTTGATTGCTGTCCGGCAAAGCTAACATTAATGTGATGCAAATAAAAAATACCATTACGCGAGCATTGTATAATTGTAAATAATAAATTACTGTATTATGATCAGTTAATAATTGTTAATATCATGGTATGTTTAGTACTGATCATATTTTGTTCGTAGCAATCATCATCAGAATCATAGCATGGTTATTTTCTACTATATTTTGATTTGTCACTATATAGTCAGAACTAAATGATTGTCAATATCATGTTACGATTGGTATCTACCATAATTAGATCGCAGCAATATTTTTCGTAACCAATAGTTCTTATCAACCATATTTTTTGTCAGAGAGACAATAATTTTATAATAATATATCTACTTTTTGATTATAGCGACCTTTATTCGACAACCATATATGATTGTAGAGAGCATAGTATAGTTGTCGATATCATGTCGCAATCATATATTTTCTCTACGTGCATACACTCATATGCCGTTACTTAAACACACATAAACAAACAAATATAGTATATGTGCTGCTAAGCACTGCAAGGAACAATGGAAAAATTCAAGCAGAGTGGCCCTTCTGCTACTTCTTCATCTGCACTCGGAAAGTCATGGCCTGTACCAAGAATGGATGGCAAGCGCATTACTCACGGGCTCAGTCTCAGGCTGCCGATGTGTGTACACTCAGAAAAAAATAACTATTAATATCAGTTAATTGAATTAATTATTATTTTAATTGGCAAAATACCATAAACTTAATTTTGAGTTTATATCGTCGTTGTAGAACGAAAAGTGACCAAATACATTTTCAAAATGCCAAATATTCATTTACAAAAATCAATATATACTTGTCAGTTTTTAATCGATGATCTCAATTTTTTTACCACATGATAAGAAAATGTAAATCTCTCAATTGGTATTTCAACTTTAAAAATAAATTAATTACTTTTTATAATATTAATCAACAAACTCGAAATTTAAGTTTTTCATAAAAATGTATTGGTGACTTTTCGTTCTACAACGGCGATATGAAAAATTCTATTGACAAATTTCAATTGGATTTTATGAGGTTTATTTTTCTGAGTGTAACATGTGCAACTTTGTGCCTCTCCAGGCGGCGGAAGTACGCAGAATAATCGCCACCTTTGGTTGTGGTTCAACCAACTTCGTGCATGTCCAGGCGGCGGAAGCGTCTGCAAACATTTCTATTATTATTTTTGTAAAATTTTATGGCATCGCACATAAATGCTGTAAACTGCAAAGGACGAAGAAGACGAATACAAACGAAGAAGTAGAAGTAGAACAAGCTAACAACAGCAACAGCAGTTTGTGATTTACGGTAAGTGTTGGTGGTAACTGCAGTTTAAAAGTCTCCTTATTCAAAATTTACTGTTATGCGCTTTGATATGATCACCGACACCATGAACGCGAATCCCTGTTTGGACTTGGAGTGGTCTGGCATCTGCCAGTCCACTGACTGGCTGCTAGTTATGTTGATAGTGGTCAGTTTTTTCAAAGGTGAATTAGTAATTTGTAACATAGTTTGAATGCAATTTCGCTAATTTTGAAATTTCCTTATGAACCTCAACATGCAGTCCCATTCGGATCGAACACTATTTAATTTATTTATTTTGATCTAGAGTACAGACATTTTAGATTGTTTTACCGATGTTTAGTTCCGATAGAATGATAGAATTAAAATTTTTCACTAAAAAGTTCAAATTATTTAATATTCGAATGGTTGTCTAAATTCCAAATATTTACTGAAACCTATGATTTTAATACACATTTTTTTCATCTTTATTGAAATAATTATTTTTATAATTATAAATAATGTTAATTTTTAGCAAAAATATGAATTATTTAAAAAAGTGTACATTTTTTTTATATCATATGGAATGAGATATTTTTGAATTATTAATTGTAATCAAATTTTTTAATTTTGTGTATATTTTTTTTTACTGACAACACTCATAAGCTGTGTTTTTTTCATAATTTAAATTTGAGCCGGAACAAATTTTGTACGCAAAACAAAAACAATTTGAGACAGATAAATCTATCCAGTCAAATTTGTTTTTGTTTTGCGTACAAAATTTGTTCCGGCTCAAATTTAAATTATGAAAAAAACACAGCTATAGTTTATTAAATGATTTTTTTTTCTGCAAATAAATTGAATCTTTACTAAAAATTTGAATCTTATTATAAATGCAATTTTCTCTTAGTTTTTAAGACTAATTACAATATATCATAGGATATTTGAATTAAATCCAAAAAAATATTATTTTTTAAACAATTATTGTATGTTTTTTTTTAGCATTTCGGATCTAATAATAAATAAGAAAAGGATTTATGATAATGCAGAACATAGTTCAAATTAACGATCAAAATCACTAACTTTTTCAAATCGGTTATAATTTCTAAAATATGCCCTATCGATGCAGTTTCCGTATACATATAAATTACTGAAAAATATAATTTTTCTATACTATAATACTATAATTTTTCTCAAAAAGACTACGTAATAGGAAAAAAACGTAGTATGGCATAATTCTTTAAGTATGAAGTAAAGATATTTTCAGATAACAGACATAAGTTTTTTGTTTATTGAAAATTGATTATGATTATATAAAAGAGTATCAAAATTATGTTCACATAGCATATTTTAAATAGTAGATCATTTAGAAAAAAAAATATTATATGTATATATCT
Source organism: Dryomyza anilis (assembly GCA_951804985.1). Lineage (NCBI taxonomy): Eukaryota > Metazoa > Arthropoda > Insecta > Diptera > Dryomyzidae > Dryomyza > Dryomyza anilis. The sequence goes on from OX638132.1 coordinate 20,982,697, forward strand.
ATATATATAAAACTCTTGGTCCGTCTGTCAGTCTATCGGTCTGTCTGTTTGGTTCAGCATCACGTCTAAACCGCTGAACCGATTTAACTGAAATTTTGCACCAGGATACTATGAAGTCCGGAGGGTTTCATAAGCTATATATGGGCGGGATTAAACAAAAGGGCGTGACACCTCCCATACAACCTAAACGTAAAAAACGACATAACTCAGCACATACACCACACTAAAATTCACCGCACTAAAATTCACCACACTCAAATTCACTTCAAATTCAAAACTCACCACACTTAAAATTCACCACACTTAAATTCACCACACTAAAACTCACCACAGCAAAATTCATCACACTCAAATTCACTACACTAAAACTCACCACCGCTGAACCGATTTAACTGAAATTTTGCACCAGGATACCATGAAGTCCGGAGGGTTTCATAGGCTATATATGGGCGGGATTGAACAAAAGGGCGTGACACCTCCCATACAACCTAAACTTTAAAAACGACATAACTCAGCACATACACCACACTAAAATTCACCACACTAAAATTCACCACACTCAAATTCACTTCAAATTCAAAACTCACCACACTTAAAATTCACCACACTTAAATTCACCACACTAAAACTCACCACACCAAAATTCATCACACTCAAATTCACTACACTAAAACTCACCACACTCAAATTGAACACACTATAACTCACCACACTCAAATTGAACACTCTTTAACTCACCACACTCAAATTGAACACACTATAAGTCACCACACCTAAACTCACCAAACCGAATCTTACTTCACTAAAACTTTTACTGGGAAAAACTCTACGGTGAATAATTCTATGGGAAAGAAGAATTCTATGGGGGAAAAGTCTGAGAAAGAATTGTCTATGAGAAAAGTTTTTTAGCGGATAATTAGTTTGGTTTGGTTACTACATTTATAAAACCAATAAAAAAACGTCCACAGCGAATCACGGGTCCCTGATATAAAATGTTTTTTTATATTAATAAAATTGCTCCATATCCTTGCATTAACACAATCTTTGCACTAGTCGTGCACGGGTCCAGCTAGTATATTATTTAAAATATAATTAGCGTATTCACATTTCATCATATTTTAGTATGGTATTCGTACCACGTAGTATATATACGATATAATAACACAGAAACGTCAATTTGTTTTTGCATCCCTTATAAAAGTGATATACCGCAAGTGTTGTATTTGAGAGTAGCCCTGAGGCATGTTTTTTGGTGTCGTATTTTATGAAATGAAGAAAATTTCTGAAATTGAAAACATACACATACAATTTGAATTTATTTGTTTTTTTTTCAAATCGAGGAATATTTATGATATTTTTAAAAATCCTAATTTTATAATATCGATTTCCATGGCATGTTTTTAGTTGTTGCCCCAAAAACTCAGTACTTGCACTAGCCATGGAAATTATTTTAGATTTTCTAATATGTGTTTGTAAATAATTTAACATTGACTTTTCATTCTGTCATTTTTTTTTGTTTATTATGTTTTTGTTAAAGTGTTTTAATTTAAATTTATTGTCTGTAAATATTGTGCATCAAAAAATAATGAATCCTTAAAAAAATGGAGAGTTTCTACCAATTAGTGCATGCGTTATAAATCAGCGAAATTTAATTCCTAAAAAATGTGTTTGTGTGCGTGAAAAAGTTTATTTAAAACAAGGGCAACAAAAAATAGCGTTTAAAGTTTTTGTAATACTATTTCTCAATAGTACTTAAAATTACGATTGTAATTTTCATAAAAGCTGCGAATTATATAGTATTAATGTATGGGATACCCATGGCAAAAACTGTGTAGTGTAATTTGTAATTTGACTTTTTTAATTTTACGTAGAATTTTGATTTAAATTTAGCTTTTTCCTAGGTATATATTTTAAATACAAAAAAAGTGAATTTTGAATTTATGCACATTTTAATTTATGCTCATTTGTTTCAATTATTTCTGCATTTGAGTTGTTTTTTTTTTTATTCTACATTGAAAATGTGCCATTCAAATTTGCAACCAACCAACTCTTCAGCTGCTCTTTATCAACTTACTTATTATATGGAAGAGCTACTCGAATCAAAGAATCTGTAGAGTTTCATTTTAAAAATAATCTATTCATAGCACATTGCAATGCGAATTTCTATTGAATTTATGCAATTATTTCAATGTATTTAGTGCAGATCCATTTAAAATAGCTTCCGCAAGTGGTGTTGGTAAATGGTGAATAATCCGCTTAAAACCCTTTAATTATTTCAAATCTAATGGCATGGTCGATGGAGGGGGAGAGAGAGAGCTAGAGACAGAGGCGGACTGACTATAAAGCCAATCGAGCTTCCCTGGAAGGGCCGATCAATAAATATACAATTTATCAAAAAATATATATACCAGAATTCGTGAAATATATATAATATCCACTTGGGAAGGTTAGATCACATGGGACATTTTAAAGTAGATGCTAGTATGATCTGTAGATGTAAATTTTATATTAGGTATTTGAACATAAAGGGTTTTTCAACAGGGACGCTACAAAAGTAGAGCGACAGGGATAGCAAACGACGCCATATTTCTTGCCACACTTTTGACATTTCTCTTCAGTAAGGTTTGCCATTTCATGATGGAAAGATATACGAATTCGAATTTCGGTAGTAAATTTTAATAATTTCAACTCGTTGTTGGCAAACCTTACTGAAGAGAAATGTCAAAAGAGCGGCAAGAAATATGGCGTTGTTTGCTGCCCTGTCGCTCTACTTTTGTAGCGTCCCTGTTGAAAAACCCTTGAAAAAAACTTTTGCAGCGCTCTTATTGAAAAACCCTTTATGTGGACGGTTCTCAGGTCACAATAAACCAATCATTCTTTCTTGTTTAGACAGCTTATATATGTAAGTAATCTAAATCTAAAGTATCATTGATCTAGATCTTCTACTTTTTCTGTAATCGTGATTTCAACAGACAGATAGACGGACATCACTAAATCGACTCAAGATGTCATACTGATCCAGAATAGACCGAGCTCTATCACTATTTTAACTGTGCGTATTATACTTATACTAACCGTGTGGGACCTATAGTTTAATGCTAAATCCGAACGGCGGGGATGAGAGCTTTTCATGGACGAAGTTTGGTATTGTCTGCCGAGAGGTAGTGCGGTATAGATAAATGTTTTCTATGAAAATATGTTGTAAGCCACAGTCCATATTTGAACATGGGACCTTTCGACTCGCAGTCCCTTTCGACTCTGACCATTTAAACTGTGTTATATTTGTACTCAAAGTGGTGAGACCTATAGTTTATTGCTCTATCCGAACTTCGAGACTGAGAGCTTTTTCATAGTCAATGTTTTGCCATTGATTGCCGTGAGGAACCGTCGTAAACGGAAAAAACAATTCTACACAGGGATAGAACCAGGTCCCGGGTTCGGCTCGTAGTCCAACACACAAGCGACTTTACGGCTCGTATTAATAATAATAGTTTGGCGTTACAGTCCTATACGAACTTAGGTCGAGCTCTCTCACCATTTGAGCTGTACGTGTTATATTTGTACTCAGAGTGGTGGGACCTACAGTTTAATGCCGAATCCGAACGGCGGGTGAGAGCTTTTCATAGGCAATGTTTTACTCTCGTAGGTTTGCCATTTACTGCCGAGAGGTAGCGCGGTATAGAAAAATGTTTCTATGAAAGGATGTTGTTGGCCCCAGTTCTTATTTGAACATGGGACCTTTCAACGCGCAGTGCCATTTGGTGCCGAGAGGTAGCGCGGTATAGAAAAAGGTTTCTATGAACAGATGTTGGGGAAAATCCATTCCAGGCTTGTGACCTTTCGGCTCGCAGTTCAACGCACTAACATTGAGCTACCGACGCTACTATTCCATTTTAAAAATATGATTAAATGTAATTTTGGATTGATTAAAAATAAAGTTACCGGTAAGTGATTCATCCAGGCCGCCCCTGATATAGAGTACCATTCAATTGCATTTGCATGTAGTGCGCATTTATTTTACGTTTTCCTCTCACTCACCCGCTCGCGACACAAGCTCTATGCTCCGCACGATAATTAAGTCTGAGTGCGCGTTTATCTCGTTCAGTTAGACGAACAATAAATCCCTTAGGTTCACAGTCGCCTAGTAAATGGTGACTCTAATGCCAGACCGATGTGACTTCCCCCCATTTGATGGGTCGGTCTGTGTGTGCGAAAAACTATGGCAGCAAAAGAATTACGAGAAACGGCGTCAGAAGCAATGTGATTAAGAGAGCGCAGTAAGAGGTATGGCAATTGGGAAGCTGCAGCTGATACCGATGCTGTTGCCAGAATAACGAAGTGTGGGAAAGTCACTGATGTGCAGTGAAATTGTGTGGCAGCATGTGGTGAATATGCAAAAAGATGACGGTGGAAGGTGAGGTAAGTATGTAACTTTGCCATTTTTGTTGGAAATATTTTCACACAGACCATCATCACTAATTAGCGCTGGGGATTTATTGCCTACACTTTGAAGCAGCTCGACGTTGACTTTGGAATTGGTTGTAGAAAATGACTTTCATCATGTATGTTTGACGACGCCATCAATAATGGGCGAGCACTGTGTTGAGTTATGTCAAATTTAAAGAGTCATGAGAATGTCTTTCGAGTGTGTCAAAGTGACTTTTCAATGATTTAACTAATTGCGATGATGATGATGATGATGATGAACTCTGCATGTCAATTGCAAAGTATGGAAAATATTAAATTTTAAAATGAACATGTGCTCAAATGAAAAATGTATAAAACTATTTTCAAATAATTCCAAAGAACTTTTAGTGAAAGGAATTTATTTATTTCTTATTGCAACAATATTTTACATGATTTTAGCATTTCGTAATTTCTTTATAAATTTCAGTGACAGAAAACCAATTATTTTTTGGTTTCGAAAAATGTCAAATTTTTGCAATTATTTTGTCTTTAATGAAAATTACAAAAAACAAGCTGAACGTCCTCAATCAATAAACAATAAACGTTACAAATTTGCATACTGTGGTTACCTCACATAGAGCAGAACATGTTACTAGTTATTTGCTGGCAACCTATCTGCTCTCAAAATGGCAACACTGTGCCACTAGATACAGATACAGGTCCTCTATACATACTACGTTGATTTATAGGCAGAAAACGGCTTCATTTGTTGTAGAATATTGGTTGGGTGGCAATAGGCCTTATAATTCATATAAAGTATTTCACATTTTAATATGTGACATTTGAAACATAAATTGTTGTAAGTACCAAATCATTTATAATGTTTCACCCATCGGATACCACTTACACGGTGAAATGTTCAGGTTAATTTTTATTGGTTTAAACATTGGTTTAAAAGCGATTTTTAATCATTTTGGTTGATTTTTATTTAACTGGCATGATGAAATTTATAAAGTTTAAATTGAAACTTATAAAATGAATTTCTTAACTTTAATAAATATTTTTTATAATTTAATAATAATAGTTTGGCGCTACAGTCCTATAAGAACTTGGGCCGGGCTGTCTCACCATTTTTAGCTGTGCGTGTAGTCAAAGTGGTGGGACCTACAGTTTATTGCCGAATCCGAACGGCGGATGTGAGCTTTTCATAGGCAATGTTTACTCTCGTAGGTTGCCATATACTGCCGAGAGGTAGCGCGGTATAGAAAAATGTTTCTATGAAAAGATGTTGTTAGCCCCAGTCCAGGCTTGAACCGGGGACCTTTCGGCTCGCAGTCCAACGCACTAACCACTCAGCTACCGCGGCATAAATTAAACTTTCAAGATCGAAATATAATTACATTTAAATGTTTAACATTTTGGTTTAAATTGTGTACATTCAAGTTGATTTCTTTAACATATTCTTCTCCAATACTTAAACCAATGTTGGTTTAAATATATATACTGATTTAAAAATTTAAATTTAATCGAATTGTATTAAAATGTAAACTCAAATAGTTCATTTTCTGTTTTTTAATAATTTTAAACCATATTGGATTAAATTGTTAACCATACTTATTAAATTTATTTTAGAATCGTAGGTTCGTATCTCTGCCAGAGTCATAATTTTTTTCTTTTATTTTTTTTTAATATTAATTAAGAATTAATCTATATGGTAAATATTCCAACCATACGGATTAGTTTAAACAATTAGTCAACCTAGTATTTTATAAATGTAACTCAAATGTTTATATAGTTCAACATAAATCAATAATAACTTTTTGGGTAAACATTTCATACAAGTAAATCCTTAGATACTTTAAAAATTTAAAATTGAACTCGTTTTGGTTAGGATATTTTTCAAAGTTTAAAAAATTAACCGAAATTTTTGACTGTGTAAGCATGGTTTAAATTTTCATATTCATGAAAAGTGTGATTTGATATTGTTTGTGGTTGTTGAAAAAGAAGTATTAATTACAAAAATCTCATTATTCCATGCAGCAAAAAATATATCAGCGACCCTAAATTACCCTCAAATTGTGAACCAAATCAGAGGAATTTTCTAATACAAATTCAAAACACTCGTTTTGTTTTTTTTTTTTTTTTGCAAAATATATGAACATCGAATTTGCATTCGTGCTCATTATGATTCATACTTGGTGCAAGTAACCAAGAAACTATAAAAATAAAATCAGATACAAAATGTAGTTTTTGTTTTATACAAATGTAGTACACATTTTTTTAGAAATTTGGTAAATTCAGTGTAATTGTTTTCCATACATACATCAATATGCTAAAAACCAGACACTAAAACCCTTTGAAATATCGGTTCCGGTTCTGGTTTCAAAATTTTTAAAAAAGCAGTTTCTATTCCGGTTGCAACCAAAAACATTATTTGGGTTTCGATTTCGAGACCATACATTTTCTAAAATGGTTCCAATTCCGGTTCTGTTTCCAAATATTTTTTCGTAAATTTTCATTTCGTAAAACACACGAATAATTCGTAAAATACACGAAACATTTGTAATTTCTATTTTATTTTCAAAATATTTATTACGAACGATTGTTTATATTTCTAATCAATATTCGTAAAATTAAAAAACAATAAAATGACAAATATTTCGTTTAAATTAAGTCACTTTCGTTATATTATTATACCCTACACTAAGAGTGAAAGGGTATATTCAGTTTGGTACGCCGTTTGTAACACCCAGAAGGAAGCATCTCCGGTATGGAAAAGTATATATATTCTTGATCAGCATGACCTCCTGAGTCGATTTAGCGATGTCCGTCTGTCCGTCTGTCCGTCTGTCTGTCCGTCTGTCTGTCTGTCTGTTGAAATCCCTTCTACTTTTAAAATTGAAGAGCTAGATAAATGAAACTTATAACTTTGATTACTAATATACCTACGCTGTATGTGCGAAAAAATTGGCGAGATCGGTCCATTGTGACCTATGATCCGACCACTTATGTTCAAATACCTCATATAAAATGTACATATAAAGATCAATTTTTATGTATACGTGCTTAGGTAAACTTTTTTGGTCAAACATATATTGACATCATGCTCAAATACATGATAATAATGTTTTCCGGCGAAAAGACTTGTGGTTCACAAAAAAAAAAATCGAAATTCGGTACACCTACCCATTTGTAAATATGGGTATCAAATGAATGGATATTCTTCAACGATTGAATGTTTGTAGTTATTTTCAGGATTCGTATACCCTGGTGACCTATATATCACTTTGAATGGTAACCACACATATGTGTAGGGTATTTATAGTCGGCTTAGACCGACTATAATTTTGATAATCCTAACTATCATAATTACACCTACTTTAAAATTTCCCATGTGATCTAACCTTCCCAACTGGTTTTTTATTATTTTTTTTACGAAAGAATAACATGTTTTACGAATGAGCTTTACATAACTAAAACTTCAATTACTAAACTTTCGTAAGTTGTGAGACAACTAGCTTTTCACAATTCATCGTATTTTAGTATGGTATTCGTACCATGTTGTATATATACGATACAATGCCACACAAACGTTAATTTGTTGTTGCATCCCTTATACAAGTAAAATATCACAAGTGTTGTATTTGAGAGTAGCCCTGAGGCATGTTTTTTGGTGTCGTATTTTTTGAAATAAAGAAAAAATGTGAAATTGAAGACAAATAGTGCACATATAATGTTAATTTATTTGTTTTACTTTGCAAATCGAGGAATATTTATGATAGTTTTATAAGAATCAGCTTCATATTCGACGAAATATTTTAATAAGCAGAATTGTGGTGCTCACAGTTCAACTGCCGTACTGTCGTATTCGTACAATGTCGTACCAATACCATGAAACTGTGAATACGCTATATATGTAGAATTACATGAAACATTCGTGTTTATTACGAATAATTATTATAAACAGAAAATACACGAACGATTTCGTGTATTTTAAGCAGTTTATAATTTTAGTGCATAAATCCAATACAAAAATGCATTGAATAAAAATACGTATAATTTCTTTTTAATTAAATATTTTTTCAGTGTGTAATAAAAATGTAAATGTGCTAGTAAAATATTTAATTAAACTGAATATTCATTATTTTTTTTTAATTTTTCTTTAAATAAAACATAAAAAATTCCAACAAATATTTAAATATTTATTGAATTCCCCAAATAGTATGTAATATTTAGCATTTATGTTTGTTTACAATTAATAATAAATGTTACAATTTTGCACGGCTTGTCATATCTGAAATGTAATTGTTACATTTGTATTTCATATTTCAAAGTGAATTGTTAAATATGAAGTATGGAAATGGCTGTATGTCATGCGAATTGATCAAAAGTCAACGAGGATGAAATAAATGACTGTCTGACTGACAAAGCATTTCGTTGACGCATCATTCACAAAATATTAAAAAAAAAACGACAAAGTCACATAAAAAATGAAAATATTCAGTTGACAGAATTTTGTGGCTCTTGTCGGTTTCTTTTTTTTCAATATTTTTTTGATGATTTCTTTTTGAATGGATATTTCTATGTAGAATTTTCAGCATATGCAATAATGAAAAAATAAAGCGACTTTCAGACTGATGTGATGAAGAATGTATGTCAAAAACGACGACGTAGTGTTGATGGAGTGTTCTTGTGATTTATGTCAACCAGTGTTGGAAATGCTGCATTTAAAATATTGCTGTGCATAAGATCCAACTCACAAAATGATTCCCTATAACAAAACGTCCCCAAGTGGCTATAAATTAAACTAAAAATATGCCAAATCTAGATATCTAGTTACTTATACATTTTATTTAACATTTGGAAAGTAATCAAGAACCAGAATTGATGTCATACACAGCGGAAAATACTTTAGAATGATGTAAAATACGCTGAAAAATAAAATATACGTGAAAAATACGTAAAAAAATTGAAATAGAAAAAACATTGAATTTTAATGTGTTGATTTTATATTTAAAATAAAATATATTTTTTTTTTTATTATAAATGTTTTTTTTTTTCTTTCAAATTATACAGACCTCTCTACTAAAAGTTTGAATTTTCAAATTCATTTTCGATTCCGGTTCCAACCAAAAAAATAATTTTGTTTTGATTTCGGGTCCACACATTTTCTAAAATGGTTCCAATTCCGGTTCTGGTTCCAAAAATCGAAACGGTTATCTGTGTCTTTGGAATATCTGTTCTGGTTCCAAGATATTTAAAATAGCGGTTCCGATTTCGATTCCGGTTCCAACCAACAAATTATATGGGATTCCGATTCCGGTTCCAAAAATCGAAACAGTTTCGGTTCTGGAAAAATACACTTACTCTCAAAATAATTTATAGGACATTTTACGAATTATTTTTTCGTAATTTTTCATTTCGTAAAACACACGAATAATTCGTAGAATACACGAAACATTTGTAATTTCTATTTGTTTTTCCAAAATATTTTTTACGAACTATTCGTTTATATTACTAATCAATATTCGTAAAATTAAAATAAGAATAAAATTTCGATATTGATATGATAAATGTTTAAATCTTATATCTTCACTGTCATGCCAAAGGGGCAAATGTGCATTTTTAAAAAAGTTGGGAAATCAAATTTTAAAGTTTGAAGTGCTTTAAAAATTAGCAAAATTTACATTATTTCAATTTGTTCTGTTATTTTGGTTTATTTGTCAATTATTATAACGTATGTAAAATATCTTTAGATATGGACAACCTACTGAATTATAAATACGGATTTTTTGATGTTTGTTTTTTAAGCTATAACTTTTTATTAGCGCTAGATAAAATAGTGATGTAAAGGCATCTATTGGCATCATTAATTGAAAATATTTTGTAAACAAATATAGCAAAAAAACGAAGAAATTGGAAAAATTGAAATTCTTGTCATGCCAAAAGGGCGAATCTTTTCGTTTTTTTGCTATAACTCTTTAATGGTACTAGATATAATAGTGATGTAAAGGCAATTATTGTTTGTTTTCAAAGCACCTATCGATCTATATTATTAATTACAAATATTTTGCCAATAAAAATTTCCTGCAAATAACAAATGGCAAATTAATGTTTGGCAAAATATTTTTAATTGATAATACAGATCGATAGGTGCTTTGAAACAAACAATAAATGCCTTTACACCACTATTTTATCTTATACCAATAAAAAGTTATGGCGAAAAAACGAAAAAATTCGCCTTTTGGTATGACAAGATTTTTCAATTTCTCAAATTCGTCCTTTTGGTTTTGTCTTTTGTGGCTAGAAATATCCTATAAAATGACACGCGATTTTGACATAGCATACTTGAGGACTACATTCAAAAATGTAAATAAAAACGCAAATGTCAAAAATTGCACATTCACCCCTTTGTCCTTAAATTTGAATGTACGAGAAATTTTAAAAATTAGAACGTTAAGACTACGAGATCAATTGTTTTTATCGGGATATCGAACAGCTTTGGAACATGGCACAGTGGGTAATGTTCAAAAAGGTAAAAATTATTCTGTTTAAATGGTTGATATATAACTTGTTGTGAACATGAAAGAAAAAAAAAAAAACATTTCATCACAACAGTTTTAATCGGTGATTCATTTTTGTATAGTTTAATTATTCTATTACTTTTAAAAATACATTTTGGTTATTATGCACTGAGGGAAAATGTGTTAAAATTAAATAAAATTGTGTGAACATAAATTACTAACGACAACAAAAGTTGTGATTAACACAAATTTAAAATAAATTATTAAAATTTAAAAAAAAATAATAATAAAAATAATAATATTATTAAACAAAAACGTAAATTTTTTAGCTCAGTGTACAACCCACCTTGCAATAACTGAAATGGAATTTCGTAGTTGGCAACATCGTCTACGTTGTTGCAGCCAACACTGATGCCAGGATACTGCTCAGGCGGAGCGGAGCGAAGCAGAGCAGCAACATCAGCATAGTCATCAACATCATCAGTAACTGCAACGCGATAAAAAACGAAATATCACCGTTGGTTGGTTGCCACCGAAATACCACGGAAAACAATTTAAATTTCCATTTGGCTGGCATCCGGTGATGCCACCTTTTACAATATTATTGCTTTTTCCAGTGTTTACATAGTTTTTTTTTATGGCACTACTATTCTTTTTGTGAGTGCATAATTTTTTGTCAATTTAATTCAATTTGAATGCGAAATGAATGATACAATTTTAATAATGTAAAAATGTGCGAGTTGCTAAACAATGTTGAAAATTGCTTTGTCAGCAAAAGACCCTGTAGAAAGTAATACACAAATTGATAGGCCAAATTTTTTGCTTTGAATTTTATTATTAAAAGAGTTTTTATACATAAAATAAATCAATGAATATAAATTAATTAATATTTATTATTTTTGAATTTTGTCATAATAAATGCAAACATCGTTCGTGTATTTTACGAAAAAAAAATCGAAATATTTCGTAAAATACGCGAAAGAACTTTCGTATATTTATGTTAAAATTTTTTTATTAATTGTTTATTTTACGAAACTATTCGTAGATTTTATCTACGAAAGCCATTGGTACATAATACATAATATTTGTGTACCTTTTTATGAATATATTCGTACATTTTACGAAAGTATTTGTACTTTGGACGATAGCATTCGTACATTTATGAAACATATGAAACATTTTACGAATCTCTCGAATAACTTGTTAAAAGAAACAGCCGATGAAAATTACGATTCATAAAAATATGAAAGAAATATTATACTTTTGAGCTTTGGCACAAACAGAACTAACACAGAACACATTTTAAAACTTTGTATATTTATAACTGTCTATTTGCACCCGCGATACCAATTAAATAAAATAAATTGTTTCAAAAAACTCTCGATGAAAATGAGGATTCATTCATACAAATATGAAACATTATGCACTGATTTGATACTTTTGCACTTTTGGCACAAATTAAGCTCACACAGAACACATTTTAAAACTGTTTGTATTTTATAACTATCTGCTTGCTACCGTGATACTAATTAAAATTCATTTAAAATGCATGTACAAGTTGCTATTTGACGCAATTGATTTCTGTTTTTACAGAGGAGTCGTAAAAAAACGAATGTTTCGTAAAATTCTGCAAATAACATCAAATTTTACGAAATTAAAAATTTACAAAAAAATATTTAGTAAAATGTCCTAGAAATTATTTTGAGTGTATGTATTTCGAACTAAGATGGAATATAATTCGCATATTTGAGCGACTCCTTCAAACTCTCTTTTGGAATACCTAGCCCTATATACAACAACGTATGATATATTTAATAGGGTATGGAAATATTTCATTCAATATTGTTTCTCTTGAATCCAATGGAAAGGGTTCGTGGGAAATACAAGAGCTGATTCCACCAGGTCGTGTGTGCTCTCGAATTCGGCTCTCAAACCATTGAGTACAGCTCCAATGGTGTGCGAGCTCGGCCTATTCCTTGAAGTTTTCTCGAATAACTTCTATAAAAAAGTACGATCTCGTTGCTTTATCGATTCTATTTTTTTAAATTTCTCAATAGTCTTACACAGGATTCGATATTTAAAAATTTATCGCATCGATATCGCAATATTTTTCGACGCAATCTCAAACTTTCATTATTTATTATTTCGACATCGTTCCGATTTCGCTAAATTGTTCGTATACCTACGAGATCCATTTTGACGCTCGATATCGTTAAGATAATTGATATCGTACGATATAGACACGAATGACATAAAGGAGAAAGGGGGAAGGAAGCATCAGAGGATCGTTAATTTGTAAAAAAAAATCGGTTTTATACTGGAGAATATTTAACATTTTAGGTAACTGGTGTTTAGTTCTTGTGTGTTAACAGAAACGAGTGAGAATACCGAAATCGAAAATATTATTGGGTTTCAATCCTTGGTAAAACTGATCCTTTATAATTTTTCGATTCGTAATATATATTGGTTTTTAAAATTTAATTTTTTCAAATACCTACTAAACTTTTTATTACATTTCTATTTTCTACTAAGTCACACGCGATGCCGCCTCATGGCGTTCTGACGCCTACTTTCTGTCTGTCGCTGCTGTTTTTGTTTGCCGCGTCACAGATACGCGTATTCGGATCCAAATTAAAATGCAGATGCAGCTAAAGGTGGGTTAAGCAGCGACACAAAATGCGTGGCGCTGATGAGTATCGCAAATGTATGCCTACTATAATGAATACTGTGTGAGTGTCTATTTGTCTGTCCGCCCGTCCGTCCGTCCGCCTCTACATCCGTATGTTTGCTTGTCTATTTATTTGTGGCGACACTTAGTCGTTGCACTACGCAGCGTGTCATTGACATGGTTTTTAACGCCGCTGCCTTGGCTGTCCACTTTACCTCATGCACTCACGTTGTCTCTTTTTCCTCGTTTTATCACATGCATGAACTTCTTACTATCACAAACTCACTCACTGGCTCACACTTATTCACAAACTCATTCTTTATTCTAAAGAAATACAAAAAACGTAAAATTTTGATCAAAAGAAAATTTTCATCGTAAAAACAAAAAAAAAAGTTTTTCAGTAGCACCGACCGACCAACCGCACTTTGCAAATGCACTTAAATAGTGCAGCGGAAAACGCGAATTGAATGCATCTTCCTGTCTGCGCCTTTTGAGCAATAGCGTTTAAAAGCCTCATGAAAAATGCAGATAAGGCAAACCAGCGACCCACAATATATTCCACGTTTACTCTTCGAAAAGTTTACAATCTGTGAAAACATCTTAATTGATTTTCGTAAATTGTTTGCTAAATAAAATCTTTTGACAACATTTCTTTTCTTAACTTTAGAAAAATGTTTAATGTTTCTACTAGTTGTTGGAATAGAAATTCCGAAATGTCGATTCCGAACAGCGGGGGTGAGAGCTTTTCATGGGCAGTGTTTGCTCTGCCTCGTAAACCACGGAGCGGCTTGAAATCCCCAAACACAAAAACCCCAAGGTTTTGAATAAGCCCCAAACACAAAATCCTCAAACAGAAAAGCGCCAAACACATAGTCCCCAAACACAAAATCCTCAAACACTAAAGCCCCAAATATTAAATTGTAAAATACATAAAAATCCCTAGAATTTGAAATTTGCTCTAAATTTTTGGGTACGTTAGTTAAATTTTCTTTAGTGGTCAAGTGAAATAAGAACCAGTTTAAAGTAGGGACATTTTGTAGTAGGTAGTTAGAATTATATAAATTGTAGTCGGTCTAAGCCGACTATAAATACCCTACACATATGTGTGGTTACCATTCAAAGTTATATATAGGTCTCCAGTGTATACGAATCATGAAAATAACTACAAATTTTCAATCGCTGAAGAATTTCCATTCATTTGATACCCATATTTACATATGGGTAGGTGCACCGTATTTCGATTTTTTTTTTTGGGAATCACAAGTCGTTTCGCGGGAGATCATTATTTTCATGTATTTGAGCATGAAGTCAATATATATTTGACCAAAAAAAGTTTACCTGAACACGTATACAGTAAAATTCACCAGTAGATGTGTTTTATAAGATAAATTTGAACATAAGTGGTCGGTTCACAGGTCATAATGGACTGATCATGCCCATTTTCACTGACAGACAGCGTAGATATATTAGTAATCTAAATTAAGAGTTTCATTTATTTAGCTCTTCTAGTTTTCTGTAATCGTGATTTCAACAGACAGACAGACATACAAACAGACAGTCAGACAGACGGACAGACGGACATCGCTAAATCGACTCAGGAGGTCATGCTGACCAAGAATATATATATACTTTTCCATACCGGGTGTTACAAACGGCGTACCAAACTGATATACCCTTTCACTCTTAGTGTAGGGTATAAAAAGACCATCCGCTTATATTTGAGCAAAAACAGGAACTGTTCGAACCTTTAATTGAAGGGTTAGGTGTTTAAAGATTTTGTATTTGGGGCTTTTGTATTTGGGGCTTTTGTGTTTGGGGCTTTTGTGTTTTGGGGCTTTTGTGTTTGTGGTTCTTGTGTTATTTTCTCTACTTTAAAATTTCCAATGTGACCTTACTGGTTTCTTACTGGTTAAAGTCGCAGCGGGAATTTTAAATAAAATTGGTTAAACGATTTTAGTCGATTGATTCCGGGCGGAATTTTTAAGCGTTCATTATTTTTTATCTGTTACATCAAAGCATAGAACAAGATAGAGACAATTACTTAAAACTTTTAAACGGTACACTGATTTAAATTATTCTCGTATGCTGAACTGTTTTTTCGAATTGTGTTCCAAAAGTGTTTATCAAAAGTCTAGATTTGTAAAATTTAATAAGATTTGTACTTAGATAATCAGCAGTTAAGTTTCCCGTGTTAAGAATAACGATCCATTTTTATGTTCTGATATCGATTATTAATTTTAAATTGTATCTGTAAAAAAACTAACAATATTAAACTAACAATTAATATAAATAATATATAAAGAAGTACAATTCGGTCGAGTAAAAAAAGAAATCATTCTCTAAAATACCAACAACATATTTTGTCTTTTAACCATTCTTATGACAATTATTAAAACCTGTTTTAATCCCATTTATTAAATACAAAGTTAATCCTATTAAAAACAGTTTAATTTGTTTATTGAAACATATTAAAAAATTCAAAAATCTGTACAATTAAAATGAATGACATTTAATTGAGCTTCAAGAATAATATGTATGAAGTTTCCATTAATATCACGAAATTACCTCACTCCAATGTATTTAAAATAATATGTGATATTATTAATTGGAATACGCATATTTTATAGCAAACACATTTTTTATTTTTTATTTTATTTTTGTTAATTGCAGACAAAAAACACATGTGGTTTCTGTAAAAGCATTATTATTTAATTAAAATGTTTTTTTAATATTACTTATAGTATATGTATTTGTGATTTCTACTGTAAGCTAATTTTAAATACAACTTGTGCAGAATTGACAAACATATCGTATAATATTGAAGTTCAAAAGTTATCTATATTAAATCATTTATTTCTACACGCTGCAAAAAAATGGGCTCTCCCAAACATAATTTTGCAGGCATTTTTTATATCTTTGGAGCTTTATGCAAACAAAAGTATTATTTCATTGCCAAACATTATTATAACAACATCCAAACATATTTTTGTTTTCATTCAAACATATTTATGTTCAGAATGAATAATTTTCGGCGTTCTTGCAAACATATATATGTTTGAATGTGAAAAACATTTTATTTACATGTAAACATATTTATATTTACATATAATTTTAATGTAAAAATAGTAAATTTAGTGCTAATATCTGCTTTACACAATGTTCGTTTTTTCCCTGTTTTTATATTACATTTTTTTTATTTATATTTTGAATTGGAAATTTCACAAACAGCCACTATCTGGTATTAACAGTAATTGGCGGTACTTAAACAAATTCTTCCACCAAAAAGAAATTTTGAACTATATGAAAAGTATTAATGTGAGTGTTACTGAGTGCTAAAAGTACGCAGCGCTGTTATTTAATTGTGATATCGTAATGCCAAACATACATATAATCAAAATAATACTATTATTTTTAAATTCGTTATCACCCAGTAACAATCACGAATAACCAAATACATATAATTCAAAGAACCTTTTATTGACGTTGGCTGTGTTAAATAGCGGAAATATAAAACATACATATATTAATATCAGATGAAAAATATATATTTCTACAGAAACATTAATATAGTGAATTAATGTAAATCCGATTACATAAATATATATATATATATATATATATATATATATATATATATATATAGCAGTATTGCATTTCATTTACTTGCGGAAGAACAAAGAGCAAAGGTCCTAAGTCAAAATAAAATTTCAAAAATATCTATATTTGGTTGCCATACCAAAAATATCATTGATACACACTACGTTAAATGTTTGTCATTTGTATTCATTAACAATATTTGTCATTTGAATTTCAATTTATTTATTTATTAATTAGGAGATGTCACTTAAAATATATTTTTTTCTTATATTAAATATTTAGTGTAAAAAAAATACAAAAATGGTCACGCCGCACACTGGTCCAAAAGTAAAAAAATCTGGCCAAAATTCAATACTTTTTAAATTAGAATGCAAGGAGTAGTATCATAATTCACTTACAAACATTCCAGACCATAAATTCGTCCAAGAATTTTATTCGAAAAAATTACTCTTTTTCAGATATTAACTCTCAAAGTAAGTACTTTTTTTTATTAAAAAAGTGTTTGTTTTAGTGTGTTTATACCCTACACTAAGAGTGAAAGGGCATATTCAGTTTGGTACGCCGTTTGTAACACCCAGAAGGAAGCATCTCCGGTATGGAAAAGTATATATATTCTTGATCAGCATGACCTCCTGAGTCGATTTAGCGATGTCCGTCTGTCCGTCTGTCTGTCCGTCTGTCTGTCTGTTGAAATCCCTACTACTTTTAAAATAGAAGAGCTAGATAAATGAAACTTATAACTTAGATTACTAATATACCTACGCTGTATGTGGCGAGATCGGTCCATTGTGACCTATGATCCGACCACTTATGTTCAAATACCTCATATAAAATGTACATATAAAGATCAATTTTTATGTATACGTGCTTAGGTAAACTTTTTTGGTCAAATATATATTGATATCATGCTCAAATACATTATAATAATGTTTTCCGGCAAAAAGACCTGTGTTTCACAAAAAAAAAAAAATCGAAAAAATCGGTACACCTACCCATTTGTAAATATGGGTATCAAATGAATGGAAATTCTTCAGCGATTGAATGTTTGTAGTTATTTTCAGGATTCGTATACCCTGGTGACCTATATATCACTTTGAATAGTAACCACACATATGTGTAGGGTATTTATAGTCGGCTTAGACCGACTATAATTTTGATAATCCTAACTATCATAATTACACCTACTTTAAAATTTCCCATGTGATCTAACCTTCCCAACTGGTTTTATTTTAAGATTACTTTAAATGTAGATATACTATTCATATTATTTTATGATAATTATATAAATAATCGTTTTAAGAACTTATAATACTACAAAAAAACGGAAATAGTCTAATGAACCAATAAGATATCATACAATATATGTTAGCCTCTAAAACAAAAAGTAAATAGTTAAAAATTAAAAAAGTTAAATTGTTCCGCATTGTTCCCGTAAACTTTTAATGCAGTTTTGTTGCCAAATGTAGGAGCATTTCAAATCAGTTTTTAAATTTTGCAAATAATTGTTTTGCGGAAAAAAACTAACTTTATATTTAAAAAATGGGATTTTTAATATAAAATAGAAATGGATGTGAGAGGGACGCTAGAAAAGATTGAAACTCTTGGTATTCTTCATTAATGTCTTCTTTATCATCGTCTTCTTCATTACCACTATTAAACGAATTTCTTATAAATTGAATGTTCATATTTGACTACCCTAGTAGAAATTTTGGTAGGGCCATGGTCATGAAGTGATCATGTCATTATTTGAGGTGATCGGGATATGACGAGGCCCATAATGTCCTTGTAACGCAGTGTCCTGATAATGTATTGACCTCAGGCCATGATCATGTACTGATCGGGCAATTCCCCATTTTAATATTTACCCGACAATTCCTTGGCTGAGCCCGAGCATAATAGTGTTTCTCTCATTAATCTCGATCATTGCCTGATACTAATTTCGTTATGAGGAACAAATAATGTAGCTATGATCGGGAACATTGACTGTTTAGATAATGTAAACCCTGCTATGGTAAGCATGATAAGGGCATGCAAAGGCAATGATCATATTTTCTCTAATAGGGCTTACCCAACGAAAACCCGATTATTTCCCGATGGCGCATCGGGAAAATTTCTACTAGGGTAAATAAAAAATATTTACAAAAATATGTAAAAACAATTTTAAGACCATTGCAATTTTTATACCGAATCACACGAATTTGAATCAGACATTGATCGTTTATTTGTTTTTAATCAAAATAGATGATTTTTAGAATTTTGGCCACCATATTTTTTCAATGTTGGACCACTGTGCGCCGTCCATATAAAATTGAAGTACTACAAAAAATATTCGCATGTTTGGAATAAGGGAAATATTTAGGAGGACCGAAAATAATTTGGATATTTGGCTGCTAGTTAGAAATTGTGCTTTCGTTGTTCTGTTAACAACTGTGTGCGTTTAGTTGGCTTAAACGAGTTGATCCAATACTGCTTGTGTATAAAATACTATCATTTTAATCATTCACGTAAAACGAAAATGTAGTTGAATTATTTATTTGCTTGTCACAACTACAACAAGAAATGATTGAATGAATTGGAGGCTTCTTTGAATTTTTAGCTGGTTTGGAAAATACATTATGTTGTCACAATTGCAATAAGAATTCGTAAATCTTTTAAATTATAACAATCGCAGTTACATTTAAAAGATAGAGCAAATAAGATCGGTCAATCCTTGATTCTTATATATACGAAACCAAGAGGTTGCCCCAAAAACAAAGGCTAATCATTTAGGAGGACCATAAATATGTTGTTTAATTTGGTTGAATTTTGAAATTTCGTTGTTCTGTCGACAACTTAACTGAGTTGTTCCATATCTTCTTTTATATAAATATTATGATGTTAATTCTTCACATTAATGGAACATGTTTTGAACTATTCATTTGGTTGTCGCAACTACAATCAGAATTAAATGATTTTACACTTTTGCAGTTTTTTAAAATGTTAGAACAATCAGTTGAACCAACCAAATTATTTTTTAATCAACAGTTTTAATGACATTTGTTAATCAAATTGGATGAACGTATAAGTTAGTTGGGAAATTCATGTGGCTGTCACAATTACAAAAAGAATTTATCGATTCTTTGATTTTTAACGTTCGCAGTTACGCCAACAAGATATAGCGATACGTTGGGACAACTGAACTTAGCTATCTTTTAAACAAGAACTAAGGCTTTTGTTAAGTATTCATGTTGTGTGTAATATGCTTGGAAAATAGTTTATGAATCGTGACGTTTATTCTCTGAAATTATAATACATTACAACAATATAAAATTCTAATTATAAATTAAAAATATTACAATTATTGGTCAACAATTTCATATTTTAAAATATATTTTATTATAAATAAAATATTTTATTATAAAATAGTTAAATTTAATGAAAACAAATTAAAAACTTCCACAATTTACGTGAGCTAAATATGTTGGTACGACTAATCATTTGGTTGTCACTACTACAATTAGAATTGGTTGCTTCTTTCAAAAGTTGGGTCAACTGAATTTACAAATCTTATAAATCTATTAATCACAAAATATGTAGGTATAACCAATTATTTGGTAGTCACAACTACAATTATATTTGGCTGCTTCTTTGAACCAGTTGTGACCACCGATTAATTTCGATGTTATTTTATACAAAGCAAGTCTTATTTTAATCATACACGTATGTCATAATACTATGATGGTACCACAACTCATTAAGTACATTTTACATCATGTACTGTTTAATTTATTATATATTAGTTACTCAGTAATCACGTTAATTTAATAATACAGAACTTTGCTTCAGTGATCTACCGACACAAATGTAGTAACTCATATAGGATAAGTTAGTTACTCATATTTGCCTTATTATGGCAACCATGCGGTATGCCTCGAGAACGTTAGCAAGGTTTGCTTTATGCTTGAATAATTGAAAAGTAAATAAATAATCATGAATTTTGTACACAAACTTTCTATGTGAATTGCATACGAAATGACGGTATTTCACGCATATATAGAAGCACGAAATTTAAGTTCATATTGCACGTACATATATTATAGAGATACAAACCGACATCGCATCCGCTGTAGATACGTTCTACGTTGCCACCAGTTTGATACTAACAAAATGTTAATAATGTTATATTAGGATGTTTATGTGGTGGCAACGGGTTTCAATCCCAAAATCCACTCAACAATTCTGGGACTTTCAGTATTAAAAAAACTGAAGGAAGCGCGTATTAGTCTCAAATATTTAAATAAAAACTAGTCAGAAATGTTAGATCACATGTTGAATTATGAAAGTTATAGTCGGTCAAATCCGAGAATAAATACCCCATATGTGATAATGTGTAAAGAATCCCGGTTACTATTTAAAGTGGTCCAGAGGTCAGTGTGGTTTCAAAATCTTAAAAACAACTGAAAACTTAACATCATGAGACGACAATTTCCTTTAATTTAAGTACCCACAGACAGAAAAATACTTTGTTGTCATGAGGTTGAAAGAACAAAAAATTTAGTTGAAATAACCAACAGCATTCGGTTGAAATGAATTTTCAGTAAATTTGTTAGCGACAGGTCGACCGATCACACCCATTTTTAATACCATACAGGGTAAGTATACAATTAATATAAATTGTCAATTATATAGAACAAGTACTATTCGTTTCCCTATAATCGTGAATTCAACAGACAGATGGACATCGCTAAATGAACCAGAGTAGGTTACGCTAATCAAAAATATTTTTTCATTTTCGTACTGGACACTCTCCTTTTGGATGTTACAATACGTATGACCAAGCTGAATATACATTTTCACTTTTAGTGTAAATAAAAGTTTTCATTTGAAGTAATTTCGGTATTTTCGGTATTGATTTTTTTTACTGGATTCTGTCATTGGTAACCCTAGTGTTGGCAGTTGCAATGTGTTTATGTTTTCAGCGAGCCTGTTCCATTCATTGCAAATGAAAAAAGTTTTTTACTCAGCACTCACGCAACTTTGGGTAACAAATCGTTTTGGGATTCTATGGGTACTACCTGTATATTTCCTTTTGTGCCAACCAAATTTGTGAAACTTAATGACATCATTTGAAATGCCGAAATCAGTCATTAAAATTATGCGCAGAAAGGGCGTAGATACACTGTGATAAATGTAGTCACATCGTGCGGAATCGAGATAATTTGTTGATATTGAAAATTACATATATAATGAAAAATTCCAACTACACCCAGAAAAAAATTCCCTCAAATCCCATTAAAATTGGTCAATAGGACAATTATTGATTTAATAGTATACAAAAAATAAATCTATTCATATAAATTCTATGGCAAAGTCATGGTATTTTGTAGTATTTAATGGTATTTTCCGATTAAAATAATAATTTATCTTATTGACTATTTTTAATAGTAAAAAACTATTATTTATATAGTATTTTTTTCTGGGTGTATGTGAAATTTGAATCTTTTAATGAAAAGTAAATATTTAAATGTTTTAAAAATTTGAATATTGAATGAACTTTAAAATTATAGATATAATTCGTTTTTTTTTTTAATTAAAATATTATGAAAAAATTAGATAATTTATCGAAATTATGACTTTTTAGTCAAAATTTAAATGGTTATATTTTTGGGTAAAATTTTATTTATTAGTAAATTTTTTTTCTGTTATAAAACAATTTTTGTTTTTGACAAATTTCAAATTTTTGTGAAAATATGAATTTTGTGTTTAATTTAATTTAAATTGAATTTTTAGCAAACATTTTATTTTTTAACGAAGATTTGAATTCACGATAGTAATTTGAATTTATATTAAAACTTTAAATAAATAGTAAAAAATAGAATTACTATACATTTAAAGTTTGAGTTAATATTTGAATTTTTAGTAAATATATAAATTTTTACAGATCATTTTAAATTTTAGTTTAAATTTGAATTGTTAGTTCAAATTATTTTTATTTCAATTTAATAAAAATACTCGGAGAATTTATCTTTTTTAGTAACAGTGACACCTAATGTTACGTCTACAGTATCAATTTAAAGTTGATCTGACAACCCCTTCGCATTTTAAAGCAAAACATAAACTTAGCCCCCGGTGAGAAATTGATGAGATTTCCTATCGGAAAAAAAAATGTTCAAAAATGGTGCTCATCTGTAAACCGAGAAATAAATACTCAAAAAATTGTCATTTTTTAATCACGAAATTTCCTAATTTTTTTTCTTATATCCTGGCAACGATTATCGCTATTTTTAATATTAATATAAATACTTGATATAGGAATATTTATATAAAGCATGTATAAAACGCAGTTTTTGATATTTTTCCAATATTCTTGAAACAGGACATGTAGGGAAAAAACTAAAAACACCATTAGCACTATTATTATATTGAACTGTGAGGTGATATTTTGAACAATATAAGAAAAATTGCATATTCATGTTTTAAGCCATTTTTAGTATTTCTTATATTTAATATATGATAATTATATTTGTGTATTTATTTTTTATTAAACAATAGTGTATTCAGTGTCGAATGTATTAATTTGAATATTTGTTAAAATTTAAAAAAAAAATTACACTATTTTTATTCCAAACATCATTCCAAAAAATCATCAAAAAATATAGATTTAAACCCGCCAGAAATCGCCAAAATCGTTTTTTCGTCATATCATTTTTATTTGATGACCGATCATCAAATTATATATCTATGGAAAGGTCTCGGCGGTTTATATATTTGGTTTAATTGACCTCCGAGGTCAACTTCAATAAGTGATGTCAGTTTTTTCAGACTCCTACCGCCCTAAATGCATTTTTTTGTCAAATTATTAATGGTCTCGTAAAATTATGAAACTTTAGTGTTTAGATTGCTTCATAAACAAAAAAATTACAAATATAGTGTTTAAGTGAAAACGATTTTGGCGGTTTTTAGAGAATTAAGAAATATATATTTTTTTTTGTTTTCGACTTTTTCTCGATGTAAGCTTTAAATTTAGGACAGAACTTCAAATTAAAATTGACTTTTATATATTATTTTTCAATAACGTCTTAACTTAAAAACGAATTTGTTGCAACTATTTTGTTTATGAAGTTAACTAAATACTTTCAACAGCAAAATTTAATAATCTTTGGAGATCTTTAATTATATGAGAAAAAAAATTGCATTTAGGGGGTATAGGTCCAAAAAAAAAAGATGTCACTCATCGAAGGTGACCTCTGAGGTCAATTCAACTTATGGGACAAATGTGTTAACGGCAGAGACATTTTCAACGGTATATAAAACTTCATGATCGGACATCAAATAACAAAGCTATAATGAAACCAGTTGGGAAGGTTAGATCACATGGGAAATTTTAAAGTAGGTATAACACCTATGATAGTTAGGATTATCAAAATTATAGTCGGTCTAGGCCGACTATACATACCCTACACATATGTGTGGTTACCATTCAAAGTGGTATATAGATCACCAGGGAATACGATCCTGAAAATAACTACAAACTTTCAATCGCAGAACAGACGGACATCGCTAAATCGACTCAGGAGGTCATGCTGATCAAGAATATATATATACTTTTCCATATCGGAGATGCTTCTTTCTGGGTGTTACAAACGGCGTATCATACTGAATATACCCTTTCACTCTTAGTGTAGGGTATTATTTTCAAAAATGTGTGTGATATCTTGTGAATAATTAACTAAAAAATAATGAGATAAACGCAGACAGTATTAACAACTTTTGCATTAACTGACAGCTTAAAATAGAATGGTGTTAATATAGTGTTTTAATAAAAACATAATTTTTAAGTATTCCAAGAGCACAGTACCCTGAGGGAACAATTTTCGGTAATGCGAAAATTTTTAATTAAAGTCTTAACAAAACAAAACCGCTGCCACGCACTGCAAAGAGTTCAACGGCAACATGTTCGAAATCCCTCTGGAATGGGAGCAACAACAGCAGAAGTAGCAGCAGCAGGTATTGACAAATACCGTATATAAATCATAATATTCCCAGATCCACTTAAATATTTTACACAATCGCACATTTGCCGCCACCAACGTTAACCAACGAACAACGCCTTCGTAAAGCCAAAAATCGTAGCAATGTTCGAAAAAGTTTACATTGCGACCGACAGCAACATTCATTATGGAATTTTTATTGGAATTGCAATGTACAAAACAACAACAAAATGGGTATTACACACACCCAAAATCAGACAAAACTAAATAAAACCCACATCGGCTTGAAACTGGTGGCGACAACCAACAGTCGCAAACGAATTCAAAAGATGATTCCTACATTTGCCGGTGCGGCAAGCGGCCTAAAAACCATTCAACCCAACCATACAACCCAACCAGGCATCGTCAATGCAACACATAACAAAAAGTAACTGTTCGATGTTTAACAATTTTGTAGAAGTTTTGTATGCTCTCAGTGAGAAGCAAAATGGAATATAACATAAAACCGAATATATGGGTCCCAGTTGAAAAATGTAATGAATTCGTTCAGCCATGAATTCTAATGGTTCGCTCGATTAATTGCAGTTTTTGTCTGATTGGAAAATTTTCAATTTACACATCGATTACTACATTGATTTATAGAAATAATGCAATTACAGTAGAAATATATGTTCTGTATTGAATTTCAATTTTTAATCAAATCAAATAATACGCATGACATTTTAACATCAATTTTTACGATTACCCTAGTAGAAATTTACCCTATTTATCGGTTTGGTTGTCGATAATATAATCGAAATATTCTAGAAAAATTACAGACATTTTGGCAAATCCCCGGTATATTTTGGATTGAAAATAAAAAACTTCGCTTTTTGCCTGTTTTTGGAGCTTTACAAAATATTACTCATAAAAGAGTCATATTTAGTAATATTTAGGAGCGCTCATAAATTAGACTCCCAACTGCGTAAAATTTCAAATTTCTGAGTGCTCAGAAAATGTACTCATAAAATGCTCACTTAAAAGAGTATTTTTGGAACGCTCCGAATAATGGTTCATTAATGAGTCTTATTTGTGAGTGTATTGGGAGCACTCACAATAGACTCTTTTAAGTATCATATTTAAGAGTGTTTCAAGTGCATACAGAACATACAACATTTGAAGTATTTACTTTAGTATGAATGTATTTTCTCGAGTGTCTGGACTAAAAATAAAAAAAAATCTCTAAACTATCTTGAGCCTGCCAAAATTTTTGTCTTATTATGACAATTTGTGTTTGCCGGATATATTCGAAATATAAAAAATGACAGAAATGTAGTAATGTGCAATGTTTAAAAAGAAATACTAACGAAATATATTTTTGTAAAACCAACATAATTCTTGAATTCTGTAAAATAATGATTAATACTTGATTTGAAATTATGTACTAAAACTCAAATTTTCTGAAAATTTGCAACTTGAAAACTGAAATGTGATTCAAAACTTTTGATACAAATTTCTGTAATTGAAATTTGATCAAAATTTAAAGATTTTAATAATTTGTTTGTACCCATTAATCAATTTAGGAGTATTCTGAAATTAGAGACATTTTCGAGTGTTTTATGAGCTCTCAGAAGGAATACTCATAAAAGTATAGCATTTAAGACGGTTTTTGGAGCTTTACAAAATATTACTCATAAAAGAGTCATATTTTGAGTTTAAAAGTATTAAAGAGCGCTCATAAATTAGACTCCTAAAAGCGTATAATTTCAAATTATTTCTGAGTGCTCAGAAAATGTACTCATATAAACCTCATTTTAAAGAGTATTATTGGAACGCTCTGTATTAAAGAGCGCTCATAAATTAGACTCCTAAGTGCGTAAAATTTCAAATTATTTCTGTGTACTCAGAAAATGTACTCATACAAACCTCACTTTAAAGAGTATTATTGGAACACTCCGAATAATGATTAATAAATGAGTCTCATTTGTGAGTGTATTGGGAGCACACACAAATAGGCTCTTTTAAGGGTAAATGGTATAAAATGGTACCTTCTACACAGGTATCGTCTTTTTGTGCTCTTCTAAATGCTAAAATATGATTGTTTTAAGAGCATTAAAAGTCTCAAAAATATGAGGGTTTCTGACCACAGGCTCTCTACCCAGGAGTCGGTAATATTTTTCAGCTGTTTTAGATGCTCATATATTAACACTCAGAGATTTGTAAAACTCAAAATCATTGTTGGATTGGTTTTATTTCAACAGCAACGATTTAGTTAAAATCGATTTTTATAAAAATATATTTTGCTACTGGGAACACTACCCACGCACGTGGTGTGGTTTTATGCTCTAGTATTGAATATTGAATGGAGCAACAACAAATATTGTATTGCTTAGCGTGCGGAAATAGTTCGAGAATTTGATTCGAGAATCAAAGTGAATGCTTCGTTTTTGTGAGTGCCCAGCAATGCGATGCATTATTTCCGCGATACATGTTGCTGCCTTTGTACACAGTTTTGCTTTCATACGGGTGTATTTTTTTGTTTGTTTGTTCTCGATGTTGTTAAGAGGTTCATGAGGGCAAAAAAAAAGTAATGATTTGGAAACGATATGGGAAATGCAAGAACACATAAAAGTGATGTTGGTACAAAACAGAAAAACTATGCGATTAGAATTTTTTTGGATAGAGAATAACTGGTTGAAAGGATAATAACGAGTTTGTTAATTGCTGGTAAGTGCTCGAATAATGAGGCTATTTTGGTCAGAAACAAGTAAAAATTTTAGTTTATGGCTGTAATAAACAAAGAATATCACAACGTTTTGAATAATTACTGACAGTTGTATCGATTTAAAATGGGCTTCAATTTTATTTGTTCAGAAAAAACTTTATATTTGAAGTTTTAAAATAAAGGAGCTAAGAGCTTAGACAGATATGTACCTTGATGTAAACAGATAAATAGGAAAATGTATTTGAGAATAGTAAGCTGAAATTCAGAAATCGATAAGTGTGCTTCATAATAGTTAATTGTAATTCAGAAACCAATAAACGTAAAATGTAAAATATAAAGAAGTTCAGAAACTGTAATAAGTTTTTCAGAATAATGTACACTGTACATTAGACTAACAATCATCATTCAAATGGAGAAAATCGATATGGGGAATTTTTAAAGAAATCAAAATGTGAGAAATGAACCCGCAGGGACCTTTAAATTCGTATTTTTAAATGTTTAAATATCGTAAGATTACCTATAACTACATAAATGAGAATCATATACATGAGTAGTAATAATGGAATCGAATGTTTGCAATAGGTAGAGCTTCGAGTTCCGGGATCCCGAAATTTCAGGCCCCTAGAGTAAATAAGTTATCGAAAATCCCGGGATTAACAATAATAATAATGTGCACATAAAATAAAAACTATCACATTCTAAATTTGCAGCCGTTAGCATATTTTCATTATTTATCAATAGAACTTGATGATAAATCATTCTTATTATGTAAGGATATTTTTGCTATTATTTTCGCATGTATGTATAAACTAGACATTTGCACAAATGGTTTTGAAGTTTCCTCTGCACTCTACAGTTTTGAATTCATTTCGCAAATGACAGTCGACATTATTATGTTGAAGTCTCACTGAGCGACTTCACTTCACTGCAGTATTTGTTTCATTGGTGTCAAGTACTGTCAAAACATCAAGCTATTCAAAACATTCAATGTTTTGAAAAACAAAATCAAAAGAAAATACTGTCGCTGAACATGCAACGAATGCAGTGGGTGCAGCGAGTGAGCTCCACGAGTAACGAGTGTAAAGACGAACATTGAAAACAAAAACAAATCCTCCGCTCGGCGTACGACGGGAGTAATGTTGTTGTCGGTATTTATGTGTTAATAAAAAAACAACAAACATTATTTAAAAAATTGTTAAAGAATATCTTTGTACAAAGTAGTGGTCGAAAAGCAATATATCCAACAACAAAAATTTGTTTTTGAAAAAAAATTATATAATAAAAATAAATTGTTCGATAAATAAAAAGCGTTATATAAAATATTATATGATTTTCTAAACCTTTTGTATTTTTTTCTATATTTTAATATTAATGAACATTCTTTAGAGTAAGAATGATAAAAAAATGAAAAATGCACTAAGTACTCGGTGTCATAAGCAGTTCATTTCCGTATTTGAATTTTTATTGCACATCATCACAGGCCTCTTCACTGCAGTTTTGTTTGTGTTTTGGTTTGACAGTACTGTGCTTTGTGCTTTTTTGTTGTGGGCAAGAAATTTTTTTGATTTTCAAGCATTTAATTTGACAACAGTAAATGTTTTTAAATGAAGTGAATGTCTTGAAGTGGGGTTCAAATTTACTTGTGCAGATGTCTAGTATAAACATTCATTTTTTGTTACCTGTAATAAAAATATAAAAAATTCGAAATTAATTCCGGGATTTTGTACCTAACCCCGAAAGTTGTCGTAAATCTGCCAACAAATATTTCTGAAATATAACAGACATTTTGATTTTTTCCCGAGCTCTTCAAATTTGATACACAAATGTTTATGTAAACCAATTTAGATATATATAAATAATATTTTTAGAATGAATGAAGTTGGTATGCTTTACTGCAGTGTACTGTTTGTTACTCATTATAGGAATTAATATTTTATTTTTTGTTGACAAATTTAAATCCCAAGAATTTTCGAAAAGCGGACGCGAGATAAGATTCCAGTAAAATAAATTCACCAAGAAAAAAATACTATATAAATAATAGTTTTTTACTATTAAAAATAGTCAATAAGATAAATAAATTTTTTAATCGGAAAATACCATTAAATACTACAAAATATTATGACATAACCATTGAGTTTATATCAAGAGATTTATTTTTTGTATACTATTACTATCCTATTGACCAATTTTAATGAGATTTGAGGGTATTTTTTTCTGGGTGTTATAATGCAGACGATATAAAATATGCTTCTTTCATTTCAACGGCCGCGGTTTGATATCATGTTCATCGACACTACTCTTTGTGGCTCTTTTTAGGCGAACATTTATCAGAATTCCTTGAGCTGCTTCATCAGCAGTATTTAGCGTAAGTAACATGTAGTACATATACTGAATATATGTAGAAATTTAATATTTTTTCATATCTGGTTAGCTGCCTTAGCAACTGGTTTTGGACGCCTCTTGTGGTGTCTCTGTCAAAGACTACAGAAGCCAAAGCAATTTTAATTAAGTTGATTGTTAAAAAAATTCAAGCGAATGTTTGAGATTTTTTTTTTTTTGCAAGGTTACTAGCAAATATGCCCCACGTTGTTGGTCCTGCTAAAATAGCTACTGCTGCTTCTGCATATGTGGCTGGAATCTGTGAGAAAGGAATTTCACAAGGAATTGGAGACTACAGGGTCTGAACTGAATTATTTTTGTTGTTGCGCTTTTTTGTGCTGCAGGTCATCACAGTCTTGCATAGGTTGATTGCGATTTTTTTTTGTGACTACGATGTGTATACTGAAAGAATTCGGAAGAGAAAAGTGGCTATAGCTGTCAATTGACATTTGCAACGTAATAGAAGCAACGACCGAGTATCGAAAATTGAATGAGTTTTAAATTGAATATATGGAATACCATAAATATTTTAATAGATATCACATCTCACAAGATTTAACAACATATAAATTACACTACTCAAAGTGATTTTTTCCATGGACATTCCATAAAATACAAAATTGTTTTTAGAAAAAATTCGTAGTGCAAATTTCCATGCGGAACGTCCGGAATTATTCAGTGATTTATTACAAATTAACTGTAAACTTTAGGAACGAAGTGTACTAGGCCGGGTCGAAAAAAAAAATGTTTTAAAGTCCGCCGCTAAAATGAAAGCTTACCTCGTAGAAGTGTCAGAAATATTTTTTTTATTTTTTTTGGACACCGCCAAAAAACTTCTTTAATTGATGTCCGATCGTCATGTTTTATATACCGTTGAAAATGTCTCAGCGGTTAACACATTTGTCGCATAGGTTGAATTGGCCTCCGAGGTCACCTTAATGATCGGACATCAAATAACAAAGTTATAATGAAAAAAAACGGATTTGGCGGTTTTTGGCGGGTTCCAAAAATCATTTTTTTTTTGTTTTTGACACTTTTACGAGATAATCTTTAGGGGCGGACTATCAAAAAAAATGTTGTTTGTATAGTGACCGACCCGGCCTAAAGTGTACATATATAAAAATAAAGTAAATTGTCTCAGATTTATTTCTAGATAATTCAAAAATATATATTGTACGCAAAAGGGTTTTTTAGAAAAAAAAAATCGTAATGATAATTTCTTTACGAAATTTTTTGTTCCGTCCGAAATTTTTCTGTGATTTACTATGAAAAAACTATAAACTTTAGAAACAAAATTGTAAATATACAAAGAAAGCACATGATTTCCGATATTTTTTAAAATAATTTGTATGCTAAATTCGCTAACTTTGTGGAATTTCCATATGAACCTCGACATGTACCCTCGGTTTGTTCTGTCCGAAACGATTACTATTAAATTTATATCTTATGATCTTCAGTATAGAATTTTCTAATTTTTTTCAGATGTTTTGTTTTATTTAAATACTACTTGCAAAAGGTAGTTCATTAATTTACCTTCGAGATATTAAAGTCCGAAACCCTAGAAAATGCCATATATAAGGAAAAACTATAAACTTTAGAAGCAAAGTGTAAACAAACAAAGAAAGCACATGATTTCAAATATTTTTCAAAATAATTAAAAAAAAATAATTTGTACTAAAAGTTTGCTAAATAAGGTTTTATACAGTGTGTTTGGTTCATTCATGTAAATAATTTCTATGACTCAAAAAAATAAGAAAATAGAAAAATGTCTAATTTTGCACCCCGATTTATGATACAGGGTATTTAAGTGATGCATATTACTGACATAATCCAGTTATGAAAATTGGTTATAATTACTTACTTACTTACTTAAATGGCCCTTACAACCGTGGATCGGTTTTGGCCGCTGAGATGAAGCCGCGCCAGTCGGATCTGCTTTGCGCGCGCTGACGCCAGTTAGAAATACCAAGCGTTGCCAGGTTGTCCTCAACTTGGTCTTTCCAACGCAGATTTGGACGCCCTCTTCTACGCTGTCCACCTTCGAGTTTCGATTCAAGCACCTTCTTGGCTGGAGTGTTTTCATCCATTCGTTCGACATGACCTAGCCAGCGAAGCCGCTGGATCTTGATGCGCTTGACTATGTCAATGTCGTCGAATAACTCATACAGCTCGTGGTTCATCCTGATTCGATACTCGTTAGCAAAGCAGATAGGGCCAAAGATTTTACGGAGAATCTCTCTCTCGAACGCTCCCAGTACTCTCTCATCGGTGGTGGCCAGCGGCCATGTTTCTGCACCATAAAGTAGGACGGGCATGATGAGTGACTTGTAGAGCGTTATTTTTGTCCTGCGAGAGAGGGCTCTGCTTCTCAATTGCCTACTGAGCCCAAAGTAGCACCTGTTGGCAAGAGTTATTCTCCGTTTGATCTCCAGGCTGGTTATAATTAGTTATAATTATTAGAGATGGGCGCGTTCCTGTTTTTGATGGCATGGACACGCACGTTAGGTGACACCTACGAGCCCGACGACTTAAATTAAAGGTACGCACGAGAAGCAGAAGGATATAGAATGACACGAAGAAGCACTGAAAATCATGAAAAAAGCACGGAATCACATGCAACACTAGGCAAAACGTGAAAAATAATATTATAAACAGGGAATAAAACACTTTAACAAATCGATTCCGGTTCTGGTTCCAAAATTTTTAAAATAGCGGTTCCGATTCCGGTTTTAAACAAAAAAAAGTATTGGTCCCGATTCAAAAATCGAAACTGTTCCGGTTGCAATTTCGGTGCTTTGCAGTTCCACGGCACGCGCCCATCTCTAATAATTATGGTATAATCTATTGATAAATGAATATCTACTTCTTGTAGCCGCGGTAGCTCAGTGGTTAGTGCGTTGGACTGCTAGCCGAAAGGTCCCCGGTTCAAGCCGGAACTGGGGCTAACAACATCTTTTCATAGAAACATTTTCTATACTGCGCTACCTCTCGGCAGTAAATGGCAAACCTACGAGAGTAAAAACATTGCCTATGAAAAGCTCTCACCCGCCGTTCGGATTCGGCAATAAACTGTAGGTCCCACCACTTTGAGTACAAATATAACACGCTCAGCTCAAAATGGTGAGAGAGCTCGGCCTAAGTTCTTATAGAACTGTAGTGCCAAACTATTATATTATTATTACTTCTTCATCTTAACTACATCTTTGAAACACATGACTGTTTCCTTTAAAAATGGACGTTAAGTTAAAATATACATAAATAAATGTTAAACTTTTGACTTTGTCATTGATTTTCTCAACATTACGTTATGTATACTAGAGATGGGCATGTGAGCGTGATTCAGCGTGATTCACGTGAATCACGCGTGATTGTGATTGAATCCTAATATTGCTCACGGATTGTGAGTGAGTGTGAGTAGACCAAAAAATACCGTGAGTGATTGTGCGTGAGTAAATTTTTTTCGTGAATGAGTGTGAGTGAGTCGAATATTTCATAAAATAAGAAATCTCACTTTTAATATTTTCGATTTTTCTATATTTTTGCTGAACTACAGAACAAGTAGGGCCACCCCTTGAACTCAGATGGGTTTGGGGAGGCGGCTACCCACTATTCAGAACTATAATAAATCAAACCGACCGTCATATACCACCCCTTCTTCAATTCAAAATAAGTTGCAAGATTTCAGTCAACAATTGATCTAACCCCTGCAAACCGGCTGTACTTAGTATGGGCTAGTCAATTTTGTGGGCTCATGTGATTGGTTTTTGCTTGGTTTCATACGACCGTTCATGGAAATGGACATAGAACGCATTTTTTTTTGTCGATATACCCATTTTTGTAAAAAGTTGAATTTTCAATTTCAACTATACATGATAACTCTGTGTTGCCTTCCATTTGTTTATTAAATTTAGTTTGTTCCAGAAGTTCGTGTGGGGTCCAGTTTTTAATCGAGTTTTAAATGTAGTAACCAAAAAAAATTGCTTCAAAAATAGTTGTTCACAAAGTCAATTCATCCCTGGTAAATTCTACCCCGGACTATTCTTTTATTGATAATTTTTTTCCAGAGATCATTTTTCCAGGGACAATTCTCAAAGATTTTACACGAATTCTTTACCGGAGAATTATTTTTCGAGGAAATTTTTTGGTTTTTATATGAACAGCACATCGAAGGTCTTTCACATTTCCATCTCCGTTAAAAATTAAGATATATTTTATCAAACTCCCTAACATCATTATTGCGTTTTAAAGATGTAGGTTGTATTAGAGGTGCCACGCTCGGTCGACCAATCTCACCAACATATACAAATGAAATATGTATTTTTATGCATTCTGAAAAAAATACACGTGAATCACGCGTGATCACACGTGATTGTGATTGAATCTTAATTTTACTCACGTGATTGTGAGTGAGTGTGAGTACAGCAAAAAAGACCGTGAGTGAGTGTGCGTGTTTAAATAAATTCTATTGTGAGCGTGAGTGAGTGTGAGTCAAAACTCACTCACGTGCCCATCTCTAATGTATACCCACTCTTTTCTAATTTTTAATGATAGACCAGTTTATTACCAGTATTTTCTCACTAATCGAAGTAATTTTAAATTGTTAAGTGATGCTGCAGAAATTAATTAAACAGTGACGGGTCTTGAGATTTTAAAATATTTAGCATTTATAAATATAGGTATATTTTTTTTGTTTTTAAATAAGTAAATGCGTATTTAATTAATTTAGTATATGTCAGATACATTTGTAATGTCTTTTGCATTCAAACCCTGCATATGCAACTTGTAATTCAATATGTTTCGAGTAAAATTAGTAATATTGCATTGTGCGACACATTATAAATAAATAAACAACATATTGTCAGCAAATACGTAGAGCTGCAAACGCATAGATACTCAGATACATATTTACTAGATGACAGCTGTGTGTGGTGTGTGTTGTGATGTTAGTCATTTGCAAACGCTGCATGTGGCTTTTGCGTTCGTCAGTCTGTCTGTCTGCCTGTCAATTACTCAGCAATGTCAGTCTTGCGATGCAATTTTAACAAATGCATAATCGCTGTATCTGCATCCTTGAGATGCTTGCATTGTATCTACTATTCTTATTGTTGCCATCGTCACAACTATTGTTGCCGTAACTTGCGTAATTAGCTACGTCTCAAGTACTCACCTGCTTGACACGTACTGCAATTAAATCGGCTCTACTCTTGACGAAGTATCCAAAGGTTGGCTCAAAAAAAAAATCTGCTATGAACAATAATAGCAGCAGCACATGTATCCTATCCAAGTGCTGCCTGCCACACACAGGCACAACAAGTTGTTAGCTGCAAGAAGGATGGGTTTGGGTTGTGGGCTGCGGTTGGTGGTTGGCTGTCTGCTATATGCCTACTTGCCGCAGTCAACAACCACGCACCGCAGACATTTAGTTGGCTTCAAGCCGAAGTATCTCGTAGATATGCAGTTGCTAATGAGCTGCAGCAACTTTAAAAAATATATTTAAAACCTGCTTTGTTTCGTTTTTGTGCAAAAGAGTTGCATTCATTTACCCTAAGATATCTGCAGTAGTATCTGATCGTAATTTTTATTTTATGCTTTGTAATTTTCAAATTTTATGCAAATTTTTCTACACTTTATTATTATGCTCAAGTTTATATGCAAATTTAAATGTGCTGTCTATTTATTTAGGCACTCCGTACTGTTTGTTACAGCCACAGATACTTTGCGCAAAATTGTATCTTTCACTTTATTACTTTATTCCTTTGTTTGTGGCGCATCAAAAAGAAACAATAAAAAAAAACCAAAACAACAAAATTAAATAAACAAAACAAAAGCTGTGCCGCACACAGCGTTACATGAGTCACAAACGCAGTAATAGCAGTTGTATCGTTGTATCTGCAAGATAATTTCGTATCTTTTAAAGCAAATTTTTAAATATTGCCAATTTTTTTAACTTCAGAATTTTTTGTTCTCACTTTTGACACGTAACACTAAGTCTGGTTGGTTCTTAGTCCAAATTGGTCGTCAGCACATTTGGTAACCATAACCAAAACAGGTTTCACACTGAACGCTATGCGCTATAGACGTTATCTAAAGCTCTTCCGAACTTTCTTCGAAGTAGGAAAATTTGTTTTGCAGACCCATTCAATTCTGTTTATTTTTTTAGATATTTTTTATTTATATTTTAGCACTTATTTTTTTTTTTTTTTCAAATTGTATTCACGAAGTTAACTGCGACGATATTAACGCTTATGCGAAAACTTGTGCGAACGTTGCTCGACGTGCAGCCCCACCCGTAGACCGGTTATAAACAAACTGAATGGCTAAAGTCAAAGCGAGGTAGGTTTTAGGTGGCCAACAGCGTTGTCGTCTTCTCGTCGTCGTCGTCGTCTTTTGTCGTGTGGCGGCAACATCCAATACAGCCGAATGTAACTAAATACATCCGAGAGTCGACGATGACGTTATGGCATAAGGCACAGTGAACCAAATTCATTCTTTAAAATATTTAATAAGAAATTATATTATATTTAACAATTTAATTACTGGATATGTTAATAAAATTTTAAAATTGAAAATTTAAAATTGAAAATTTAAAAAGTAAAACAGATGAAATCAATTCCGAATATAATAACAAGGGGAGACTTTAAACGTGAGATATTTTTAATAGTGGAGAAAATATTTCTATTGGTTCTCTTAAGTACCGAAGAACTATCGTGTGGGTCAGCCTATTTAATAGGTATAACAAAGGTAACCCTGCGGAAAAAAGATGTGAATTGCTAAAACTACCTAGCACGCACCCGGTTCATTGGTACCTAAAGTACAGGATCTTGAATACCACTTTTGTGGTAGGTTTAAAGGTCTGCATGAGGAAACGGATCGTATAGATGCTAAACATGTCGCTAGTGAAGCGAAAAGGCACTATGTTGTGTCATAGTCACGAGATTTATTTACGATACTGTATTTATTTAAATACAGTATGTCTTCCAAGTAATTATAATGCACGCATGCAAGGCTCGAATCATTAGTGAAATGTGATTGCATGGAGAAGAAAAAGGTAAAATATAATATAAATATGAAGTAAAATAAAATAACTAAAATGAAAATATATAAAAAAGTAACAATAAAAAAGAAATACAAAAAAAAATACACTATTTTTTACTGAATTTTCAATTGATACCGGTCACAGTACAGGATTTTGAGAACTAATTCTTTGATAGGTCTAAAAGTACCGGTCACAGAACACGATTTTGAAGACTGTCCTGTGATAGGTCTAAATGTCTGCAGAAGGTGTTAATTGACCCTTCCCTAGGACAACGCCATGTTAAAGTTGCCATTTGGTTTCATATAAAAGAGCCAGATTTAGGACCGGTTAACTATCTCTGAAGAACCAGTCACCAACCTAGTCTAGGAACGGTTCGTTTCCCCGTAGGGAAGTGTTTGATTCCACCTGGTCATATTTTTCTCATTCTAATCGGGCATCGAACAATATACACTACTCCATTTATCACTCCTCCTTAGTAATATATGATTATTAATATTGTCAGATATAAAATTATTTTTAGCAAAAAATCGTAG
Source organism: Dryomyza anilis (assembly GCA_951804985.1). NCBI lineage: Eukaryota > Metazoa > Arthropoda > Insecta > Diptera > Dryomyzidae > Dryomyza > Dryomyza anilis. The sequence goes on from OX638132.1 coordinate 21,020,515, forward strand.
TGCGTTCCATACTGAACGTCCATACTGAACGTCCGGAACAAAGTAAACTGTCTCAGCTTGGTTCTTAGATAATTAAAAAAAGTATTGTACGCAAAAAGTATTTTTAGAAAAAATCGTGGTGATAATTTCAATACGGAACTCTTTTTCCCGTCTGGAATTTGCTATAATCATTTCCGAATGAACAACATTATGTATTTCATGAATACAAAAACTTGTAAGCGAAATATCCCATTAGTGGAAATAAATATCTATCTTAATAAACATCTATCCATTGAACACATTCAATTAGTGACAGATATACAGCTGTTTTAGAGGAAACCTATTCCCCTGCATCCAATGAATTATAGAAATATAGAACAAATGCTGAACTATATTTGAATTTTTATTATTTTAAAAATTTTTAAATTTTATAGTTTTTAATGCATAATTCACTACCTTTGCAAATATAGAATTTTTGGCAAAAAAAAAAAAATAACCACACACAAACCCCACAAATAATAAACTTACCTTTTAGAAAAAAGATTGTTCTAACATAAAAGATACGGTGTGAGACAAAACTAAACCAACTTTTCCTCTCAGTCTTCGTAAACGTTTTGAAATAATGTTTGGGAATATGAAGATTTTCTATTTAAAAATGATTTAAATAAAGTTGTCTTTTACAAATTTTAAGCGAATACTTATTTTTTTTACATTTACAAAAAATAATCACAATAAAAAAAATTTTAAAAAATGCCAAATGAATGCCATTCTTTGTAAATGAACAGACAGCCATGCAAATAAAATATAAAATTCGCTATTTCTGAAAAATCCACCGGTCCATACCAAGATGAAGTATGGGAAGGTGGACTCAACATTCGGTTCGAATAAATTATACACTAAGAAAACAGAATGTTTATGAGAGATAAACAGAATGTTTATGAGAGTGTTGCTACAACTAAAATACTACTCGCTTCAACAATTCCAATATGCAGGAAATACAAATAAATTTGCAGCAAAATTTTAAATAATTTGTAAACATCACATATTTTGTATTATTTGTGAGATGTTTCTTACAATCATCTCGAAAAATGTCATATTTGAGGTAGGATCACTGCAACTACTAGTGAAATAGGTGGCATTGCTGCAAATATTCACATATTCCACAGATATTAATGCTTTTGTAGAAAAACTATTAATATTGTCTAAATAGCACAAAAAGTTTCAAATATTTGACTTCAATAATTTGCAACTACAATGATGTTTAAGGCTCTACTACTATTCAACCATCTTTCGTTTTCTTAGTGTAGTTACGAATAGTGGGCTGAGGCCTTACAACACCCTTCTGAGTTGAAGTAGGGTGGATACATGATGGCATCGTGAAGATGGAGTAAACATTGAGACGAAATAATATTTTTATTCGTCGTTTTTGAATGTTTGATTTTTTTATATTATTCAATAAAAAATCTTGTGTCTTAAAATTTTTTTGGAAATTGAAAATAAAAATATAAATTCAAAATTAAAATTTAAGATCTCCCCTCAATAGATATGCCAAAAGAATGATTTCATTTATAAGTTTTGCTCAATTTTTGCTTTTTCTGGGATCGTTGAGTTCAATGTCATATTTTTAGAAAGCATTTCCCTATTTAATATTTTTCACATTAATTTTTTTTTTTTTTGAAAATTTTGGATTTCTAAAAATGGTGGTGGATATGATTTTGGAAAGGCTTTTTATTTCTGTCAAATAATAATTGGCTTCCAACTAATTCTTCTCACATATTTTTTTTGAATTATTTGTTCCACCGTGCGATGTCACCTCCGAAGTATACGATATACATTTTCGGAGCCAACGTGCATTTTGTTGTTGTGTTTGTTGTGTTAATGGGTGGTTGTTGTTATTATGACCGAGTGGCTGTGTGCATTGTGTGTTGTTGTTGTCACACTTGGCACACAGCGCCAACAAAATCAACACACAACAGCAACGAAAAATGTTCGAAAAGTTTTCGAACATTGTATTTTTGTGTTGTGTATGGAGTGTGAGTGAGAGTGTGTGTGAGTGTTGAATGCATTTTAGCTGTGTGCGAGTATCTATGATTTGGTTGCTGCTTTTGTTTGTGCTTTCGATACAACAAACTGTGCGACGAAGTTGATTACGCAGCGCAGCGAACGCGCGCTCAAAACGTGCGCAACCATTTTTCATGTTTGTCAAGCAACGAGTCACGAACGGCAGCGAGTCTCTTCCATTCATCTTTAACTTAATTTGCTTTTCATTAACTTGGCTAAATGCAGCCAACCAATTAGTTTGAAGTTTAAAAAGAGTTTGGCGAGTGCCAGCAAAAATAACAACAGAGATTTACAAAAATATATAAAAAATATTAAATTATGTTTTAATTTTCAGATTTCTTGAATTAAGTACCATAAAGACTAATGTTATTTAACAGTACAATATGTATGATAAATAAAAAAAATCTTTTTTCTATTTCAAATATTTTAGACTATAGAAATGTTAAAAAAACGAAATTTTATAAATTCGGTTTATTAAATATAAATTTTCGATATAATAATAATATAATATAATAATAGTTTGGCACTACAGTCCTACAAGAACTTAGGCCGAGCTCTCTCACCATTTTGAGCTGTGCGTGTTATATTTGTACCCAAAGTGGTGGGACGTACAGTTTATTGCCGACTCCGAACGGCGGATGAGAGCTTTTCATAGGCAATGTTTTACTCTCGTAGGTGTGCCATTTACTGCCGAGAGGTAGCGCGGTATAGAAAAATGTCTCTATGAAAAGATGTTGTTAGCCCCAGTCCAGGCTTGCACCGGGGACCTTTCGGCTCGCAGTCCAACGCACTAACCACTGAGCTACCGAGGCTATAAATTTTCGATATATTTCAAAATATTTTAACATTTGATTGTGAACTTTAGAATTGATATCAAAACAAAAATTTTTTATCGAATATATAAACTCTTCCGACATCGTCCGGGTTATGTATTATATATATATTATTTTCTTTTTTGATACATAAAACATTAACTCTGCATATCAAGAATAAATACTCTTACAATAAAAAACCAAAAAAAAAAAAATACAAAAGTAAAGCAAAAACACTAAATAAAAAGCAAAAACACAAAAACAAAAGCAAAAAACTTAAACAAAATTAGAACAAAAACGTAAAGTAAGATCGCATTAGCAAAAAACACAAAAACTCAAAATAGAGAAATACAAAACCCATCAGAAACATAAAAAAAAATCACAAAAGAAATATCAAAACCAAAAAATAAAACAAAATCAAAAACATGAACTAAAAAAAAACCAGTTGGGAAGGTTAGATCACATGGGAAATTTTAAAGTAGGTGTAATTATGATAGTTAGGATTATCAAAATTATAGTCGGTCTAAGCCGACTATAAATACCCTACACATATGTGTGGTTACCATTCATAGTGATATATAGGTCACCAGGGTATACGAATCCTGAAAATAACTACAAACATTCAATCGTTGAAGAATTTCCATTCATTTGATACCCATATTTACATATGGGTAGGTGTACCGAATTTCGTTTTTTTTTTTGTGAACCACAAGTCTTTTCGCCGGAAAACATTATTATCATGTATTTGAGCATGATGTCAATATATATTTGACCAAAAAAGTTTACCTAAGCACGTATACATAAAAATTGATCTTTATATGTACATTTTATATGAGGTATTTGAACATAAGTGGTCGGATCATAGGTCACAATTGACCGATCTCGCACATACAGCGTAGGTATATTAGTAATCTAAGTTATAAGTTTCATTTATCTAGCTCTTCAATTTTAAAAGTAGTAGGGATTTCAACAGACAGACAGACAGACAGACGGACAGACGGACATCGCTAAATCGACTCAGGAGGTCATGCTTATATACTTTTCCATACCAGAGATGCATCCTTCTGGGTGTTACAAACGGCGTACCAAACTGAATATACCCTTTCACTCTTAGTGTAGGGTATAAAAACGCAAAAAACAAAACCGAAAATACCTAAATAAAATCAACAACAAAATAACAAAAGGAAAAACAAAAACACAAAAAGCAAACCAAAATACAACCAAAAATACAATATCAAAACGAGTTGGGAAAGTTAGGTCACATGGGTAAGTTCGGTCACATGGGGCGGATTTTAATAGTCGGTCGGGCCCGACTATGGAATCCCTACACCTTTGGTGGGGATATTAACCCTCAGAATATTATTCATAAATCAGAAATTTACGTCTTATATCCCCATAATTTAAAAAATTTACATAAAGTTGAAAAAAAAAATTGAAAAATATAATTGGGCGGACCACGCCTATATTTAAAATTTTTAAAGGCTAATATTTCATAGATTTGATTTTAATAATTTACGGATCAAATTTCCACTATGAAAACCCGGGACATAATGAAAAAAAAAAGTGGGCGGATCACGCCCATTTTTGGACCACATATTTTTAGGTGAATTCTAACAATACATTTTAAATTTTATAACTATACCTTGAATACTTTTCGAGTTATTAGTTCCGAAAGAGTTACATAAAAGTGACTTGTATGGGAGGTGGGCGTGTCCGTTGACCGATTTGGCTCATTTTCAAACGCAGTTCCTAATTTTGGCTAAAATATATTGAGACGAAATTTCATCGCATTCTGATCAGTATTTCTCAAGTTATTCTGTATTCGGACAGCAAGACAGCAAGACAGCAAGACGGACAGACAGACAGACGGACATGGCTAAACGGACTCGGGTAGTGATGCTGATCAAGAATATATATACTTTTCCATACCGGACACGCCTCCTAAGGGGCGTTACAATATATGCACAAAGTTAATATACCCTGTACCTCATAGGTGTAGGGTATAAAAATAATACAGAAAAACCCCGTTGCGCAGCCCGGGTACTAAGTACTTGCATTTGTATATTTTACGAAAGAATTCGTACTTTTAACAATGGCATACGTACATTTTATGAAACATTCGTAAAATATGAATACATAGTATATATATACGAATATATTCGTTTTTTACGAATATACTAATTTAAAACTTTTTACGGCTATTTAAAGAAAATTTTTAAAATTCCATTTTCAAAACCTTATTATTCCGTAACCCACCGATCGAATTATATGACCTTCTAGGACACTCCGTTTAGGAGTTACGGCCAATTAAAGAAAAATTTTAAAAATCGATTTTTAAATCCTTATTATTTCAGAACCCACCAATCGAATTATATGAAATTTACAGTGAAAAATTATGCATCAAATGTCTATAAAACGAGCCTACTTTCGAGTCTACTTTAAAAATCGATTTTTAAAACCTTATTATTTCGGAATTCACCGATTGAATTATATGAAATTTACAGTGAAAAATTATGCATCAAATCTCTATAAAATGCGCCTAATTTCGACGCTCTAGGACTCTCCGTTTATGAGTTACGGTTAATTAAAGAAAATTTTTAAAATCGATTTTCAAATCCTTATTTTTTTTAATTTACAGTGAAAAATTATGCATCAAATGTCTATAAAATGCGCCTACTTTCGACGCTCTAGGACGCTCCGTTTAGGAGTTACGGCCAATTAAAGACAATTTTTTAAATTCCATTTTTAAAACCTTATTATTTCGGAATTCACCGATTGAATTATATGAAATTTACAGTGAAAAATTATGCATCAAATGTCTATAAAACGCGCCTACCTTCGACCCTCTAGGACGCTCCGTTTAAGAGTTACGGCCAATTAAAGAAAATTTATAAAAATCGATTTTCAAATCCTTATTATTCCGGAACCCACCGATCGAATTTTATGTAATTTACAGTGAAAAATTATGCATCAAATGTCTATAAAATGCGCCTATATTCGACCCTCTAGGACGCTCCATTTAGGAGTTACGGCCAATTAAAGAGGATTTTTAATAATCGATTTTCAAATCCTTATTATTCCGAAACCCACCGATCGAATTATATGAAATTTCCAGTGAAAAATTATGCATCAAATGTCTATAAAATGAGCCCACTTTCGACCCTCTAGGACGCTCCGTTTAGGAGTTACGGCCAATTAAAGAAAATATTTAAAATTCCATTTTCAAAACCTTATTATTTCGTAACTCACCAATTGAATTATATGAAATTTACAGCGAACATGTATGCATCAAATGTCTATAAAACGAGCCTACTTTCGACCCTCTAGGACGCTCCGTTTAGGAGTTACGGCCAATTAAAGAAAATTTATAAAAATCGATTTTCAAATCCTTATTTTTCCGGAACCCACCGATCGAATTATATGACATTTCCAGTGAAAAATTATGCATCAAATGTCTATAAAATGAGCCCACTTTCGACCCTCTAGGACACTCCGTTTAGGAGTTACGGCCAATTAAAGAAAATTTATAAAAATCGATTTTCAAATCCCTATTATTCCGGAACCCACCGATCGAATTATATGAAATTTACAGTGAAAAATTATGCATCAAATGTCTATAAAATGCGCCTACTTTCGACCCTCTAGGACGCTCCGTTTAGGAGTTACGGCCAATTAAAGAAAATTTATAAAAATCGATTTTCAAATCCTTATTATTCCGGAACCCACCAATTGAATTATATGAAATTTACAGCGAAAATTTATGCATCAAATGTCTATAAATATTTTCGACCCTCACCAATTGAATTATATGAAATTTACAGCGAAAATTTATGCATCAAATGTCTATAAAATGCGCCTACTTTCGACCCTCTAGGACGCTCCGTTTAGGAGTTACGGCCAATTAAAATCGATTTTCAAATCCTTATTATTCCGGAACCCACCAATTGAATTATATGAAATTTAAAGCGAAAATTTATGCATCAAATGTCTATAAAACGCGCCTACTTTCGACCCTCTAGGACGCTCCGTTTAGGAGTTACGGCCAATTAAAGAAAAATTTTAAAAATCGATTTTTAAATCCTTATTATTTCAGAACCCACCAATCGAATTATATGAAATTTACAGTGAAAAATTATGCATCAAATGTCTATAAAACGAGCCTACTTTCGAGTCTACTTTAAAAATCGATTTTTAAAACCTTATTATTTCGGAATTCACCGATTGAATTATATGAAATTTACAGTGAAAAATTATGCATCAAATCTCTATAAAATGCGCCTAATTTCGACGCTCTAGGACGCTCCGTTTATGATTAATTAAAGAAAATTTTTAAAATCGATTTTCAAATCCTTATTTTTTTTAATTTACAGTGAAAAATTATGCATTAAATGTCTATAAAATGCGCCTACTTTCGACGCTCTAGGACGCTCCGTTTAGGAGTTACGGCCAATTAAAAAAAATTTATAAAAATCGATTTTCAAATCCTTATTATTCCGGAACCCACCGATCGAATTTTATGTTATTTACAGTGAAAAATTATGCATCAAATGTCTATAAAATGCGCCTATATTCGACCCTCTAGGACGCTCCATTTAGGAGTTGCGGCCAATTAAAGAGGATTTTTAATTATCGATTTTCAAATCCTTATTATTCCGGAACCCACCGATCGAATTATATGAAATTTACAGCGAAAATTTATGCATCAAATGTCTATAAAACGAGCCTACTTTCGACCCTCTAGGACGCTCCGTTTAGGAGTTACGGCCAATTAAAGAAAATTTATAAAAATCGATTTTCAAATCCTTATTTTTCCGGAACCCACCGATCGAATTATATGACATTTCCAGTGAAAAATTATGCATCAAATGTCTATAAAATGCGCCTACTTTCGACCCTCTAGGACGCTCCGTTTAGGAGTTACGGCCAATTAAAGAAAATTTATAAAAATCGATTTTCAAATCCTTATTATTCCGGAACCCACCAATTGAATTATATGAAATTTACAGCGAAAATTTATGCATCAAATGTCTATAAAACGAGCCTACTTTCGACCCTCTAGGACGCTCCGTTTAGGAGTTACGGCCAATTAAAGAAAATTTATAAAAATCGATTTTCAAATCCTTATTATTCCGGAACCCACCAATTGAATTATATGAAATTTACAGCGAAAATTTATGCATCAAATGTCTATAAAATGCACCTACTTTCGACCCTCTAGCACGCTCCGTTTAGGAGTTACGGCCAATTAAAGAAAATTTATAAAAATCGATTTTCAAATCCTTATTTTTCCGGAACCCACCGATCGAATTATATGACATTTCCAGTGAAAAATTATGCATCAAATGTCTATAAAATGCTCCTACTTTCGACCCTCTAGGACGCTCCGTTTATGAGTTACGGCCAATTAAAGAAAATATTTAAAATTCCATTTTCAAAACCTTATTATTTCGGAACTCACCAATTGAATTATATGAAATTTACAGCGAACATTTATGCATCAAATGTCTATAAAACGAGCCTACTTTCGACCCTCTAGGACGCTCCGTTTAGGAATTACGGACAATTAAAGAAAATTTTTAAAATTCCCTCTAGGACGCTCCGTTTAGGAGTTACGGCCAATTAAAGAAAATTTATAAAAATCAATTTTCAAATCCTTATTATTCCGGAACCCACCGATCGAATTATATGAAATTTACAGCGAAAATTTATGCATCAAATGTCTATAAAACGAGCCCACTTTCGACCCTCTAGGACGCTCCGTTTAGGAGTTACGGCCAATTAAAGAAAATTTATAAAATTCGATTTTCAAATCCTTATTTTTCTGGAACCCACCGATCGAATTATATGACATTTCCAGTGAAAAATTATGCATCAAATGTCTATAAAATGAGCCCACTTTCGACCCTCTAGGACGCTCCGTTTAGGAGTTACGGCCAATTAAAGAAAATTTATAAAAATCGATTTTCAAATCCTTATTTTTCCGGAACCCACCGATCGAATTATATGACATTTCCAGTGAAAAATTATGCATCAAATGTCTATAAAATGCGCCTACTTTCGACCCTCTAGGACGCTCCGTTTAGGAATTACGGACAATTAAAGAAAATTTTTAAAATTCCCTCTAGGACGCTCCGTTTAGGAGTTACGGCCAATTAAAGAAAATTTATAAAAATCAATTTTCAAATCCTTATTATTCCGGAACCCACCGATCGAATTATATGAAATTTACAGCGAAAATTTATGTCTATAAAACGCGCCTACTTTCGACCCTCTAGGACGCTCCGTTTCGGAGTTACGGCCAATTAAAGAAAATATTTAAAATTCCATTTTCAAAACCTTATTATTTCGGAACTCACCAATTGAATTATATGAAATTTACAGCGAACATTTATGCATCAAATGTCTATAAAACGAGCCTACTTTCGACCCTCTAGGACGCTCCGTTTAGGAGTTACGGCCAATTAAAGAAAATATTTAAAATTCCATTTTCAAAACCTTATTATTTCGTAACTCACCAATTGAATTATATGAAATTTACAGCGAACATGTATGCATCAAATGTCTATAAAACGAGCCTACTTTCGACCCTCTAGGACGCTCCGTTTAGGAATTACGGCCAATTAAAGAAAATTTTTAAAATTCCCTCTAGGACGCTCCGTTTAGGAGTTACGGCCAATTAAAGAAAATATTTAAAATTCCATTTTCAAAACCTTATTATTTCGGAACTCACCAATTGAATTATATGAAATTTACAGCGAACATTTATGCATCAAATGTCTATAAAACGAGCCTACTTTCGACCCTCTAGGACGCTCCGTTTAGGAGTTACGGCCAATTAAAGAAAATTTATAAAAATCGATTTTCAAATCCCTATTATTCCGGAACCCACCGATCGAATTATATGAAATTTACAGTGAAAAATTATGCATTAAATGTCTATAAAATGCGCCTACTTTCGTCCCTCTAGGACGCTCCGGCCAATTAAAGAAAATTTATAAAAATCGATTTTCAAATCCTTATTATTCCGGAACCCACCGATCGAATTATATGAAATTTACAGTGAAAAATTATGCATTAAATGTCTATAAAATGCGCCTACTTTCGTCCCTCTAGGACGCTCCGGCCAATTAAAGAAAATTTATAAAAATCGATTTTCAAATCCTTATTATTCCGGAACCCACCGATCGAATTATATGAAATTTACAGCGAAAATTTATGCATCAAATGTCTATAAAATGCGCCTACTTTCGACCCTCTAGGACGCTCCGTTTAGGAGTTACGGCCAATTAAAGAAAATTTATAAAAATCGATTTTCAAATCCTTATTTTTCCGGAACCCACCGATCGAATTATATGACATTTCCAGTGAAAAATTATGCATCAAATGTCTATAAAATGAGCCCACTTTCGACCCTCTAGGACGCTCCGTTTAGGAGTTACGGCCAATTAAAGAAAATATTTAAAATTCCATTTTCAAAACCTTATTATTTCGTAACTCACCAATTGAATTATATGAAATTTACAGCGAACATGTATGCATCAAATGTCTATAAAACGAGCCTACTTTCGACCCTCTAGGACGCTCCGTTTAGGAATTACGGCCAATTAAAGAAAATTTTTAAAATTCCCTCTAGGACGCTCCGTTTAGGAGTTACGGCCAATTAAAGAAAATATTTAAAATTCCATTTTCAAAACCTTATTATTTCGGAACTCACCAATTGAATTATATGAATTTTACAGCGAATATTTATGCATCAAATGTCTATAAAACGAGCCTTCTTTCGACCCTCTAGGACGCTCCGTTTAGGAGTTACGGCCAATTAAAGAAAATTTATAAAAATCGATTTTCAAATCCCTATTATTCCGGAACCCACCGATCGAATTATATGAAATTTACAGTGAAAAATTATGCATTAAATGTCTATAAAATGCGCCTACTTTCGTCCCTCTAGGACGCTCCGGCCAATTAAAGAAAATTTATAAAAATCGATTTTCAAATCCTTATTATTCCGGAACCCACCGATCGAATTATATGAAATTTACAGCGAAAATTTATGCATCAAATGTCTATAAAATGCGCCTACTTTCGACCCTCTAGGACGCTCCGTTTAGGAGTTACGGCCAATTAAAGAAAATTTATAAAAATCGATTTTCAAATCCTTATTTTTCCGGAACCCACCGATCGAATTATATGACATTTCCAGTGAAAAATTATGCATCAAATGTCTATAAAATGCGCCTACTTTCGTCCCTCTAGGACGCTCCGGCCAATTAAAGAAAATTTATAAAAATCGATTTTCAAATCCTTATTATTCCGGAACCCACCGATCGAATTATATGAAATTTACAGTGAAAAATTATGCATTAAATGTCTATAAAATGCGCCTACTTTCGTCCCTCTAGGACGCTCCGGCCAATTAAAGAAAATTTATAAAAATCGATTTTCAAATCCTTATTATTCCGGAACCCACCGATCGAATTATATGAAATTTACAGCGAAAATTTATGCATCAAATGTCTATAAAATGCGCCTACTTTCGACCCTCTAGGACGCTCCGTTTAGGAGTTACGGCCAATTAAAGAAAATTTATAAAAATCGATTTTCAAATCCTTATTTTTCCGGAACCCACCGATCGAATTATATGACATTTCCAGTGAAAAATTATGCATCAAATGTCTATAAAATGAGCCCACTTTCGACCCTCTAGGACGCTCCGTTTAGGAGTTACGGCCAATTAAAGAAAATATTTAAAATTCCATTTTCAAAACCTTATTATTTCGTAACTCACCAATTGAATTATATGAAATTTACAGCGAACATGTATGCATCAAATGTCTATAAAACGAGCCTACTTTCGACCCTCTAGGACGCTCCGTTTAGGAATTACGGCCAATTAAAGAAAATTTTTAAAATTCCCTCTAGGACGCTCCGTTTAGGAGTTACGGCCAATTAAAGAAAATATTTAAAATTCCATTTTCAAAACCTTATTATTTCGGAACTCACCAATTGAATTATATGAATTTTACAGCGAATATTTATGCATCAAATGTCTATAAAACGAGCCTTCTTTCGACCCTCTAGGACGCTCCGTTTAGGAGTTACGGCCAATTAAAGAAAATTTATAAAAATCGATTTTCAAATCCCTATTATTCCGGAACCCACCGATCGAATTATATGAAATTTACAGTGAAAAATTATGCATTAAATGTCTATAAAATGCGCCTACTTTCGTCCCTCTAGGACGCTCCGGCCAATTAAAGAAAATTTATAAAAATCGATTTTCAAATCCTTATTATTCCGGAACCCACCGATCGAATTATATGAAATTTACAGCGAAAATTTATGCATCAAATGTCTATAAAATGCGCCTACTTTCGACCCTCTAGGACGCTCCGTTTAGGAGTTACGGCCAATTAAAGAAAATTTATAAAAATCGATTTTCAAATCCTTATTTTTCCGGAACCCACCGATCGAATTATATGACATTTCCAGTGAAAAATTATGCATCAAATGTCTATAAAATGAGCCCACTTTCGACCCTCTAGGACACTCCGTTTAGGAGTTACGGCCAATTAAAGAAAATTTATAAAAATCGATTTTCAAATCCCTATTATTCCGGAACCCACCGATCGAATTATATGAAATTTACAGTGAAAAATTATGCATCAAATGTCTATAAAATGCGCCTACTTTCGACCCTCTAGGACGCTCCGTTTAGGAGTTACGGCCAATTAAAGAAAATATTTAAAATTCCATTTTCAAAACCTTATTATTTCGTAACTCACCAATTGAATTATATGAAATTTACAGCGAACATGTATGCATCAAATGTCTATAAAACGAGCCTACTTTCGACCCTCTAGGACGCTCCGTTTAGGAATTACGGCCAATTAAAGAAAATTTTTAAAATTCCCTCTAGGACGCTCCGTTTAGGAGTTACGGCCAATTAAAGAAAATATTTAAAATTCCATTTTCAAAACCTTATTATTTCGGAACTCACCAATTGAATTATATGAATTTTACAGCGAATATTTATGCATCAAATGTCTATAAAACGAGCCTTCTTTCGACCCTCTAGGACGCTCCGTTTAGGAGTTACGGCCAATTAAAGAAAATTTATAAAAATCGATTTTCAAATCCCTATTATTCCGGAACCCACCGATCGAATTATATGAAATTTACAGTGAAAAATTATGCATTAAATGTCTATAAAATGCGCCTACTTTCGTCCCTCTAGGACGCTCCGGCCAATTAAAGAAAATTTATAAAAATCGATTTTCAAATCCTTATTATTCCGGAACCCACCGATCGAATTATATGAAATTTACAGCGAAAATTTATGCATCAAATGTCTATAAAATGCGCCTACTTTCGACCCTCTAGGACGCTCCGTTTAGGAGTTACGGCCAATTAAAGAAAATTTATAAAAATCGATTTTCAAATCCTTATTTTTCCGGAACCCACCGATCGAATTATATGACATTTCCAGTGAAAAATTATGCATCAAATGTCTATAAAATGCGCCTACTTTCGTCCCTCTAGGACGCTCCGGCCAATTAAAGAAAATTTATAAAAATCGATTTTCAAATCCTTATTATTCCGGAACCCACCGATCGAATTATATGAAATTTACAGTGAAAAATTATGCATTAAATGTCTATAAAATGCGCCTACTTTCGTCCCTCTAGGACGCTCCGGCCAATTAAAGAAAATTTATAAAAATCGATTTTCAAATCCTTATTATTCCGGAACCCACCGATCGAATTATATGAAATTTACAGCGAAAATTTATGCATCAAATGTCTATAAAATGCGCCTACTTTCGACCCTCTAGGACGCTCCGTTTAGGAGTTACGGCCAATTAAAGAAAATTTATAAAAATCGATTTTCAAATCCTTATTTTTCCGGAACCCACCGATCGAATTATATGACATTTCCAGTGAAAAATTATGCATCAAATGTCTATAAAATGAGCCCACTTTCGACCCTCTAGGACGCTCCGTTTAGGAGTTACGGCCAATTAAAGAAAATATTTAAAATTCCATTTTCAAAACCTTATTATTTCGTAACTCACCAATTGAATTATATGAAATTTACAGCGAACATGTATGCATCAAATGTCTATAAAACGAGCCTACTTTCGACCCTCTAGGACGCTCCGTTTAGGAATTACGGCCAATTAAAGAAAATTTTTAAAATTCCCTCTAGGACGCTCCGTTTAGGAGTTACGGCCAATTAAAGAAAATATTTAAAATTCCATTTTCAAAACCTTATTATTTCGGAACTCACCAATTGAATTATATGAATTTTACAGCGAATATTTATGCATCAAATGTCTATAAAACGAGCCTTCTTTCGACCCTCTAGGACGCTCCGTTTAGGAGTTACGGCCAATTAAAGAAAATTTATAAAAATCGATTTTCAAATCCCTATTATTCCGGAACCCACCGATCGAATTATATGAAATTTACAGTGAAAAATTATGCATTAAATGTCTATAAAATGCGCCTACTTTCGTCCCTCTAGGACGCTCCGGCCAATTAAAGAAAATTTATAAAAATCGATTTTCAAATCCTTATTATTCCGGAACCCACCGATCGAATTATATGAAATTTACAGCGAAAATTTATGCATCAAATGTCTATAAAATGCGCCTACTTTCGACCCTCTAGGACGCTCCGTTTAGGAGTTACGGCCAATTAAAGAAAATTTATAAAAATCGATTTTCAAATCCTTATTTTTCCGGAACCCACCGATCGAATTATATGACATTTCCAGTGAAAAATTATGCATCAAATGTCTATAAAATGAGCCCACTTTCGACCCTCTAGGACACTCCGTTTAGGAGTTACGGCCAATTAAAGAAAATTTATAAAAATCGATTTTCAAATCCCTATTATTCCGGAACCCACCGATCGAATTATATGAAATTTACAGTGAAAAATTATGCATCAAATGTCTATAAAATGCGCCTACTTTCGACCCTCTAGGACGCTCCGTTTAGGAGTTACGGCCAATTAAAGAAAATATTTAAAATTCCATTTTCAAAACCTTATTATTTCGTAACTCACCAATTGAATTATATGAAATTTACAGCGAACATGTATGCATCAAATGTCTATAAAACGAGCCTACTTTCGACCCTCTAGGACGCTCCGTTTAGGAATTACGGCCAATTAAAGAAAATTTTTAAAATTCCCTCTAGGACGCTCCGTTTAGGAGTTACGGCCAATTAAAGAAAATATTTAAAATTCCATTTTCAAAACCTTATTATTTCGGAACTCACCAATTGAATTATATGAAATTTACAGCGAACATTTATGCATCAAATGTCTATAAAACGAGCCTACTTTCGACCCTCTAGGACGCTCCGTTTAGGAGTTACGGCCAATTAAAGAAAATTTATAAAAATCGATTTTCAAATCCCTATTATTCCGGAACCCACCGATCGAATTATATGAAATTTACAGTGAAAAATTATGCATTAAATGTCTATAAAATGCGCCTACTTTCGTCCCTCTAGGACGCTCCGGCCAATTAAAGAAAATTTATAAAAATCGATTTTCAAATCCTTATTATTCCGGAACCCACCGATCGAATTATATGAAATTTACAGCGAAAATTTATGCATCAAATGTCTATAAAATGCGCCTACTTTCGACCCTCTAGGACGCTCCGTTTAGGAGTTACGGCCAATTAAAGAAAATTTATAAAAATCGATTTTCAAATCCTTATTTTTCCGGAACCCACCGATCGAATTATATGACATTTCCAGTGAAAAATTATGCATCAAATGTCTATAAAATGAGCCCACTTTCGACCCTCTAGGACGCTCCGTTTAGGAGTTACGGCCAATTAAAGAAAATATTTAAAATTCCATTTTCAAAACCTTATTATTTCGTAACTCACCAATTGAATTATATGAAATTTACAGCGAACATGTATGCATCAAATGTCTATAAAACGAGCCTACTTTCGACCCTCTAGGACGCTCCGTTTAGGAATTACGGCCAATTAAAGAAAATTTTTAAAATTCCCTCTAGGACGCTCCGTTTAGGAGTTACGGCCAATTAAAGAAAATATTTAAAATTCCATTTTCAAAACCTTATTATTTCGGAACTCACCAATTGAATTATATGAATTTTACAGCGAATATTTATGCATCAAATGTCTATAAAACGAGCCTTCTTTCGACCCTCTAGGACGCTCCGTTTAGGAGTTACGGCCAATTAAAGAAAATTTATAAAAATCGATTTTCAAATCCCTATTATTCCGGAACCCACCGATCGAATTATATGAAATTTACAGTGAAAAATTATGCATTAAATGTCTATAAAATGCGCCTACTTTCGTCCCTCTAGGACGCTCCGGCCAATTAAAGAAAATTTATAAAAATCGATTTTCAAATCCTTATTATTCCGGAACCCACCGATCGAATTATATGAAATTTACAGCGAAAATTTATGCATCAAATGTCTATAAAATGCGCCTACTTTCGACCCTCTAGGACGCTCCGTTTAGGAGTTACGGCCAATTAAAGAAAATTTATAAAAATCGATTTTCAAATCCTTATTTTTCCGGAACCCACCGATCGAATTATATGACATTTCCAGTGAAAAATTATGCATCAAATGTCTATAAAATGAGCCCACTTTCGACCCTCTAGGACACTCCGTTTAGGAGTTACGGACAATTAAAGAAAATTTATAAAAATCGATTTTCAAATCCCTATTATTCCGGAACCCACCGATCGAATTATATGAAATTTACAGTGAAAAATTATGCATCAAATGTCTATAAAATGCGCCTACTTTCGACCCTCTAGGACGCTCCGTTTAGGAGTTACGGCCAATTAAAGAAAATATTTAAAATTCCATTTTCAAAACCTTATTATTTCGGAACTCACCAATTGAATCGGTGGGTTCCGGAATAATAAGGATTTGAAAATCGATTTTTATAAATTTTCTTTAATTGGCCGTAACTCCTAAACGGAGCGTCCTAGAGGGTCGAAAGTGGGCTCATTTTAGAGACATCTTCGACCCTCTAGGACGCTCCGTTTAGGAGTTACGGCCAATTAAAGAAAATTTATAAAAATCGATTTTAAAATCCTTATTATTCCGGAACCCACCGATCGAATTATATGAAATTTACAGCGAAAATTTATGCATCAAATGTCTATAAAACGAGCCTACTTTCGACCCTCTAGGATGCTCCGTTTAGGAGTTACGGCCAATTAAAGAAAATTTATAAAAATCGATTTTCAAATCCTTATTTTTCCGGAATCCACCGATCGAATTATATGACATTTCCAGTGAAAAATTATGCATCAAATGTCTATAAAATGAGCCCACTTTCGACCCTCTAGGACGCTCCGTTTAGGAGTTACGGCCAATTAAAGAAAATATTTAAAATTCCATTTTCAAAACCTTATTATTTCGGAACTCACCAATTGAATTATATGAAATTTACAGCGAACATTTATGCATCAAATGTCTATAAAACGAGCCTACTTTCGACCCTCTAGGACGTTCCGTTTAGGAATTACGGCCAATTAAAGAAAATTTTTAAAATTCCATTTTCAAAACCTTATTATTTCAGAACTCACCAATTGAATTATATGAAATTAACAGCGAAAATTTATGCATCAAATGTCTATAAAATGCGCCTACCTTCGACCCTCTAGGACGCTCCGTTTAGGAGTTACGGCCAATTAAAGAAAATTTATAAAAATCGATTTTCAAATCCTTATTATTCCGGAACCCACCGATCGAATTATATGAAATTTACAGCGAAAATTTATGCATCAAATGTCTATAAAAAGAGCCTACTTTCGACCCTCTAGGACGCTCCGTTTCGGAGTTACGGCCAATTAAAGAAAATATTTAAAATTCCATTTTCAAAACCTTATTATTTCGGAACTCACCAATTGAATTATATGACATTTACAGCGAAAATTTATGTATCAAATGTCTATAAAACGAGCCTACTTTCGACCCTTTAGGACGCTCCGTTTAGGAGTTACGGCCAATTAAAGAAAATTTATAAAAATCGATTTTCAAATCCTTATTATTCCGGAACCCACAAATTGAATTATATGAAATTTACAGCGAAAATTTATGCATCAAATGTCTATAAATATTTTCGACCCTCACCAATTGAATTATATGAAATTTACAGCGAAAATTTATGCATCAAATGTCTATAAAATGTCTAGGACGCTCCGTTTAGGAGTTACGGCCAATTAAAGAAAATTTATAAAAATCGATTTTCAAATCCTTATTATTCCGGAACCCACCAATTGAATTATATGACATTTACAGCGAAAATTTATGCATCAAATGTCTATAAAATTCGCCTACTTTCGACCCTTTAGGACGCTCCGTTTAGGAGTTACGGCCAATTAAAGAAAATTTATAAAAATCGATTTTCATTTCCCTATTATTCCGGAACCCACCGATCGAATTATATGAAATTTACAGCGAAAATTTATGCATCAAATGTCTATTAAACGCGCCTACTTTCGACCCTCTAGGACGCTCCGTTTAGGAGTTACGGCCAATTAAAGAAAATTTATAAAAATCGATTTTCAAATCCTTATTATTCCGGAACCCACAAATTGAATTATATGAAATTTACAGCGAAAATTTATGCATCAAATGTCTATAAATATTTTCGACCCTCACCAATTGAATTATATGAAATTTACAGCGAAAATTTATGCATCAAATGTCTATTAAACGCGCCTACTTTCGACCCTCTAGGACGCTCCGTTTAGGAGTTACGGCCAATTAAAGAAAATTTATAAAAATCGATTTTCAAATCCTTATTATTCCAGAACCCACCAATTGAATTATATGAAATTTACAGTGGAAAATTATGCATCAAATGTCTATAAAATGCGCCTACTTTCGACCCTCTAGGACGCTCCGTTTAGGAGTTACGGCCAATTAAAGAAAATTTAAAAAAATCGATTTTCAAATCCTTATTATTCCGGAACCCTCCAATTGAATTATATGAAATTTACAGCGAAAATTTATGCATCAAATGTCTATAAAATGCGCCTACTTTCGACCCTCTAGGACGCTCCGTTTAGGAGTTACGGCCAATTAAAGAAAATTTATAAAAATCGATTTTCAAATCCTTATTATTCCGGAACCCACCGATCGAATTATATGAAATTTACAGTGGAAAATTATGCATCAAATGTCTATAAAATGCGCCTACTTTCGACCCTCTAGGACGCTCCGTTTAGGAGTTACGGCCAATTAAAGAAAATTTATAAAAATCGATTTTCAAATCCTTATTATTCCGGAACCCACCAATTGAATTATATGAAATTTACAGCGAAAATGTATGCATCAAATGGCTATAAAACGCGCCTACTTTCGACCCTCTAGGACGCTCCGTTTAGGAGTTACGGCCAATTAAAGAAAATTTATAAAAATCGATTTTCAAATTTATGCATCAAATGTCTATAAAATGCGCCTACTTTCGACCCTCTAGGACGCTCCGCTTAGGAGTTATCAAATTTTTAAAAATAGATTTTCAAATCCTTATTATTCCGGAACCCACCGATCGAATTACATGAAATTTCCAGTGAAAAATTATGGATCAAATGTCTATAAAACGAGCCTACTTTCGACCCTCTAGGACGCTCCGTTTAGGAGTTACGGCCAATTAAAGAAAATTTATAAAAATCGATTTTCAAATCCTTATTATTCCGGAACCCACCAATTGAATTATATGAAATTTACAGCGAAAATGTATGCATCAAATGTCTATAAAACGCGCCTACTTTCGACCCTCTAGGACGCTCCGTTTAGGAGTTACGGCCAATTAAAGAAAATTTATAAAAATCGATTTTCAAATGGCTATAAAACGCGCCTACTTTCGACCCTCTAGGACGCACCGTTTAGGAGTTACAGCCAATTAAAGAAAATTTATAAAAATCGATTTTCAAATCCTTATTATTCCGGAACCCACCAATTGAATTATATGAAATTTACAGCGAAAATTTATGCATCAAATGTCTATAAAATGCGCCTACTTTCGACCCTCTAGGACGCTCCGTTTAGGAGTTACGGCCAATTAAAGAAAATTTATAAAAATCGATTTTCAAATCCTTATTATTCCGGAACCCACCGATCGAATTATATGAAATTTACAGCGATAATTTATGCATCAAATGTCTATAAAACGCGCCTACTTTCGACCCTCTAGGACGCTCCGTTTAGGAGTTACGGCCAATTAAAGAAAATTTATAAAAATCGATTTTCAAATTTATGCATCAAATGTCTATAAAATGCGCCTACTTTCGACCCTCTAGGACGCTCCGCTTAGGAGTTATCAAATTTTTAAAAATCGATTTTCAAATCCTTATTATTCCGGAACCCACCGATCGAATTACATGAAATTTCCAGTGAAAAATTATGGATCAAATGTCTATAAAACGAGCCTACTTTCGACCCTCTAGGACGCTCCGTTTAGGAGTTACGGCCAATTAAAGAAAATTTATAAAAATCGATTTTCAAATCCTTATTATTCCGGAACCCACCAATTGAATTATATGAAATTTACAGCGAAAATGTATGCATCAAATGTCTATAAAACGCGCCTACTTTCGACCCTCTAGGACGCTCCGTTTAGGAGTTACGGCCAATTAAAGAAAATTTATAAAAATCGATTTTCAAATGGCTATAAAATGCGCCTACTTTCGACCCTCTAGGACGCTCCGTTTAGGAGTTACGGCCAATTAAAGAAAATTTATAAAAATCGATTTTCAAATCCTTATTATTCCGGAATCCACCAATTGAATTATATGAAATTTACAGCGAAAATTTATGCATCAAATGTCTATAAAATGCGCCTACTTTCGACCCTCTAGGACGCTCCGTTTAGGAGTTACGGCCAATTAAAGAAAATTTTTAAAAATCGATTTTAAATCCTTATTATTCCGGAACTCACCGATCGAATTATATGAAATTTACAGCGAAAATTTATGCATCAAATGTCTATAAAATGCGTTACGGCCAATTAAAGAAAATTTATAAAAATCGATTTTCAAATCCTTATTATTCCGGAACCCACCAATTGAATTATATGAAATTTACAGCGAAAATTTATGCATCAAATGTCTATAAAATGCGCCTACTTTCGACCCTCTAGGACGCTCCGTTTAGGAGTTACGGCCAATTAAAGAAAATTTATAAAAATCGATTTTCAAATCCTTATTATTCCGGAACCCACCAATTGAATTATATGAAATTTAAAGCGAAAATTTATGCATCAAATGTCTATAAAACGCGCCTACTTTCGACCCTCTAGGACGCTCCGTTTAGGAGTTACGGCCAATTAAAGAAAATTTATAAAAATAGATTTTCAAATCCTTATTATTCCGGAACCCACCAATTGAATTATATGAAATTTACAGCGAAAATTTATGCATCAAATGTCTATAAATATTTTCGACCCTCACCAATTGAATTATATGAAATTTACTCTAGGACGCACCGTTTAGGAGTTACGGCCAATTAAAGAAAATTTATAAAAATCGATTTTCAAATCCTTATTATTCCGGAACCCACCAATTGAATTATATGAAATTTACAGCGAAAATGTATGCATCAAATGTCTATAAAACGCGCCTACTTTCGACCCTCTAGGACGCTCCGTTTAGGAGTTACGGCCAATTAAAGAAAATTTATAAAAATCGATTTTCAAATGGCTATAAAACGCGCCTACTTTCGACCCTCTAGGACGCACCGTTTAGGAGTTACAGCCAATTAAAGAAAATTTATAAAAATCGATTTTCAAATCCTTATTATTCCGGAACCCACCAATTGAATTATATGAAATTTACAGCGAAAATTTATGCATCAAATGTCTATAAAATGCGCCTACTTTCGACCCTCTAGGACGCTCCGTTTAGGAGTTACGGCCAATTAAAGAAAATTTATAAAAATCGATTTTCAAATCCTTATTATTCCGGAACCCACCGATCGAATTATATGAAATTTACAGCGATAATTTATGCATCAAATGTCTATAAAACGCGCCTACTTTCGACCCTCTAGGACGCTCCGTTTAGGAGTTACGGCCAATTAAAGAAAATTTATAAAAATCGATTTTCAAATTTATGCATCAAATGTCTATAAAATGCGCCTACTTTCGACCCTCTAGGACGCTCCGCTTAGGAGTTATCAAATTTTTAAAAATCGATTTTCAAATCCTTATTATTCCGGAACCCACCGATCGAATTACATGAAATTTCCAGTGAAAAATTATGGATCAAATGTCTATAAAACGAGCCTACTTTCGACCCTCTAGGACGCTCCGTTTAGGAGTTACGGCCAATTAAAGAAAATTTATAAAAATCGATTTTCAAATCCTTATTATTCCGGAACCCACCAATTGAATTATATGAAATTTACAGCGAAAATGTATGCATCAAATGTCTATAAAACGCGCCTACTTTCGACCCTCTAGGACGCTCCGTTTAGGAGTTACGGCCAATTAAAGAAAATTTATAAAAATCGATTTTCAAATGGCTATAAAATGCGCCTACTTTCGACCCTCTAGGACGCTCCGTTTAGGAGTTACGGCCAATTAAAGAAAATTTATAAAAATCGATTTTCAAATCCTTATTATTCCGGAATCCACCAATTGAATTATATGAAATTTACAGCGAAAATTTATGCATCAAATGTCTATAAAATGCGCCTACTTTCGACCCTCTAGGACGCTCCGTTTAGGAGTTACGGCCAATTAAAGAAAATTTTTAAAAATCGATTTTAAATCCTTATTATTCCGGAACTCACCGATCGAATTATATGAAATTTACAGCGAAAATTTATGCATCAAATGTCTATAAAACGAGCCTACTTTCGACCCTCTAGGATGCTCCGTTTAGGAGTTACGGCCAATTAAAGAAAATTTATAAAAATCGATTTTCAAATCCTTATTTTTCCGGAATCCACCGATCGAATTATATGACATTTCCAGTGAAAAATTATGCATCAAATGTCTATAAAATGAGCCCACTTTCGACCCTCTAGGACGCTCCGTTTAGGAGTTACGGCCAATTAAAGAAAATTTATAAAAATCGATTTTCAAATCCTTATTATTCCGGAATCCACCAATTGAATTATATGAAATTTACAGCGAAAATTTATGCATCAAATGTCTATAAAACGCGCCTACTTTCGACCCTCTAGGACGCTCCGTTTAGGAGTTACGGCCAATTAAAGAAAATTTATAAAAATAGATTTTCAAATCCTTATTATTCCGGAACCCACCAATTGAATTATATGAAATTTACAGCGAAAATTTATGCATCAAATGTCTATAAATATTTTCGACCCTCACCAATTGAATTATATGAAATTTACAGCGAAAATTTATGCATCAAATGTCTAAAAAACGCGCCTACTTTCGACCCTCTAGGACGCTCCGTTTAGGAGTTACGGCCAATTAAAGAAAATTTATAAAAATCGATTTTCAAATCCTTATTATTCCGGAATCCACCAATTGAATTATATGAAATTTACAGCGAAAATTTATGCATCAAATGTCTATAAAACGCGCCTACTTTCGACCCTCTAGGACGCTCCGTTTAGGAGTTACGGCCAATTAAAGAAAATTTATAAAAATAGATTTTCAAATCCTTATTATTCCGGAACCCACCAATTGAATTATATGAAATTTACAGCGAAAATTTATGCATCAAATGTCTATAAATATTTTCGACCCTCACCAATTGAATTATATGAAATTTACAGCGAAAATTTATGCATCAAATGTCTAAAAAACGCGCCTACTTTCGACCCTCTAGGACGCTCCGTTTAGGAGTTACGGCCAATTAAAGAAAATTTATAAAAATCGATTTTCAAATCCTTATTATTCCGGAACCCACCAATCGAATTACATGAAATTTACAGCGAAAATTTATGCATCAAATGTCTATAAAACGCGCCTACTTTCGACCCTCTAGGACGCTCCGTTTAGGAGTTACGGCCAATTAAAGAAAATTTATAAAAATCGATTTTCAAATCCTTATTATTCCGGAACCCACCAATTGAATTATATGAAATTTACAGCGAAAATTTATGCATCAAATGTCTATAAATATTTTCGACCCTCACCAATTGAATTATATGAAATTTACAGCGAAAATTTATGCATCAAATGTCTAAAAAACGCGCCTACTTTCGACCCTCTAGGACGCTCCGTTTAGGAGTTACGGCCAATTAAAGAAAATTTATAAAAATCGATTTTCAAATCCTTATTATTCCGGAACCCACCAATTGAATTATATGAAATTTACAGCGAAAATTTATGCATCAAATGTCTATAAAATGCGCCTACTTTCGACCCTCTAGGACGCTCCGTTTAGGAGTTACGGCCAATTAAAGAAAATTTATAAAAATCGATTTTCAAATCCTTATTATTCCGGAACCCACCAATTGAATTATATGAAATTTACAGCGAAAATTTATGCATCAAATGTCTATAAAATGCGCCTACTTTCGACCCTCTAGGACGCTCCGTTTAGGCGTTACGGCCAATTAAAGAAAATTTATAAAAATCGATTTTCAAATCCTTATTATTCCGGAACCCACCAATTGAATTATATGAAATTTACAGCGAAAATTTATGCATCAAATGTCTATAAATATTTTCGACCCTCACCAATTGAATTATATGAAATTTACAGCGAAAATTTATGCATCAAATGTCTAAAAAACGCGCCTACTTTCGACCCTCTAGGACGCTCCGTTTAGGAGTTACGGCCAATTAAAGAAAATTTATAAAAATCGATTTTCAAATCCTTATTATTCCGGAACCCACCAATTGAATTATATGAAATTTACAGCGAAAATTTATGCATCAAATGTCTATAAAATGCGCCTACTTTCGACCCTCTAGGACGCTCCGTTTAGGAGTTACGGCCAATTAAAGAAAATTTATAAAAATCGATTTTCAAATCCTTATTATTCCGGAACTCACCGATCGAATTATATGAAATTTACAGCGAAAATTTATGCATCAAATGTCTATAAAATGCGCCTACTTTCGACCCTCTAGGACGCTCCGTTTAGGAGTTACGGCCAATTAAAGAAAATTTATAAAAATCGATTTTCAAATCCTTATTATTCCGGAACCCACCAATTGAATTATATGAAATTTACAGCGAAAATTTATGCATCAAATGTCTATAAAATGCGCCTACTTTCGACCCTCTAGGACGCTCCGTTTAGGAGTTACGGCCAATTAAAGAAAATTTATAAAAATCGATTTTCAAATCCTTATTATTCCGGAACCCACCAATTGAATTATATGAAATTTAAAGCGAAAATTTATGCATCAAATGTCTATAAAACGCGCCTACTTTCGACCCTCTAGGACGCTCCGTTTAGGAGTTACGGCCAATTAAAGAAAATTTATAAAAATAGATTTTCAAATCCTTATTATTCCGGAACCCACCAATTGAATTATATGAAATTTACAGCGAAAATTTATGCATCAAATGTCTATAAAATGCGCCTACTTTCGACCCTCTAGGACGCTCCGTTTAGGAGTTACGGCCAATTAAAGAAAATTTATAAAAATCGATTTTCAAATCCTTATTATTCCGGAACCCACCAATTGAATTATATGAAATTTACAGCGAAAATTTATGCATCAAATGTCTATAAAATGCGCCTACTTTCGACCCTCTAGGACGCTCCGTTTAGGAGTTACGGCCAATTAAAGAAAATTTATAAAAATCGATTTTCAAATCCTTATTATTCCGGAACCCACCAATTGAATTATATGAAATTTACAGCGAAAATTTATGCATCAAATGTCTATAAATATTTTCGACCCTCACCAATTGAATTATATGAAATTTACAGCGAAAATTTATGCATCAAATGTCTAAAAAACGCGCCTACTTTCGACCCTCTAGGACGCTCCGTTTAGGAGTTACGGCCAATTAAAGAAAATTTATAAAAATCGATTTTCAAATCCTTATTATTCCGGAACCCACCAATTGAATTATATGAAATTTACAGCGAAAATTTATGCATCAAATGTCTATAAAATGCGCCTACTTTCGACCCTCTAGGACGCTCCGTTTAGGAGTTACGGCCAATTAAAGAAAATTTATAAAAATCGATTTTCAAATCCTTATTATTCCGGAACCCACCAATTGAATTATATGAAATTTACAGCGAAAATTTATGCATCAAATGTCTATAAAATGCGCCTACTTTCGACCCTCTAGGACGCTCCGTTTAGGAGTTACGGCCAATTAAAGAAAATTTATAAAAATCGATTTTCAAATCCTTATTATTCCGGAACCCACCAATTGAATTATATGAAATTTACAGCGAAAATTTATGCATCAAATGTCTATAAAATGCGCCTACTTTCGACCCTCTAGGACGCTCCGTTTAGGAGTTACGGCCAATTAAAGAAAATTTATAAAAATCGATTTTCAAATCCTTATTATTCCGGAACCCACCAATTGAATTATATGAAATTTACAGCGAAAATTTATGCATCAAATGTCTATAAAATGCGCCTACTTTCGACCCTCTAGGACGCTCCGTTTAGGAGTTACGGCCAATTAAAGAAAATTTATAAAAATCGATTTTCAAATGGCTATAAAACGCGCCTACTTTCGACCCTCTAGGACGCTCCGTTTAGGAGTTACGGCCAATTAAAGAAAATTTATAAAAATCGATTTTCAAATCCTTATTATTCCGGAACCCACCAATTGAATTATATGAAATTTACAGCGAAAATTTATGCATCAAATGTCTATAAAATGCGCCTACTTTCGACCCTCTAGGACGCTCCGTTTAGGAGTTACGGCCAATTAAAGAAAATTTATAAAAATCGATTTTCAAATCCTTATTATTCCGGAACCCACCAATTGAATTATATGAAATTTAAAGCGAAAATTTATGCATCAAATGTCTATAAAACGCGCCTACTTTCGACCCTCTAGGACGCTCCGTTTAGGAGTTACGGCCAATTAAAGAAAATTTATAAAAATAGATTTTCAAATCCTTATTATTCCGGAACCCACCAATTGAATTATATGAAATTTACAGCGAAAATTTATGCATCAAATGTCTATAAATATTTTCGACCCTCACCAATTGAATTATATGAAATTTACAGCGAAAATTTATGCATCAAATGTCTAAAAAACGCGCCTACTTTCGACCCTCTAGGACGCTCCGTTTAGGAGTTACGGCCAATTAAAGAAAATTTATAAAAATCGATTTTCAAATCCTTATTATTCCGGAACCCACCAATTGAATTATATGAAATTTACAGCGAAAATTTATGCATCAAATGTCTATAAAATGCGCCTACTTTCGACCCTCTAGGACGCTCCGTTTAGGAGTTACGGCCAATTAAAGAAAATTTATAAAAATCGATTTTCAAATCCTTATTATTCCGGAACCCACCAATTGAATTATATGAAATTTACAGCGAAAATTTATGCATCAAATGTCTATAAAATGCGCCTACTTTCGACCCTCTAGGACGCTCCGTTTAGGAGTTACGGCCAATTAAAGAAAATTTATAAAAATCGATTTTCAAATCCTTATTATTCCGGAACCCACCAATTGAATTATATGAAATTTACAGCGAAAATTTATGCATCAAATGTCTATAAAATGCGCCTACTTTCGACCCTCTAGGACGCTCCGTTTAGGAGTTACGGCCAATTAAAGAAAATTTATAAAAATCGATTTTCAAATCCTTATTATTCCGGAACCCACCAATTGAATTATATGAAATTTACAGCGAAAATTTATGCATCAAATGTCTATAAAATGCGCCTACTTTCGACCCTCTAGGACGCTCCGTTTAGGAGTTACGGCCAATTAAAGAAAATTTATAAAAATCGATTTTCAAATGGCTATAAAACGCGCCTACTTTCGACCCTCTAGGACGCTCCGTTTAGGAGTTACGGCCAATTAAAGAAAATTTATAAAAATCGATATTCAAATCCTTATTATTCCGGAATCCACCAATTGAATTATATGAAATTTACAGCGAAAATTTATGCATCAAATGTCTATAAAATGCGCCTACTTTCGACCCTCTAGGACGCTCCGTTTAGGAGTTACGGCCAATTAAAGAAAATTTTTAAAAATCGATTTTAAATCCTTATTATTCCGGAACTCACCGATCGAATTATATGAAATTTACAGCGAAAATTTATGCATCAAATGTCTATAAATATTTTCGACCCTCACCAATTGAATTATATGAAATTTACAGCGAAAATTTATGCATCAAATGTCTAAAAAACGCGCCTACTTTCGACCCTCTAGGACGCTCCGTTTAGGAGTTACGGCCAATTAAAGAAAATTTATAAAAATAGATTTTCAAATCCTTATTATTCCGGAACCCACCAATTGAATTATATGAAATTTACAGCGAAAATTTATGCATCAAATGTCTATAAATATTTTCGACCCTCACCAATTGAATTATATGAAATTTACAGCGAAAATTTATGCATCAAATGTCTAAAAAACGCGCCTACTTTCGACCCTCTAGGACGCTCCGTTTAGGAGTTACGGCCAATTAAAGAAAATTTATAAAAATCGATTTTCAAATCCTTATTATTCCGGAACCCACCAATTGAATTATATGAAATTTACAGCGAAAATTTATGCATCAAATGTCTATAAAATGCGCCTACTTTCGACCCTCTAGGACGCTCCGTTTAGGAGTTACGGCCAATTAAAGAAAATTTATAAAAATCGATTTTCAAATCCTTATTATTCCGGAACCCACCAATTGAATTATATGAAATTTACAGCGAAAATTTATGCATCAAATGTCTATAAAATGCGCCTACTTTCGACCCTCTAGGACGCTCCGTTTAGGAGTTACGGCCAATTAAAGAAAATTTATAAAAATCGATTTTCAAATCCTTATTATTCCGGAACCCACCAATTGAATTATATGAAATTTACAGCGAAAATTTATGCATCAAATGTCTATAAAATGCGCCTACTTTCGACCCTCTAGGACGCTCCGTTTAGGAGTTACGGCCAATTAAAGAAAATTTATAAAAATCGATTTTCAAATCCTTATTATTCCGGAACCCACCAATTGAATTATATGAAATTTACAGCGAAAATTTATGCATCAAATGTCTATAAAATGCGCCTACTTTCGACCCTCTAGGACGCTCCGTTTAGGAGTTACGGCCAATTAAAGAAAATTTATAAAAATCGATTTTCAAATGGCTATAAAACGCGCCTACTTTCGACCCTCTAGGACGCTCCGTTTAGGAGTTACGGCCAATTAAAGAAAATTTATAAAAATCGATATTCAAATCCTTATTATTCCGGAATCCACCAATTGAATTATATGAAATTTACAGCGAAAATTTATGCATCAAATGTCTATAAAATGCGCCTACTTTCGACCCTCTAGGACGCTCCGTTTAGGAGTTACGGCCAATTAAAGAAAATTTTTAAAAATCGATTTTAAATCCTTATTATTCCGGAACTCACCGATCGAATTATATGAAATTTACAGCGAAAATTTATGCATCAAATGTCTATAAATATTTTCGACCCTCACCAATTGAATTATATGAAATTTACAGCGAAAATTTATGCATCAAATGTCTAAAAAACGCGCCTACTTTCGACCCTCTAGGACGCTCCGTTTAGGAGTTACGGCCAATTAAAGAAAATTTATAAAAATCGATTTTCAAATCCTTATTATTCCGGAACCCACCAATTGAATTATATGAAATTTACAGCGAAAATTTATGCATCAAATGTCTATAAAATGCGCCTACTTTCGACCCTCTAGGACGCTCCGTTTAGGAGTTACGGCCAATTAAAGAAAATTTATAAAAATCGATTTTCAAATCCTTATTATTCCGGAACCCACCAATTGAATTATATGAAATTTACAGCGAAAATTTATGCATCAAATGTCTATAAAATGCGCCTACTTTCGACCCTCTAGGACGCTCCGTTTAGGAGTTACGGCCAATTAAAGAAAATTTATAAAAATCGATTTTCAAATCCTTATTATTCCGGAACCCACCAATCGAATTACATGAAATTTACAGCGAAAATTTATGCATCAAATGTCTATAAAACGCGCCTACTTTCGACCCTCTAGGACGCTCCGTTTAGGAGTTACGGCCAATTAAAGAAAATTTATAAAAATCGATTTTCAAATCCTTATTATTCCGGAACCCACCAATTGAATTATATGAAATTTACAGCGAAAATTTATGCATCAAATGTCTATAAAATGCGCCTACTTTCGACCCTCTAGGACGCTCCGTTTAGGCGTTACGGCCAATTAAAGAAAATTTATAAAAATCGATTTTCAAATCCTTATTATTCCGGAACCCACCAATTGAATTATATGAAATTTACAGCGAAAATGTATGCATCAAATGTCTATAAAACGCGCCTACTTTCGACCCTCTAGGACGCTCCGTTTAGGAGTTACGGCCAATTAAAGAAAATTTATAAAAATCGATTTTCAAATCCTTATTATTCCGGAACCCACCAATCGAATTACATGAAATTTACAGCGAAAATTTATGCATCAAATGTCTATAAAACGCGCCTACTTTCGACCCTCTAGGACGCTCCGTTTAGGAGTTACGGCCAATTAAAGAAAATTTATAAAAATCGATTTTCAAATCCTTATTATTCCGGAACCCACCAATTGAATTATATGAAATTTACAGCGAAAATTTATGCATCAAATGTCTATAAAATGCGCCTACTTTCGACCCTCTAGGACGCTCCGTTTAGGCGTTACGGCCAATTAAAGAAAATTTATAAAAATCGATTTTCAAATCCTTATTATTCCGGAACCCACCAATTGAATTATATGAAATTTACAGCGAAAATGTATGCATCAAATGTCTATAAAACGCGCCTACTTTCGACCCTCTAGGACGCTCCGTTTAGGAGTTACGGCCAATTAAAGAAAATTTATAAAAATAGATTTTCAAATCCTTATTATTCCGGAACCCACCAATTGAATTATATGAAATTTACAGCGAAAATTTATGCATCAAATGTCTATAAATATTTTCGACCCTCACCAATTGAATTATATGAAATTTACAGCGAAAATTTATGCATCAAATGTCTAAAAAACGCGCCTACTTTCGACCCTCTAGGACGCTCCGTTTAGGAGTTACGGCCAATTAAAGAAAATTTATAAAAATCGATTTTCAAATCCTTATTATTCCGGAACCCACCAATTGAATTATATGAAATTTACAGCGAAAATTTATGCATCAAATGTCTATAAAATGCGCCTACTTTCGACCCTCTAGGACGCTCCGTTTAGGCGTTACGGCCAATTAAAGAAAATTTATAAAAATCGATTTTCAAATCCTTATTATTCCGGAACCCACCAATTGAATTATATGAAATTTACAGCGAAAATGTATGCATCAAATGTCTATAAAACGCGCCTACTTTCTACCCTCTAGGACGCTCCGTTTAGGAGTTACGGCCAATTAAAGAAAATTTATAAAAATCGATTTGAAAATTATGCATCAAATGTCTATAAAATGCGCCTACTTTCGACCCTCTAGGACGCTCCGTTTATAAAAATCGATTGGAAAATTATGCATCAAATGTCTATAAAATGCGCCTACTTTCGACCCTCTAGGACGCTCCGTTTAGGAGTTACGGCCAATTAAAGAAAATTTTTAAAAATCGATTTTTAAATCCTTATTATTCCGGAACTCACCGATCGAATTATATGAAATTTACAGCGAAAATTTATGCATCAAATGTCTATAAAATGCGCCTACTTTCGACCCTCTAGGACGCTCCGTTTAGGAGTTACGGCCAATTAAAGAAAATTTATAAAAATCGATTTTCAAATCCTTATTATTCCGGAACCCACCAATTGAATTATATGAAATTTAAAGCGAAAATTTATGCATCAAATGTCTATAAAATGCGCCTACTTTCGACCCTCTAGGACGCTCCGTTTAGGAGTTACGGCCAATTAAAGAAAATTTATAAAAATCGATTTTCAAATCCTTATTATTCCGGAACCCACCAATTGAATTATATGAAATTTAAAGCGAAAATTTATGCATCAAATGTCTATAAAACGCGCCTACTTTCGACCCTCTAGGACGCTCCGTTTAGGAGTTACGGCCAATTAAAGAAAATTTATAAAAATCGATTTTCAAATCCTTATTATTCCGGAACCCACCAATTGAATTATATGAAATTTACAGCGAAAATTTATGCATCAAATGTCTATAAATATTTTCGACCCTCACCAATTGAATTATATGAAATTTACAGCGAAAATTTATGCATCAAATGTCTATAAAACGCGCCTACTTTCGACCCTCTAGGACGCTCCGTTTAGGAGTTACGGCCAATTAAAGAAAATTTATAAAAATCGATTTTCAAATCCTTATTATTCCGGAACCCACCAATTGAATTATATGAAATTTACAGCGAAAATTTATGCATCAAATGTCTATAAATATTTTCGACCCTCACCAATTGAATTATATGAAATTTACAGCGAAAATTTATGCATCAAATGTCTATAAAACGCGCCTACTTTCGACCCTCTAGGACGCTCCGTTTAGGAGTTACGGCCAATTAAAGAAAATTTATAAAAATCGATTTTCAAATCCTTATTATTCCGGAACCCACCAATTGAATTATATGAAATTTAAAGCGAAAATTTATGCATCAAATGTCTATAAAACGCGCCTACTTTCGACCCTCTAGGACGCTCCGTTTAGGAGTTACGGCCAATTAAAGAAAATTTATAAAAATCGATTTTCAAATCCTTATTATTCCGGAACCCACCAATTGAATTATATGAAATTTACAGCGAAAATTTATGCATCAAATGTCTATAAATATTTTCGACCCTCACCAATTGAATTATATGAAATTTACAGCGAAAATTTATGCATCAAATGTCTATAAAACGCGCCTACTTTCGACCCTCTAGGACGCTCCGTTTAGGAGTTACGGCCAATTAAAGAAAATTTATAAAAATCGATTTTCAAATCCTTATTATTCCGGAACCCACCAATTGAATTATATGAAATTTACAGCGAAAATTTATGCATCAAATGTCTATAAAATGCGCCTACTTTCGACCCTCTAGGACGCTCCGTTTAGGAGTTACGGCCAATTAAAGAAAATTTATAAAAATCGATTTTCAAATCCTTATTATTCCGGAACCCACCAATTGAATTATATGAAATTTACAGCGAAAATTTATGCATCAAATGTCTATAAATATTTTCGACCCTCACCAATTGAATTATATGAAATTTACAGCGAAAATTTATGCATCAAATGTCTATAAAACGCGCCTACTTTCGACCCTCTAGGACGCTCCGTTTAGGAGTTACGGCCAATTAAAGAAAATTTATAAAAATCGATTTTCAAATCCTTATTATTCCGGAACCCACCAATTGAATTATATGAAATTTAAAGCGAAAATTTATGCATCAAATGTCTATAAAACGCGCCTACTTTCGACCCTCTAGGACGCTCCGTTTAGGAGTTACGGCCAATTAAAGAAAATTTATAAAAATCGATTTTCAAATCCTTATTATTCCGGAACCCACCAATTGAATTATATGAAATTTACAGCGAAAATTTATGCATCAAATGTCTATAAATATTTTCGACCCTCACCAATTGAATTATATGAAATTTACAGCGAAAATTTATGCATCAAATGTCTATAAAACGCGCCTACTTTCGACCCTCTAGGACGCTCCGTTTAGGAGTTACGGCCAATTAAAGAAAATTTATAAAAATCGATTTTCAAATCCTTATTATTCCGGAACCCACCAATTGAATTATATGAAATTTACAGCGAAAATTTATGCATCAAATGTCTATAAAATGCGCCTACTTTCGACCCTCTAGGACGCTCCGTTTAGGAGTTACGGCCAATTAAAGAAAATTTATAAAAATCGATTTTCAAATCCTTATTATTCCGGAACCCACCAATTGAATTATATGAAATTTACAGCGAAAATTTATGCATCAAATGTCTATAAAATGCGCCTACTTTCGACCCTCTAGGACGCTCCGTTTAGGAGTTACGGCCAATTAAAGAAAATTTATAAAAATCGATTTTCAAATCCTTATTATTCCGGAACCCACCAATTGAATTATATGAAATTTAAAGCGAAAATTTATGCATCAAATGTCTATAAAATGCGCCTACTTTCGACCCTCTAGGACGCTCCGTTTAGGAGTTACGGCCAATTAAAGAAAATTTATAAAAATCGATTTTCAAATCCTTATTATTCCGGAACCCACCAATTGAATTATATGAAATTTACAGCGAACATTTATGCATCAAATGTCTATAAAATGCGCCTACTTTCGACCCTCTAGGACGCTCCGTTTAGGCGTTACGGCCAATTAAAGAAAATTTATAAAAATCGATTTTCAAATCCTTATTATTCCGGAACCCACCAATTGAATTATATGAAATTTACAGCGAAAATGTATGCATCAAATGTCTATAAAACGCGCCTACTTTCGACCCTCTAGGACGCTCCGTTTAGGAGTTACGGCCAATTAAAGAAAATTTATAAAAATCGATTTTCAAATCCTTATTATTCCGGAACCCACCGATCGAATTATATGAAATTTACAGTGGAAAATTATGCATCAAATGTCTATAAAATGCGCCTACTTTCGACCCTCTAGGACGCTCCGTTTAGGAGTTACGGCCAATTAAAGAAAATTTATAAAAATCGATTTTCAAATCCTTATTATTCCGGAACCCACCGATCGAATTATATGAAATTTACAGTGGAAAATTATGCATCAAATGTCTATAAAATGCGCCTACTTTCGACCCTCTAGGACGCTCCGTTTAGGAGTTACGGCCAATTAAAGAAAATTTTTAAAAATCGATTTTCAAATCCTTATTATTCCGGAACTCACCGATCGAATTATATGAAATTTACAGCGAAAATTTATGCATCAAATGCGGCCAATTAAAGAAAATTTATAAAAATCGATTTTCAAATCCTTATTATTCCGGAACCCACCAATTGAATTATATGAAATTTAAAGCGAAAATTTATGCATCAAATGTCTATAAAATGCGCCTACTTTCGACCCTCTAGGACGCTCCGTTTAGGAGTTACGGCCAATTAAAGAAAATTTATAAAAATCGATTTTCAAATCCTTATTATTCCGGAACCCACCAATTGAATTATATGAAATTTACAGCGAAAATTTATGCATCAAATGTCTATAAATATTTTCGACCCTCACCAATTGAATTATATGAAATTTACAGCGAAAATTTATGCATCAAATGTCTATAAAACGCGCCTACTTTCGACCCTCTAGGACGCTCCGTTTAGGAGTTACGGCCAATTAAAGAAAATTTATAAAAATCGATTTTCAAATCCTTATTATTCCGGAACCCACCAATTGAATTATATGAAATTTAAAGCGAACATTTATGCATCAAATGTCTATAAAACGCGCCTACTTTCGACCCTCTAGGACGCTCCGTTTAGGAGTTACGGCCAATTAAAGAAAATTTACAAAAATCGATTTTCAAATCCTTATTATTCCGGAACCCACCAATTGAATTATATGAAATTTACAGCGAAAATTTATGCATCAAATGTCTATAAATATTTTCGACCCTCACCAATTGAATTATATGAAATTTACAGCGAAAATTTATGCATCAAATGTCTATAAAATGCGCCTACTTTCGACCCTCTAGGACGCTCCGTTTAGGAGTTACGGCCAATTAAAGAAAATTTATAAAAATCGATTTTCAAATCCTTATTATTCCGGAACCCACCAATTGAATTATATGAAATTTAAAGCGAAAATTTATGCATCAAATGTCTATAAAATGCGCCTACTTTCGACCCTCTAGGACGCTCCGTTTAGGAGTTACGGCCAATTAAAGAAAATTTATAAAAATCGATTTTCAAATCCTTATTATTCCGGAACCCACCAATTGAATTATATGAAATTTACAGCGAAAATTTATGCATCAAATGTCTATAAATATTTTCGACCCTCACCAATTGAATTATATGAAATTTACAGCGAAAATTTATGCATCAAATGTCTATAAAACGCGCCTACTTTCGACCCTCTAGGACGCTCCGTTTAGGAGTTACGGCCAATTAAAGAAAATTTATAAAAATCGATTTTCAAATCCTTATTATTCCGGAACCCACCAATTGAATTATATGAAATTTACAGCGAAAATTTATGCATCAAATGTCTATAAATATTTTCGACCCTCACCAATTGAATTATATGAAATTTACAGCGAAAATTTATGCATCAAATGTCTATAAAATGCGCCTACTTTCGACCCTCTAGGACGCTCCGTTTAGGAGTTACGGCCAATTAAAGAAAATTTATAAAAATCGATTTTCAAATCCTTATTATTCCGGAACCCACCGATCGAATTATATGAAATTTACAGCGAAAATTTATGCATCAAATGTCTATAAAATGCGCCTACTTTCGACCCTCTAGGACGCTCCGTTTAGGAGTTACGGCCAATTAAAGAAAATTTTTAAAAATCGATTTTCAAATCCTTATTATTCCGGAACTCACCGATCGAATTATATGAAATTTACAGCGAAAATTTATGCATCAAATGTCTATAAAATGCGCCTACTTTCGACCCTCTAGGACGCTCCGTTTAGGAGTTACGGCCAATTAAAGAAAATTTATAAAAATCGATTTTCAAATCCTTATTATTCCGGAACCCACCAATTGAATTATATGAAATTTAAAGCGAAAATTTATGCATCAAATGTCTATAAATATTTTCGACCCTCACCAATTGAATTATATGAAATTTACAGCGAAAATTTATGCATCAAATGTCTATAAAACGCGCCTACTTTCGACCCTCTAGGACGCTCCGTTTAGGAGTTACGGCCAATTAAAGAAAATTTATAAAAATCGATTTTCAAATCCTTATTATTCCGGAACCCACCAATTGAATTATATGAAATTTAAAGCGAAAATTTATGCATCAAATGTCTATAAAACGCGCCTACTTTCGACCCTCTAGGACGCTCCGTTTAGGCGTTACGGCCAATTAAAGAAAATTTATAAAAATCGATTTTCAAATCCTTATTATTCCGGAACCCACCAATTGAATTATATGAAATTTACAGCGAAAATTTATGCATCAAATGTCTATAAATATTTTCGACCCTCACCAATTGAATTATATGAAATTTACAGCGAAAATTTATGCATCAAATGTCTATAAAACGCGCCTACTTTCGACCCTCTAGGACGCTCCGTTTAGGAGTTACGGCCAATTAAAGAAAATTTATAAAAATCGATTTTCAAATCCTTATTATTCCGGAACCCACCAATTGAATTATATGAAATTTACAGCGAAAATTTATGCATCAAATGTCTATAAATATTTTCGACCCTCACCAATTGAATTATATGAAATTTACAGCGAAAATTTATGCATCAAATGTCTATAAAATGCGCCTACTTTCGACCCTCTAGGACGCTCCGTTTAGGAGTTACGGCCAATTAAAGAAAATTTATAAAAATCGATTTTCAAATCCTTATTATTCCGGAACCCACCGATCGAATTATATGAAATTTACAGCGAAAATTTATGCATCAAATGTCTATAAAATGCGCCTACTTTCGACCCTCTAGGACGCTCCGTTTAGGCGTTACGGCCAATTAAAGAAAATTTATAAAAATCGATTTTCAAATCCTTATTATTCCGGAACCCACCAATTGAATTATATGAAATTTACAGCGAAAATTTATGCATCAAATGTCTATAAATATTTTCGACCCTCACCAATTGAATTATATGAAATTTACAGCGAAAATTTATGCATCAAATGTCTATAAAACGCGCCTACTTTCGACCCTCTAGGACGCTCCGTTTAGGAGTTACGGCCAATTAAAGAAAATTTATAAAAATCGATTTTCAAATCCTTATTATTCCGGAACCCACCAATTGAATTATATGAAATTTACAGCGAAAATTTATGCATCAAATGTCTATAAATATTTTCGACCCTCACCAATTGAATTATATGAAATTTACAGCGAAAATTTATGCATCAAATGTCTATAAAATGCGCCTACTTTCGACCCTCTAGGACGCTCCGTTTAGGAGTTACGGCCAATTAAAGAAAATTTATAAAAATCGATTTTCAAATCCTTATTATTCCGGAACCCACCGATCGAATTATATGAAATTTACAGCGAAAATTTATGCATCAAATGTCTATAAAATGCGCCTACTTTCGACCCTCTAGGACGCTCCGTTTAGGAGTTACGGCCAATTAAAGAAAATTTTTAAAAATCGATTTTCAAATCCTTATTATTCCGGAACTCACCGATCGAATTATATGAAATTTACAGCGAAAATTTATGCATCAAATGTCTATAAAATGCGCCTACTTTCGACCCTCTAGGACGCTCCGTTTAGGAGTTACGGCCAATTAAAGAAAATTTATAAAAATCGATTTTCAAATCCTTATTATTCCGGAACCCACCAATTGAATTATATGAAATTTAAAGCGAAAATTTATGCATCAAATGTCTATAAATATTTTCGACCCTCACCAATTGAATTATATGAAATTTACAGCGAAAATTTATGCATCAAATGTCTATAAAACGCGCCTACTTTCGACCCTCTAGGACGCTCCGTTTAGGAGTTACGGCCAATTAAAGAAAATTTATAAAAATCGATTTTCAAATCCTTATTATTCCGGAACCCACCAATTGAATTATATGAAATTTACAGCGAAAATTTATGCATCAAATGTCTATAAAACGCGCCTACTTTCGACCCTCTAGGACGCTCCGTTTAGGAGTTACGGCCAATTAAAGAAAATTTATAAAAATCGATTTTCAAATCCTTATTATTCCGGAACCCACCAATTGAATTATATGAAATTTACAGCGAAAATTTATGCATCAAATGTCTATAAATATTTTCGACCCTCACCAATTGAATTATATGAAATTTACAGCGAAAATTTATGCATCAAATGTCTATAAAACGCGCCTACTTTCGACCCTCTAGGACGCTCCGTTTAGGCGTTACGGCCAATTAAAGAAAATTTATAAAAATCGATTTTCAAATCCTTATTATTCCGGAACCCACCAATTGAATTATATGAAATTTACAGCGAAAATTTATGCATCAAATGTCTATAAAACGCGCCTACTTTCGACCCTCTAGGACGCTCCGTTTAGGAGTTACGGCCAATTAAAGAAAATTTATAAAAATCGATTTTCAAATCCTTATTATTCCGGAACCCACCAATTGAATTATATGAAATTTACAGCGAAAATTTATGCATCAAATGTCTATAAATATTTTCGACCCTCACCAATTGAATTATATGAAATTTACAGCGAAAATTTATGCATCAAATGTCTATAAAACGCGCCTACTTTCGACCCTCTAGGACGCTCCGTTTAGGAGTTACGGCCAATTAAAGAAAATTTATAAAAATCGATTTTCAAATCCTTATTATTCCGGAACCCACCAATTGAATTATATGAAATTTACAGCGAAAATTTATGCATCAAATGTCTATAAATATTTTCGACCCTCACCAATTGAATTATATGAAATTTACAGCGAAAATTTATGCATCAAATGTCTATAAAATGCGCCTACTTTCGACCCTCTAGGACGCTCCGTTTAGGAGTTACGGCCAATTAAAGAAAATTTATAAAAATCGATTTTCAAATCCTTATTATTCCGGAACCCACCAATTGAATTATATGAAATTTACAGCGAAAATTTATGCATCAAATGTCTATAAAATGCGCCTACTTTCGACCCTCTAGGACGCTCCGTTTAGGAGTTACGGCCAATTAAAGAAAATTTATAAAAATCGATTTTCAAATCCTTATTATTCCGGAACCCACCGATCGAATTATATGAAATTTACAGCGAAAATTTATGCATCAAATGTCTATAAAATGCGCCTACTTTCGACCCTCTAGGACGCTCCGTTTAGGAGTTACGGCCAATTAAAGAAAATTTTTAAAAATCGATTTTCAAATCCTTATTATTCCGGAACTCACCGATCGAATTATATGAAATTTACAGCGAAAATTTATGCATCAAATGTCTATAAAATGCGCCTACTTTCGACCCTCTAGGACGCTCCGTTTAGGAGTTACGGCCAATTAAAGAAAATTTATAAAAATCGATTTTCAAATCCTTATTATTCCGGAACCCACCAATTGAATTATATGAAATTTAAAGCGAAAATTTATGCATCAAATGTCTATAAATATTTTCGACCCTCACCAATTGAATTATATGAAATTTACAGCGAAAATTTATGCATCAAATGTCTATAAAACGCGCCTACTTTCGACCCTCTAGGACGCTCCGTTTAGGAGTTACGGCCAATTAAAGAAAATTTATAAAAATCGATTTTCAAATCCTTATTATTCCGGAACCCACCAATTGAATTATATGAAATTTAAAGCGAAAATTTATGCATCAAATGTCTATAAAACGCGCCTACTTTCGACCCTCTAGGACGCTCCGTTTAGGCGTTACGGCCAATTAAAGAAAATTTATAAAAATCGATTTTCAAATCCTTATTATTCCGGAACCCACCAATTGAATTATATGAAATTTACAGCGAAAATTTATGCATCAAATGTCTATAAAACGCGCCTACTTTCGACCCTCTAGGACGCTCCGTTTAGGAGTTACGGCCAATTAAAGAAAATTTATAAAAATCGATTTTCAAATCCTTATTATTCCGGAACCCACCAATTGAATTATATGAAATTTAAAGCGAAAATTTATGCATCAAATGTCTATAAAATGCGCCTACTTTCGACCCTCTAGGACGCTCCGTTTAGGAGTTACGGCCAATTAAAGAAAATTTATAAAAATCGATTTTCAAATCCTTATTATTCCGGAACCCACCAATTGAATTATATGAAATTTACAGCGAAAATTTATGCATCAAATGTCTATAAAACGCGCCTACTTTCGACCCTCTAGGACGCTCCGTTTAGGAGTTACGGCCAATTAAAGAAAATTTATAAAAATCGATTTTCAAATCCTTATTATTCCGGAACCCACCAATTGAATTATATGAAATTTACAGCGAAAATTTATGCATCAAATGTCTATAAAACGCGCCTACTTTCGACCCACTAGGACGCTCCGTTTAGGAGTTACGGCCAATTAAAGAAAATTTATAAAAATCGATTTTCAAATCCTTATTATTCCGGAACCCACCAATTGAATTATATGAAATTTACAGCGAAAATTTATGCATCAAATGTCTATAAAACGCGCCTACTTTCGACCCTCTAGGACGCTCCGTTTAGGAGTTACGGCCAATTAAAGAAAATTTATAAAAATCGATTTTCAAATCCTTATTATTCCGGAACCCACCAATTGAATTATATGAAATTTAAAGCGAAAATTTATGCATCAAATGTCTATAAAATGCGCCTACTTTCGACCCTCTAGGACGCTCCGTTTAGGAGTTACGGCCAATTAAAGAAAATTTATAAAAATCGATTTTCAAATCCTTATTATTCCGGAACCCACCAATTGAATTATATGAAATTTACAGCGAAAATTTATGCATCAAATGTCTATAAAACGCGCCTACTTTCGACCCTCTAGGACGCTCCGTTTAGGAGTTACGGCCAATTAAAGAAAATTTATAAAAATCGATTTTCAAATCCTTATTATTCCGGAACCCACCAATTGAATTATATGAAATTTACAGCGAAAATTTATGCACCAAATGTCTATAAAATGCGCCTACTTTCGACCCTCTAGGACGCTCCGTTTAGGAGTTACGGCCAATTAAAGAAAATTTATAAAAATCGATTTTCAAATCCTTATTATTCCGGAACCCACCAATCGAATTACATGAAAATTACAGCGAAAATTCATGCATCAAATGTCTATAAAACGCGCCTACTTTCGACCCTCTAGGACGCTCCGTTTAGGAGTTACGGCCAATTAAAGAAAATTTATAAAAATCGATTTTCAAATCCTTATTATTCCGGAACCCACCAATCGAATTACATGAAATTTACAGCGAAAATTCATGCATCAAATGTCTATAAAACGAGCCTACTTTCGACCCTCTAGGACGCTCCGTTTAGGAGTTACGGACAATTAAAGAAAATTTATAAAAATCGATTTTCAAATCCTTATTATTCCGGAACCCACCAATCGAATTACATGAAAATTACAGCGAAAATTCATGCATCAAATGTCTATAAAACGAGCCTACTTTCGACCCTCTAGGACGCTCCGTTTAGGAGTTACGGCCAATTAAAGAAAATTTATAAAAATCGATTTTCAAATCCTTATTATTCCGGAACCCACCAATCGAATTACATGAAATTTACAGCGAAAATTCATGCATCAAATGTCTATAAAACGAGCCTACTTTCGACCCTCTAGGACGCTCCGTTTAGGAGTTACGGACAATTAAAGAAAATTTATAAAAATCGATTTTCAAATCCTTATTATTCCGGAACCCACCAATTGAATTATATGAAATTTACAGCGAAAATTTATGCATCAAATGTCTATAAAACGCGCCTACTTTCGACCCTCTAGGACGCTCCGTTTAGGAGTTACGGCCAATTAAAGAAAATTTATAAAAATCGATTTTCAAATCCTTATTATTCCGGAACCCACCAATTGAATTATATGAAATTTACAGCGAAAATTTATGCATCAAATGTCTATAAAACGCGCCTACTTTCGACCCTCTAGGACGCTCCGTTTAGGAGTTACGGCCAATTAAAGAAAATTTATAAAAATCGATTTTCAAATCCTTATTATTCCGGAACCCACCAATTGAATTATATGAAATTTACAGCGAAAATTTATGCATCAAATGTCTATAAAACGCGCCTACTTTCGACCCTCTAGGACGCTCCGTTTAGGAGTTACGGCCAATTAAAGAAAATTTATAAAAATCGATTTTCAAATCCTTATTATTCCGGAACCCACCAATTGAATTATATGAAATTTAAAGCGAAAATTTATGCATCAAATGTCTATAAAATGCGCCTACTTTCGACCCTCTAGGACGCTCCGTTTAGGAGTTACGGCCAATTAAAGAAAATTTATAAAAATCGATTTTCAAATCCTTATTATTCCGGAACCCACCAATTGAATTATATGAAATTTACAGCGAAAATTTATGCATCAAATGTCTATAAAACGCGCCTACTTTCGACCCTCTAGGACGCTCCGTTTAGGAGTTACGGCCAATTAAAGAAAATTTATAAAAATCGATTTTCAAATCCTTATTATTCCGGAACCCACCAATTGAATTATATGAAATTTCCAGTGAAAAATTATGCATCAAATGTCTATAAAATGCGCCTACTTTCGACCCTCTAGGACGCTCCGTTTAGGAGTTACGGCCAATTAAAGAAAATTTATAAAAATCGATTTTCAAATCCTTATTATTCCGGAACCCACCAATTGAATTATATGAAATTTACAGCGAAAATTTATGCATCAAATGTCTATAAAACGCGCCTACTTTCGACCCTCTAGGACGCTCCGTTTAGGAGTTACGGCCAATTAAAGAAAATTTATAAAAATCGATTTTCAAATCCTTATTATTCCGGAACCCACCAATTGAATTATATGAAATTTCCAGTGAAAAATTATGCATCAAATGTCTATAAAATGCGCCTACTTTCGACCCTCTAGGACGCTCCGTTTAGGAGTTACGGCCAATTAAAGAAAATTTATAAAAATCGATTTTCAAATCCTTATTATTCCGGAACCCACCGATCGAATTATATGAAATTTACAGTGAAAAATTATGCATCAAATGTCTATAAAATGCGCCTACTGTCGACCCTCTAGGACGCTCCGCTCCTCTAGGACGCTCCGACCCTCTAGGACGCTCCGTTTAGGAGTTACGGCCAATTAAAGAAAATTTATAAAAATCGATTTTCAAATCCTTATTATTCCGGAACCCACCAATTGAATTATATGAAATTTACAGTGAAAAATTATGCATCAAATATCTATAAAATGCGCCTACTTTCGACCCTCTAGGACGCTCCGTTTAGGAGTTACGGCCAATTAAAGAAAATTTATAAAAATCGATTTTCAAATCCTTATTATTCCGGAACCCACCAATTGAATTATATGAAATTTCCAGTGAAAAATTATGCATCAAATGTCTATAAAACGCGCCTACTTTCGACCCTCTAGGACGCTCCGTTTAGGAGTTACGGCCAATTAAAGAAAATTTATAAAAATCGATTTTCAAATCCTTATTATTCCGGAACCCACCAATTGAATTATATGAAATTTACAGCGAAAATTTATGCATCAAATGTCTATAAAACGCGCCTACTTTCGACCCTCTAGGACGCTCCGTTTAGGAGTTACGGCCAATTAAAGAAAATTTATAAAAATCGATTTTCAAATCCTTATTATTCCGGAACCCACCAATTGAATTATATGAAATTTAAAGCGAAAATTTATGCATCAAATGTCTATAAAATGCGCCTACTTTCGACCCTCTAGGACGCTCCGTTTAGGAGTTACGGCCAATTAAAGAAAATTTATAAAAATCGATTTTCAAATCCTTATTATTCCGGAACCCACCAATTGAATTATATGAAATTTACAGCGAAAATTTATGCATCAAATGTCTATAAAACGCGCCTACTTTCGACCCTCTAGGACGCTCCGTTTAGGAGTTACGGCCAATTAAAGAAAATTTATAAAAATCGATTTTCAAATCCTTATTATTCCGGAACCCACCAATTGAATTATATGAAATTTCCAGTGAAAAATTATGCATCAAATGTCTAT
The DNA here is from genome assembly GCA_951804985.1 of Dryomyza anilis. Taxonomy (NCBI): domain Eukaryota; kingdom Metazoa; phylum Arthropoda; class Insecta; order Diptera; family Dryomyzidae; genus Dryomyza; species Dryomyza anilis. Next base: position 21,065,265 of record OX638132.1, read on the forward strand.
AAAATGCGCCTACTTTCGACCCTCTAGGACGCTCCGTTTAGGAGTTACGGCCAATTAAAGAAAATTTATAAAAATCGATTTTCAAATCCTTATTATTCCGGAACCCACCGATCGAATTATATGAAATTTACAGTGAAAAATTATGCATCAAATGTCTATAAAATGCGCCTACTTTCGACCCTCTAGGACGCTCCGCTCCTCTAGGACGCTCCGACCCTCTAGGACGCTCCGTTTAGGAGTTACGGCCAATTAAAGAAAATTTATAAAAATCGATTTTCAAATCCTTATTATTCCGGAACCCACCAATTGAATTATATGAAATTTACAGTGAAAAATTATGCATCAAATGTCTATAAAATGCGCCTACTTTCGACCCTCTAGGACGCTCCGTTTAGGAGTTACGGCCAATTAAAGAAAATTTATAAAAATCGATTTTCAAATCCTTATTATTCCGGAACCCACCAATTGAATTATATGAAATTTCCAGTGAAAAATTATGCATCAAATGTCTATAAAATGCGCCTACTTTCGACCCTCTAGGACGCTCCGTTTAGGAGTTACGGCCAATTAAAGAAAATTTATAAAAATCGATTTTCAAATCCTTATTATTCCGGAACCCACCGATCGAATTATATGAAATTTACAGTGAAAAATTATGCATCAAATGTCTATAAAATGCGCCTACTTTCGACCCTCTAGGACGCTCCGCTCCTCTAGGACGCTCCGACCCTCTAGGACGCTCCGTTTAGGAGTTACGGCCAATTAAAGAAAATTTATAAAAATCGATTTTCAAATCCTTATTATTCCGGAACCCACCAATTGAATTATATGAAATTTACAGCGAAAATTTATACATCAAATATCTATAAAACGCGCCTACTTTCGACCCTCTAGGACGCTCCGTTTAGGAGTTACGGCCATTTAAAGAAAATTTATAAAAATCGATTTTCAAATCCTTATTATTCCGGAACCCACCAATTGAATTATATGAAATTTACAGCGAAAATTTATGCATCAAATGTCTATAAAACGCGCCTACTTTCGTCCCTCTAGGACGCTCCGTTTAGGAGTTACGGCCAATTAAAGAAAATTTATAAAAATCGATTTTCAAATCCTTATTATTCCGGAACCCACCAATTGAATTATATGAAATTTACAGTGAAAAATTATGCATCAAATGTCTATAAAATGCGCCTACTTTCGACCCTCTAGGACGCTCCGTTTAGGAGTTACGGCCAATTAAAGAAAATTTATAAAAATCGATTTTCAAATCCTTATTATTCCGGAACCCACCGATCGAATTATATGAAATTTACAGTGAAAAATTATGCATCAAATGTCTATAAAATGCGCCTACTTTCGACCCTCTAGGACGCTCCGCTCCTCTAGGACGCTCCGACCCTCTAGGACGCTCCGTTTAGGAGTTACGGCCAATTAAAGAAAATTTATAAAAATTTATGCATCAAATGTCTATAAAATGCGCCTACTTTCGACCCTCTAGGACGCTCCGTTTAGGAGTTACGGCCAATTAAAGAAAATTTATAAAAATCGATTTTCAAATCCTTATTATTCCGGAACCCACCGATCGAATTATATGAAATTTACAGTGAAAAATTATGCATCAAATGTCTATAAAATGCGCCTACTTTCGACCCTCTAGGACGCTCCGCTCCTCTAGGACGCTCCGACCCTCTAGGACGCTCCGTTTAGGAGTTACGGCCAATTAAAGAAAATTTATAAAAATCGATTTTCAAATCCTTATTATTCCGGAACCCACCAATTGAATTATATGAAATTTACAGTGAAAAATTATGCATCAAATGTCTATAAAATGCGCCTACTTTCGACCCTCTAGGACGCTCCGCTCCTCTAGGACGCTCCGACCCTCTAGGACGCTCCGTTTAGGAGTTACGGCCAATTAAAGAAAATTTATAAAAATTTATGCATCAAATGTCTATAAAATGCGCCTACTTTCGACCCTCTAGGACGCTCCGTTTAGGAGTTACGGCCAATTAAAGAAAATTTATAAAAATCGATTTTCAAATCCTTATTATTCCGGAACCCACCAATTGAATTATATGAAATTTCCAGTGAAAAATTATGCATCAAATGTCTATAAAATGCGCCTACTTTCGACCCTCTAGAACGCTCCGTTTAGGAGTTACGGCCAATTAAAGAAAATTTATAAAAATCGATTTTCAAATCCTTATTATTCCGTAACCCACCGATCGAATTATATGAAATTTACAGTGAAAAATTATGCATCAAATGTCTATAAAATGCGCCTACTTTCGACCCTCTAGGACGCTCCGCTCCTCTAGGACGCTCCGACCCTCTAGGACGCTCCGTTTAGGAGTTACGGCCAATTAAAGAAAATTTATAAAAATCGATTTTCAAATCCTTATTATTCCGGAACCCACCAATTGAATTATATGAAATTTACAGCGAAAATTTATGCATCAAATGTCTATAAAACGCGCCTACTTTCGACCCTCTAGGACGCTCCGTTTAGGAGTTACGGCCAATTAAAGAAAATTTATAAAAATCGATTTTCAAATCCTCGACCTTAGAGGGTCGAAAGTAGGCGCATTTTATCTAGGACGCTCCGCTCCTCTAGGACGCTCCGACCCTCTAGGACGCTCCGTTTAGGAGTTACGGCCAATTAAAGAAAATTTATAAAAATCGATTTTCAAATCCTTATTATTCCGGAACCCACCGATCGAATTATATGAAATTTACAGCGAAAATTTATGCATCAAATGTCTATAAAATGCGCCTACTTTCGACCCTCTAGGACGCTCCGTTTAGGCGTTACGGCCAATTAAAGAAAATTTATAAAAATCGATTTTCAAATCCTTATTATTCCGGAACCCACCAATTGAATTATATGAAATTTACAGCGAAAATTTATGCATCAAATGTCTATAAAATGCGCCTACTTTCGACCCTCTAGGACGCTCCGTTTAGGCGTTACGGCCAATTAAAGAAAATTTATAAAAATCGATTTTCAAATCCTTATTATTCCGGAACCCACCAATTGAATTATATGAAATTTACAGCGAAAATTTATGCATCAAATGTCTATAAAACGCGCCTACTTTCGACCCTCTAGGACGCTCCGTTTAGGCGTTACGGCCAATTAAAGAAAATTTATAAAAATCGATTTTCAAATCCTTATTATTCCGGAACCCACCAATTGAATTATATGAAATTTACAGCGAAAATTTATGCATCAAATGTCTATAAAATGCGCCTACTTTCGACCCTCTAGGACGCTCCGTTTAGGAGTTACGGCCAATTAAAGAAAATTTATAAAAATCGATTTTCAAATCCTTATTATTCCGGAACCCACCAATTGAATTATATGAAATTTAAAGCGAAAATTTATGCATCAAATGTCTATAAAATGCGCCTACTTTCGACCCTCTAGGACGCTCCGTTTAGGAGTTACGGCCAATTAAAGAAAATTTATAAAAATCGATTTTCAAATCCTTATTATTCCGGAACCCACCAATTGAATTATATGAAATTTAAAGCGAAAATTTATGCATCAAATGTCTATAAAATGCGCCTACTTTCGACCCTCTAGGACGCTCCGTTTAGGCGTTACGGCCAATTAAAGAAAATTTATAAAAATCGATTTTCAAATCCTTATTATTCCGGAACCCACCAATTGAATTATATGAAATTTACAGTGAAAAATTATGCATCAAATGTCTATAAAATGCGCCTACTTTCGACCCTCTAGGACGCTCCGTTTAGGAGTTACGGCCAATTAAAGAAAATTTATAAAAATCGATTTTCAAATCCTTATTATTCCGGAACCCACCGATCGAATTATATGAAATTTACAGTGGAAAATTATGCATCAAATGTCTATAAAATGCGCCTACTTTCGACCCTCTAGGACGCTCCGTTTAGGAGTTACGGCCAATTAAAGAAAATTTATAAAAATCGATTTTCAAATCCTTATTATTCCGGAACCCACCAATTGAATTATATGAAATTTAAAGCGAAAATTTATGCATCAAATGTCTATAAAATGCGCCTACTTTCGACCCTCTAGGACGCTCCGTTTAGGAGTTACGGCCAATTAAAGAAAATTTATAAAAATCGATTTTCAAATCCTTATTATTCCGGAACCCACCAATTGAATTATATGAAATTTAAAGCGAAAATTTATGCATCAAATGTCTATAAAATGCGCCTACTTTCGACCCTCTAGGACGCTCCGTTTAGGAGTTACGGCCAATTAAAGAAAATTTATAAAAATTGATTTTCAAATCCTTATTATTCCGGAACCCACCAATTGAATTATATGAAATTTACAGTGAAAAATTATGCATCAAATGTCTATAAAATGCGCCTACTTTCGACCCTCTAGGACGCTCCGTTTAGGAGTTACGGCCAATTAAAATCGATTTTCAAATCCTTATTATTCCGGAACCCACCAATTGAATTATATGAAATTTAAAGCGAAAATTTATGCATCAAATGTCTATAAAATGCGGCTACTTTCGACCCTCTAGGACGCTCCGTTTAGGAGTTACGGCCAATTAAAGAAAATTTATAAAAATCGATTTTCAAATCCTTATTATTCCGGAACCCACCAATTGAATTATATGAAATTTAAAGCGAAAATTTATGCATCAAATGTCTATAAAATGCGCCTACTTTCGACCCTCTAGGACGCTCCGTTTAGGAGTTACGGCCAATTAAAGAAAATTTATAAAAATCGATTTTCAAATCCTTATTATTCCGGAACCCACCAATTGAATTATATGAAATTTACAGTGAAAAATTATGCATCAAATGTCTATAAAATGCGCCTACTTTCGACCCTCTAGGACGCTCCGTTTAGGAGTTACGGCCAATTAAAGAAAATTTATAAAAATCGATTTTCAAATCCTTATTATTCCGGAACCCACCGATCGAATTATATGAAATTTACAGTGGAAAATTATGCATCAAATGTCTATAAAATGCGCCTACTTTCGACCCTCTAGGACGCTCCGCTCCTCTAGGACGCTCCGACCCTCTAGGACGCTCCGTTTAGGAGTTACGGCCAATTAAAGAAAATTTATAAAAATCGATTTTCAAATCCTTATTATTCCGGAACCCACCAATTGAATTATATGAAATTTACAGCGAAAATTTATGCATCAAATGTCTATAAATATTTTCGACCCTCACCAATTGAATTATATGAAATTTACAGCGAAAATTTATGCATCAAATGTCTATAAATATTTTCGACCCTCACCAATTGAATTATATGAAATTTACAGCGAAAATTTATGCATCAAATGTCTATAAAACGCGCCTACTTTCGACCCTCTAGGACGCTCCGTTTAGGAGTTACGGCCAATTAAAGAAAATTTATAAAAATCGATTTTCAAATCCTTATTATTCCGGAACCCACCAATTGAATTATATGAAATTTACAGCGAAAATTTATGCATCAAATGTCTATAGGACGCTCCGTTTAGGCGTTACGGCCAATTAAAGAAAATTTATAAAAATCGATTTTCAAATCCTTATTATTCCGGAACCCACCAATTGAATTATATGAAATTTACAGCGAAAATTTATGCATCAAATGTCTATAAAACGCGCCTACTTTCGACCCTCTAGGACGCTCCGTTTAGGAGTTACGGCCAATTAAAGAAAATTTATAAAAATCGATTTTCAAATCCTTATTATTCCGGAACCCACCGATCGAATTATATGAAATTTACAGTGGAAAATTATGCATCAAATGTCTATAAAATGCGCCTACTTTCGACCCTCTAGGACGCTCCGCTCCTCTAGGACGCTCCGACCCTCTAGGACGCTCCGTTTAGGAGTTACGGCCAATTAAAGAAAATTTATAAAAATCGATTTTCAAATCCTTATTATTCCGGAACCCACCAATTGAATTATATGAAATTTACAGCGAAAATTTATGCATCAAATGTCTATAAAATGCGTCTACTTTCGACCCTCTAGGACGCTCCGTTTAGGAGTTACGGCCAATTAAAGAAAATTTATAAAAATCGATTTTCAAATCCTTATTATTCCGGAACCCACCAATTGAATTATATGAAATTTACAGCGAAAATTTATGCATCAAATGTCTATAAAACGCGCCTACTTTCGACCCTCTAGGACGCTCCGTTTAGGAGTTACGGCCAATTAAAGAAAATTTATAAAAATCGATTTTCAAATCCTTATTATTCCGGAACCCACCAATTGAATTATATGAAATTTAACTAGGACGCTCCGTTTAGGAGTTACGGCCAATTAAAGAAAATTTATAAAAATCGATTTTCAAATCCTTATTATTCCGGAACCCACCGATCGAATTATATGAAATTTCCAGTGAAAAATTATGCATCAAATGTCTATAAAATGCGCCTACTTTCGACCCTCTAGGACGCTCCGTTTAGGAGTTACGGCCAATTAAAGAAAATTTATAAAAATCGATTTTCAAATCCTTATTATTCCGGAACCCACCAATCGAATTACATGAAATTTACAGCGAAAATTCATGCATCAAATGTCTATAAAACGAGCCTACTTTCGACCCTCTAGGACGCTCCGTTTAGGAGTTACGGCCAATTAAAGAAAATTTATAAAAATCGATTTTCAAATCCTTATTATTCCGGAACCCACCAATTGAATTATATGAAATTTACAGCGAAAATTTATGCATCAAATGTCTATAAAACGCGCCTACTTTCGACCCTCTAGGACGCACCGCTCCTCTAGGACGCTCCGACCCTCTAGGACGCTCCGTTTAGGAGTTACGGCCAATTAAAGAAAATTTATAAAAATCGATTTTCAAATCCTTATTATTCCGGAACCCACCAATTGAATTATATGAAATTTACAGCGAAAATTTATGCATCAAATGTCTATAAAATGCGCCTACTTTCGACCCTCTAGGACGCTCCGTTTAGGAGTTACGGCCAATTAAAGAAAATTTATAAAAATCGATTTTCAAATCCTTATTATTCCGGAACCCACCAATTGAATTATATGAAATTTACAGCGAAAATTTATGCATCAAATGTCTATAAAATGCGCCTACTTTCGACCCTCTAGGACGCTCCGCTCCTCTAGGACGCTCCGACCCTCTAGGACGCTCCGTTTAGGAGTTACGGCCAATTAAAGAAAATTTATAAAAATCGATTTTCAAATCCTTATTATTCCGGAACCCACCAATTGAATTATATGAAATTTACAGCGAAAATTTATGCATCAAATGTCTATAAATATTTTCGACCCTCACCAATTGAATTATATGAAATTTACAGCGAAAATTTATGCATCAAATGTCTATAAAACGCGCCTACTTTCGACCCTCTAGGACGCTCCGTTTAGGAGTTACGGCCAATTAAAGAAAATTTATAAAAATCGATTTTCAAATCCTTATTATTCCGGAACCCACCAATTGAATTATATGAAATTTAACTAGGACGCTCCGTTTAGGAGTTACGGCCAATTAAAGAAAATTTATAAAAATCGATTTTCAAATCCTTATTATTCCGGAACCCACCGATCGAATTATATGAAATTTCCAGTGAAAAATTATGCATCAAATGTCTATAAAATGCGCCTACTTTCGACCCTCTAGGACGCTCCGTTTAGGAGTTACGGCCAATTAAAGAAAATTTATAAAAATCGATTTTCAAATCCTTATTATTCCGGAACCCACCAATTGAATTATATGAAATTTACAGCGAAAATTTATGCATCAAATGTCTATAAAATGCGCCTACTTTCGACCCTCTAGGACGCTCCGCTCCTCTAGGACGCTCCGACCCTCTAGGACGCTCCGTTTAGGAGTTACGGCCAATTAAAGAAAATTTATAAAAATCGATTTTCAAATCCTTATTATTCCGGAACCCACCAATTGAATTATATGAAATTTACAGAGCCTACTTTCGACCCTCTAGGACGCTCCGTTTAGGAGTTACGGCCAATTAAAGAAAATTTATAAAAATCGATTTTCAAATCCTTATTATTCCGGAACCCACCGATCGAATTATATGAAATTTACAGTGAAAAATTATGCATCAAATGTCTATAAAATGCGCCTACTTTCGACCCTCTAGGACGCTCCGTTTAAAGAAAATTTATAAAAATCGATTTTCAAATCCTTATTATTCCGGAACCCACCAATTGAATTATATGAAATTTACAGCGAAAATTTATGCATCAAATGTCTATAAAATGCGCCTACTTTCGACCCTCTAGGACGCTCCGTTTAGGAGTTACGGCCAATTAAAGAAAATTTATAAAAATCGATTTTCAAATCCTTATTATTCCGGAACCCACCAATCGAATTACATGAAATTTACAGCGAAAATTCATGCATCAAATGTCTATAAAACGAGCGGCCAATTAAAGAAAATTTATAAAAATCGATTTTCAAATCCTTATTATTCCGGAACCCACCAATTGAATTATATGAAATTTACAGCGAAAATTTATGCATCAAATGTCTATAAAACGCGCCTACTTTCGACCCTCTAGGACGCTCCGTTTAGGAGTTACGGCCAATTAAAGAAAATTTATAAAAATCGATTTTCAAATCCTTATTATTCCGGAACCCACCAATCGAATTACATGAAATTTACAGCGAAAATTCATGCATCAAATGTCTATAAAACGAGCCTACTTTCGACCCTCTAGGACGCTCCTTTTAGGAGTTACGGCCAATTAAAGAAAATTTATAAAAATCGATTTTCAAATCCTTATTATTCCGGAACCCACCAATTGAATTATATGAAATTTCCAGCGAAAATTCATGCATCAAATGTCTATAAAACGAGCCTACTTTCGACCCTCTAGGACGCTCCGTTTAGGAGTTACGGCCAAATCGATTTTCAAATTCTTATTATTCCGGAACCCACCAATTGAATTATATGAAATTTCCAGTGAAAAATTATGCATCAAATGTCTATAAAATGCGCCTACTTTCGACCCTCTAGGACGCTCCGTTTAGGAGTTACGGCCAATTAAAGAAAATTTATAAAAATCGATTTTCAAATCCCTATTATTCCGGAACCCACCGATCGAATTATATGAAATTTACAGTGAAAAATTATGCATCAAATGTCTATAAAATGCGCCTACTTTCGACCCTCTAGGACGCTCCGTTTAGGAGTTACGGCCAATTAAAGAAAATTTATAAAAATCGATTTTCAAATCCTTATTATTCCGGAACCCACCAATTGAATTATATGAAATTTACAGCGAAAATTTATGCATCAAATGTCTATAAAATGCGCCTACTTTCGACCTTCTAGGACGCTCCGTTTAGGAGTTACGGCCAATTAAAGAAAATTTATAAAAATCGATTTTCAAATCCTTATTATTCCGGAACCCACCAATCGAATTACATGAAATTTACAGCGAAAATTCATGCATCAAATGTCTATAAAACGAGCCTACTTTCGACCCTCTAGGACGCTCCGTTTAGGAGTTACGGCCAAATCGATTTTCAAATTCTTATTATTCCGGAACCCACCAATTGAATTATATGAAATTTCCAGTGAAAAATTATGCATCAAATGTCTATAAAATGCGCCTACTTTCGACCCTCTAGGACGCTCCGTTTAGGAGTTACGGCCAATTAAAGAAAATTTATAAAAATCGATTTTCAAATCCTTATTATTCCGGAACCCACCAATTGAATTATATGAAATTTACAGCGAAAATTTATGCATCAAATGTCTATAAAATGCGCCTACTTTCGACCTTCTTGGACGCTCCGTTTAGGAGTTACGGCCAATTAAAGAAAATTTATAAAAATCGATTTTCAAATCCTTATTATTCCGGAACCCACCAATCGAATTACATGAAATTTACAGCGAAAATTCATGCATCAAATGTCTATAAAACGAGCCTACTTTCGACCCTCTAGGACGCTCCGTTTAGGAGTTACGGCCAAATCGATTTTCAAATTCTTATTATTCCGGAACCCACCAATTGAATTATATGAAATTTCCAGTGAAAAATTATGCATCAAATGTCTATAAAATGCGCCTACTTTCGACCCTCTAGGACGCTCCGTTTAGGAGTTACGGCCAATTAAAGAAAATTTATAAAAATCGATTTTCAAATCCCTATTATTCCGGAACCCACCGATCGAATTATATGAAATTTACAGTGAAAAATTATGCATCAAATGTCTATAAAATGCGCCTACTTTCGACCCTCTAGGACGCTCCGTTTAGGAGTTACGGCCAATTAAAGAAAATTTATAAAAATCGATTTTCAAATCCTTATTATTCCGGAACCCACCAATTGAATTATATGAAATTTACAGCGAAAATTTATGCATCAAATGTCTATAAAATGCGCCTACTTTCGACCTTCTAGGACGCTCCGTTTAGGAGTTACGGCCAATTAAAGAAAATTTATAAAAATCGATTTTCAAATCCTTATTATTCCGGAACCCACCAATCGAATTACATGAAATTTACAGCGAAAATTCATGCATCAAATGTCTATAAAACGAGCCTACTTTCGACCCTCTAGGACGCTCCGTTTAGGAGTTACGGCCAAATCGATTTTCAAATTCTTATTATTCCGGAACCCACCAATTGAATTATATGAAATTTCCAGTGAAAAATTATGCATCAAATGTCTATAAAATGCGCCTACTTTCGACCCTCTAGGACGCTCCGTTTAGGAGTTACGGCCAATTAAAGAAAATTTATAAAAATCGATTTTCAAATCCCTATTATTCCGGAACCCACCGATCGAATTATATGAAATTTACAGTGAAAAATTATGCATCAAATGTCTATAAAATGCGCCTACTTTCGACCCTCTAGGACGCTCCGTTTAGGAGTTACGGCCAATTAAAATCGATTTTCAAATCCTTATTATTCCGGAACCCACCAATTTAATTATATGAAATTTACAGCGAAAAATTATGCATCAAATGTCTATAAAATGCGCCTACTTTCGACCCTCTAGGACGCTCCGTTTAGGAGTTACGGCCAATTAAAGAAAATTTATAAAAATCGATTTTCAAATCCTTATTATTCCGGAACCCACCAATTGAATTATATGAAATTTAAAGCGAAAATTTATGCATCAAATGTCTATAAAATGCGCCTACTTTCGACCCTCTAGGACGCTCCGTTTAGGAGTTACGGCCAATTAAAGAAAATTTATAAAAATCGATTTTCAAATCCTTATTATTCCGGAACCCACCAATTGAATTATATGAAATTTACAGTGAAAAATTATGCATCAAATGTCTATAAAATGCGCCTACTTTCGACCCTCTAGGACGCTCCGTTTAGGAGTTACGGCCAATTAAAATCGATTTTCAAATCCTTATTATTCCGGAACCCACCAATTTAATTATATGAAATTTACAGCGAAAAATTATGCATCAAATGTCTATAAAATGCGCCTACTTTCGACCCTCTAGGACGCTCCGTTTAGGAGTTACGGCCAATTAAAATCGATTTTCAAATCCTTATTATTCCGGAACCCACCAATTTAATTATATGAAATTTACAGCGAAAAATTATGCATCAAATGTCTATAAAATGCGCCTACTTTCGACCCTCTAGGACGCTCCGTTTAGGAGTTACGGCCAATTAAAGAAAATTTATAAAAATCGATTTTCAAATCCTTATTATTCCGGAACCCACCAATTGAATTATATGAAATTTAAAGCGAAAATTTATGCATCAAATGTCTATAAAATGCGCCTACTTTCGACCCTCTAGGACGCTCCGTTTAGGAGTTACGGCCAATTAAAGAAAATTTATAAAAATCGATTTTCAAATCCCTATTATTCCGGAACCCACTGATTGAATTATATGAAATTTACAGTGAAAAATTATGCATCAAATGTCTATTAAATGCGCCTACTTTCGACCCTCTAGGACGCTCCGTTTAGGAGTTACGGCCAATTAAAATCGATTTTCAAATCCTTATTATTCCGGAACCCACCAATTGAATTATATGAAATTTAAAGCGAAAATTTATGCATCAAATGTCTATAAAATGCGCCTACTTTCGACCCTCTAGGACGCTCCGTTTAGGAGTTACGGCCAATTAAAATCGATTTTCAAATCCTTATTATTCCGGAACCCACCAATTGAATTATATGAAATTTACAGCGAAAATTTATGCATCAAATGTCTATAAAATGCGCCTACTTTCGACCCTCTAGGACGCTCCGTTTAGGAGTTACGGCCAATTAAAGAAAATTTATAAAAATCGATTTTCAAATCCCTATTATTCCGGAACCCACTGATTGAATTATATGAAATTTACAGTGAAAAATTATGCATCAAATGTCTATTAAATGCGCCTACTTTCGACCCTCTAGGACGCTCCGTTTAGGAGTTACGGCCAATTAAAATCGATTTTCAAATCCCTATTATTCCGGAACCCACTGATTGAATTATATGAAATTTACAGCGAAAAATTATGCATCAAATGTCTATAAAATGCGCCTACTTTCGACCCTCTAGGACGCTCCGTTTAGGAGTTACGGACAATTAAAATCGATTTTCAAATCCTTATTATTCCGGAACCCACCAATTGAATTATATGCAATTTACAGCGAAAATTTAGGCATCAAATGTCTATAAAACGCGCCTACTTTCGACCCTCTAGGACGCTCCGTTTAGGAGTTACGGCCAATTAAAGAAAATTTATAAAAATCGATTTTCAAATCCTTATTATTCCGGAACCCACCGATCGAATTATATGAAATTTACAGCGAAAATTCATGCATCAAATGTCTATAAAACGAGCCTACTTTCGACCCTCTAGGACGCTCCGTTTAGGAGTTACGGCCAATTAAAATCGATTTTCAAATCCTTATTATTCCGGAACCCACCAATTGAATTATATGAAATTTAAAGCGAAAATTTATGCATCAAATGTCTATAAAATGCGCCTACTTTCGACCCTCTAGGACGCTCCGTTTAGGAGTTACGGCCAATTAAAGAAAATTTATAAAAATCGATTTTCAAATCCTTATTATTCCGGAACCCACCAATTGAATTATATGAAATTTAAAGCGAAAATTTATGCATCAAATGTCTATAAAATGCGCCTACTTTCGACCCTCTAGGACGCTCCGTTTAGGAGTTACGGCCAATTAAAGAAAATTTATAAAAATCGATTTTCAAATCCCTATTATTCCGGAACCCACCGATTGAATTATATGAAATTTACAGTGAAAAATTATGCATCAAATGTCTATTAAATGCGCCTACTTTCGACCCTCTAGGACGCTCCGTTTAGGAGTTACGGCCAATTAAAATCGATTTTCAAATCCTTATTATTCCGGAACCCACCAATTTAATTATATGAAATTTACAGCGAAAAATTATGCATCAAATGTCTATAAAATGCGCCTACTTTCGACCCTCTAGGACGCTCCGTTTAGGAGTTACGGCCAATTAAAATCGATTTTCAAATCCTTATTATTCCGGAACCCACCAATTGAATTATATGAAATTTAAAGCGAAAATTTATGCATCAAATGTCTATAAAACGCGCCTACTTTCGACCCTCTAGGACGCTCCGTTTAGGAGTTACGGCCAATTAAAATCGATTTTCAAATCCTTATTATTCCGGAACCCACCAATTGAATTATATGAAATTTAAAGCGAAAATTTATGCATCAAATGTCTATAAAATGCGCCTACTTTCGACCCTCTAGGACGCTCCGTTTAGGAGTTACGGCCAATTAAAGAAAATTTATAAAAATCGATTTTCAAATCCTTATTATTCCGGAACCCACCAATTGAATTATATGAAATTTACAGCGAAAAATTATGCATCAAATGTCTATAAAATGCGCCTACTTTCGACCCTCTAGGACGCTCCGTTTAGGAGTTACGGCCAATTAAAATCGATTTTCAAATCCTTATTATTCCGGAACCCACCAATTGAATTATATGAAATTTACAGTGAAAAATTATGCATCAAATGTCTATAAAATGCGCCTACTTTCGACCCTCCAGGACGCTCCGTTTAGGAGTTACGGCCAATTAAAATCGATTTTCAAATCCTTATTATTCCGGAACCCACCAATTGAATTATATGAAATTTAAAGCGAAAATTTATGCATCAAATGTCTATAAAATGCGCCTACTTTCGACCCTCTAGGACGCTCCGTTTAGGAGTTACGGCCAATTAAAGAAAATTTATAAAAATCGATTTTCAAATCCTTATTATTCCGGAACCCACCAATTGAATTATATGAAATTTAAAGCGAAAATTTATGCATCAAATGTCTATAAAATGCGCCTACTTTCGACCCTCTAGGACGCTCCGTTTAGGAGTTACGGCCAATTAAAGAAAATTTATAAAAATCGATTTTCAAATCCCTATTATTCCGGAACCCACCGATTGAATTATATGAAATTTACAGTGAAAAATTATGCATCAAATGTCTATTAAATGCGCCTACTTTCGACCCTCTAGGACGCTCCGTTTAGGAGTTACGGCCAATTAAAATCGATTTTCAAATCCTTATTATTCCGGAACCCACCAATTTAATTATATGAAATTTACAGCGAAAAATTATGCATCAAATGTCTATAAAATGCGCCTACTTTCGACCCTCTAGGACGCTCCGTTTAGGAGTTACGGCCAATTAAAATCGATTTTCAAATCCTTATTATTCCGGAACCCACCAATTGAATTATATGAAATTTAAAGCGAAAATTTATGCATCAAATGTCTATAAAACGCGCCTACTTTCGACCCTCTAGGACGCTCCGTTTAGGAGTTACGGCCAATTAAAATCGATTTTCAAATCCTTATTATTCCGGAACCCACCAATTGAATTATATGAAATTTACAGCGAAAATTTATGCATCAAATGTCTATAAAATGCGCCTACTTTCGACCCTCTAGGACGCTCCGTTTAGGAGTTACGGCCAATTAAAATCGATTTTCAAATCCTTATTATTCCGGAACCCACCAATTGAATTATATGAAATTTAAAGCGAAAATTTATGCATCAAATGTCTATAAAATGCGCCTACTTTCGACCCTCTAGGACGCTCCGTTTAGGAGTTACGGCCAATTAAAGAAAATTTATAAAAATCGATTTTCAAATCCTTATTATTCCGGAACCCACCAATTGAATTATATGAAATTTACAGCGAAAATTTATGCATCAAATGTCTATAAAACGCGCCTACTTTCGACCCTCTAGGACGCTCCGTTTAGGAGTTACGGCCAATTAAAGAAAATTTATAAAAATCGATTTTCAAATCCTTATTATTCCGGAACCCACCGATCGAATTATATGAAATTTACAGTGAAAAATTATGCATCAAATGTCTATAAAATGCGCCTACTTTCGACCCTCTAGGACGCTCCGTTTAGGAGTTACGGCCAATTAAAATCGATTTTCAAATCCTTATTATTCCGGAACCCACCCATTTTCAAATCCTTATTATTCCGGAACCCACCAATTGAATTATATGAAATTTAAAGCGAAAATTTATGCATCAAATGTCTATAAAACGCGCCTACTTTCGACCCTCTAGGACGCTCCGTTTAGGAGTTACGGCCAATTAAAGAAAATTTATAAAAATCGATTTTCAAATCCTTATTATTCCGGAACCCACCCATTTTCAAATCCTTATTATTCCGGAACCCACCAATTGAATTATATGAAATTTACAGCGAAAATTTATGCATCAAATGTCTATAAAACGCGTCTACTTTCGACCCTCTAGGACGCTCCGTTTAGGAGTTACGGCCAATTAAAGAAAATTTATAAAAATCGATTTTCAAATCCTTATTATTCCGGAACCCACCAATTGAATTATATGAAATTTACAGCGAAAATTTATGCATCAAATGTCTATAAAATGCGCCTACTTTCGACCCTCTAGGACGCTCCGTTTAGGAGTTACGGCCAATTAAAATCGATTTTCAAATCCTTATTATTCCGGAACCCGCCAATTGAATTATATGAAATTTAAAGCGAAAATTTATGCATCAAATGTCTATAAAACGCGCCTACTTTCGACCCTCTAGGACGCTCCGTTTAGGAGTTACGGCCAATTAAAGAAAATTTATAAAAATCGATTTTCAAATCCTTATTATTCCGGAACCCACCAATTGAATTATATGAAATTTACAGCGAAAATTTATGCATCAAATGTCTATAAATATTTTCGACCCTCACCAATTGAATTATATGAAATTTACAGCGAAAATTTATGCATCAAATGTCTATAAAACGCGCCTACTTTCGACCCTCTAGGACGCTCCGTTTAGGAGTTACGGCCAATTAAAGAAAATTTATAAAAATCGATTTTCAAATCCTTATTATTCCGGAACCCACCAATTGAATTATATGAAATTTAAAGCGAAAATTTATGCATCAAATGTCTATAAAATGCGCCTACTTTCGACCCTCTAGGACGCTCCGTTTAGGAGTTACGGCCAATTAAAGAAAATTTATAAAAATCGATTTTCAAATCCCTATTATTCCGGAACCCACCGATTGAATTATATGAAATTTAAAGCGAAAATTTATGCATCAAATGTCTATAAAATGCGCCTACTTTCGACCCTCTAGGACGCTCCGTTTAGGAGTTACGGCCAATTAAAGAAAATTTATAAAAATCGATTTTCAAATCCCTATTATTCCGGAACCCACCGATTGAATTATATGAAATTTACAGTGAAAAATTATGCATCAAATGTCTATAAAATGCGCCTACTTTCGACCCTCTAGGACGCTCCGTTTAGGAGTTACGGCCAATTAAAATCGATTTTCAAATCCTTATTATTCCGGAACCCACCAATTTAATTATATGAAATTTACAGCGAAAAATTATGCATCAAATGTCTATAAAATGCGCCTACTTTCGACCCTCTAGGACGCTCCGTTTAGTAGTTACGGCCAATTAAAGAAAATTTATAAAAATCGATTTTCAAATCCCTATTATTCCGGAACCCACCGATCGAATTATATGAAATTTACAGTGAAAAATTATGCATCAAATATCTATAAAATGCGCCTACTTTCGACCCTCTAGGACGCTCCGTTTAGGAGTTACGGCCAATTAAAATCGATTTTCAAATCCTTATTATTCCGGAACCCACCAATTGAATTATATGAAATTTAAAGCGAAAATTTATGCATCAAATGTCTATAAAATGCGCCTACTTTCGACCTTCTAGGACGCTCCGTTTAGGAGTTACGGCCAATTAAAGAAAATTTATAAAAATCGATTTTCAAATCCCTATTATTCCGGAACCCACCGATCGAATTATATGAAATTTACAGTGAAAAATTATGCATCAAATATCTATAAAATGCGCCTACTTTCGACCCTCTAGGACGCTCCGTTTAGGAGTTACGGCCAATTAAAATCGATTTTCAAATCCTTATTATTCCGGAACCCACCGATCGAATTATATGAAATTTACAGCGAAAATTCATGCATCAAATGTCTATAAAACGAGCCTACTTTGGACCCTCTAGGACGCTCCGTTTAGGAGTTACGGCCAATTAAAATCGATTTTCAAATCCCTATTATTCCGGAACCCACCGATCGAATTATATGAAATTTACAGCGAAAAATTATGCATCAAATGTCTATAAAATGCGCCTACTTTCGACCCTCTAGGACGCTCCGTTTAGGAGTTACGGCCAATTAAAATCGATTTTCAAATCCTTATTATTCCGGAACCCACCAATTGAATTATATGAAATTTACAGCGAAAATTTATGCATCAAATGTCTATAAAATGCGCCTACTTTCGACCCTCTAGGACGCTCCGTTTAGGAGTTACGGCCAATTAAAGAAAATTTATAAAAATCGATTTTCAAATCCTTATTATTCCGGAACCCACCAATTGAATTATATGAAATTTAAAGCGAAAATTTATGCATCAAATGTCTATAAAATGCGCCTACTTTCGACCCTCTAGGACGCTCCGTTTAGGAGTTACGGCCAATTAAAGAAAATTTATAAAAATCGATTTTCAAATCCTTATTATTCCGGAACCCACCGATCGAATTATATGAAATTTACAGTGAAAAATTATGCATCAAATGTCTATAAAATGCGCCTACTTTCGACCCTCTAGGACGCTCCGTTTAGTAGTTACGGCCAATTAAAGAAAATTTATAAAAATCGATTTTCAAATCCCTATTATTCCGGAACCCACCGATCGAATTATATGAAATTTACAGTGAAAAATTATGCATCAAATATCTATAAAATGCGCCTACTTTCGACCCTCTAGGACGCTCCGTTTAGGAGTTACGGCCAATTAAAATCGATTTTCAAATCCTTATTATTCCGGAACCCACCAATTTAATTATATGAAATTTTAGGAGTTACGGCCAATTAAAGAAAATTTATAAAAATCGATTTTCAAATCCTTATTATTCCGGAACCCACCAATTGAATTATATGAAATTTAAAGCGAAAATTTATGCATCAAATGTCTATAAAACGCGCCTACTTTCGACCCTCTAGGACGCTCCGTTTAGGAGTTACGGCCAATTAAAGAAAATTTATAAAAATCGATTTTCAAATCCTTATTATTCCGGAACCCACCAATTGAATTATATGCAATTTACAGCGAAAATTTATGCATCAAATGTCTATAAAACGCGCCTACTTTCGACCCTCTAGGACGCTCCGTTTAGGAGTTACGGCCAATTAAAGAAAATTTATAAAAATCGATTTTCAAATCCTTATTATTCCGGAACCCACCAATTGAATTATATGCAATTTACAGCGAAAATTTAGGCATCAAATGTCTATAAAACGCGCCTACTTTCGACCCTCTAGGACGCTCCGTTTAGGAGTTACGGCCAATTAAAGAAAATTTATAAAAATCGATTTTCAAATCCTTATTATTCCGGAACCCACCGATCGAATTATATGAAATTTACAGCGAAAATTCATGCATCAAATGTCTATAAAACGAGCCTACTTTCGACCCTCTAGGACGCTCCGTTTAGGAGTTACGGCCAATTAAAATCGATTTTCAAATCCCTATTATTCCGGAACCCACCGATCGAATTATATGAAATTTACAGCGAAAAATTATGCATCAAATGTCTATAAAATGCGCCTACTTTCGACCCTCTAGGACGCTCCGTTTAGGAGTTACGGCCAATTAAAATCGATTTTCAAATCCTTATTATTCCGGAACCCACCAATTGAATTATATGAAATTTACAGCGAAAATTTATGCATCAAATGTCTATAAAACGCGCCTACTTTCGACCCTCTAGGACGCTCCGTTTAGGAGTTACGGCCAATTAAAGAAAATTTATAAAAATCGATTTTCAAATCCTTATTATTCCGGAACCCACCGATCGAATTATATGAAATTTACAGTGAAAAATTATGCATCAAATGTCTATAAAATGCGCCTACTTTCGACCCTCTAGGACGCTCCGTTTAGGAGTTACGGCCAATTAAAGAAAATTTATAAAAATCGATTTTCAAATCCTTATTATTCCGGAACCCACCAATTGAATTATATGAAATTTAAAGCGAAAATTTATGCATCAAATGTCTATAAAATGCGCCTACTTTCGACCCTCTAGGACGCTCCGTTTAGGAGTTACGGCCAATTAAAGAAAATTTATAAAAATCGATTTTCAAATCCTTATTATTCCGGAACCCACCGATCGAATTATATGAAATTTACAGTGAAAAATTATGCATCAAATGTCTATAAAATGCGCCTACTTTCGACCCTCTAGGACGCTCCGTTTAGTAGTTACGGCCAATTAAAGAAAATTTATAAAAATCGATTTTCAAATCCCTATTATTCCGGAACCCACCGATCGAATTATATGAAATTTACAGTGAAAAATTATGCATCAAATATCTATAAAATGCGCCTACTTTCGACCCTCTAGGACGCTCCGTTTAGGAGTTACGGCCAATTAAAATCGATTTTCAAATCCTTATTATTCCGGAACCCACCAATTTAATTATATGAAATTTTAGGAGTTACGGCCAATTAAAGAAAATTTATAAAAATCGATTTTCAAATCCTTATTATTCCGGAACCCACCAATTGAATTATATGAAATTTAAAGCGAAAATTTATGCATCAAATGTCTATAAAACGCGCCTACTTTCGACCCTCTAGGACGCTCCGTTTAGGAGTTACGGCCAATTAAAGAAAATTTATAAAAATCGATTTTCAAATCCTTATTATTCCGGAACCCACCAATTGAATTATATGCAATTTACAGCGAAAATTTATGCATCAAATGTCTATAAAACGCGCCTACTTTCGACCCTCTAGGACGCTCCGTTTAGGAGTTACGGCCAATTAAAGAAAATTTATAAAAATCGATTTTCAAATCCTTATTATTCCGGAACCCACCGATCGAATCATATGAAATTTACAGCGAAAATTCATGCATCAAATGTCTATAAAACGAGCCTACTTTCGACCCTCTAGGACGCTCCGTTTAGGAGTTACGGCCAATTAAAGAAAATTTATAAAAATCGATTTTCAAATCCTTATTATTCCGGAACCCACCAATTGAATTATATGCAATTTAAAGCGAAAATTTATGCATCAAATGTCTATAAAATACGCCTACTTTCGATCCTCTAGGACGCTCCGTTTAGGAGTTACGGCCAATTAAAGAAAATTTATAAAAATCGATTTTCAAATTGGAGTTACGGCCAATTAAAGAAAATTTATAAAAATCGATTTTCAAATCCTTATTATTCCGGAACCCACCAATTGAATTATATGAAATTTAAAGCGAAAAATTATGCATCAAATGTCTATAAAATGCGCCTACTTTCGACCCTCTAGGACGCTCCGTTTAGGAGTTACGGCCAATTAAAGAAAATTTATAAAAATCGATTTTCAAATCCTTATTATTCCGGAACCCACCAATTGAATTATATGAAATATACAGCGAAATTTTATGCATCAAATGTCTATAAAATGCGCCTACTTTCGACCCTCTAGGACGCTCCGTTTAGGAGTTACGGCCAATTAAAGAAAATTTATAAAAATCGATTTTCAAATCCTTATTATTCCGGAACCCACCAATCGAATTATATGAAATTTACAGCGAAAATTCATGCATCAAATGTCTATAAAACGAGCCTACTTTCGACCCTCTAGGACGCTCCGTTTAGGAGTTACGGCCAATTAAAGAAAATTTATAAAAATCGATTTTCAAATCCTTTTTATTCCGGAACCCACCGATCGAATTATATGACATTTCCAGTGAAAAATTATGCATCAAACGTCTATAAAATGCGCCTACTTTCGACCCTTTAGGACGCTCCGTTTAGGAGTTACGGCCAATTAAAGAAAATTTATAAAAATCGATTTTCAAATCCTTATTATTCCGGAACCCACCAATCGAATTATATGAAATTTACAGCGAAAATTCATGCATCAAATGTCTATAAATCGAGCCTACTTTCGACCCTCTAGGACGCTCCGTTTAGGAGTTACGGCCAATTAAAGAAAATTTTTAAAAATCGAATTTCAAATCCTTATTATTCCGGTACCCACCGGAACCCACCTACTTTCGACCCTCTAGGACGCTCCATTTAGGAGTTACGGCCAATTAAAAAAAATTTATAAAAATCGATTTTCAAATCCTTATTATTCCGGAACCCACCAATTGAATTATATGCAATTTAAAGCGAAAAATTATGCATCAAATGTCTATAAAACGAGCCTACTTTCGACCCTCTAGGACGCTCCGTTTAGGAGTTACGGCCAATTAAAGAAAATTTATTAAAATCGATTTTCAAATCCTTATTATTCCGGAACCCACCAATTGAATTATATGAAATTTACAGCGAAAATTTATGCATCAAATGTCTATAAATATTTTCGACCCTCACCAATTGAATTATATGAAATTTACAGCGAAAATTTATGCATCAAATGTCTATAAAATGCGCCTACTTTCGACCCTCTAGGACGCTCCGTTTAGGAGTTACGGCCAATTAAAGAAAATTTATAAAAATCGATTTTCAAATCCTTTTTATTCCGGAACCCACCGATCGAATTATATGACATTTCCAGTGAAAAATTATGCATCAAACGTCTATAAAATGCGCCTACTTTCGACCCTCTAGGACGCTCCGTTTAGGAGTTACGGCCAATTAAAGAAAATTTATAAAAATCGATTTTCAAATCCTTATTATTCCGGAACCCACCAATTGAATTATATGAAATTTAAAGCGAAAATTTATGCATCAAATGTCTATAAAACGCGCCTACTTTCGACCCTCTAGGACGCTCCGTTTAGGAGTTACGGCCAATTAAAGAAAATTTATAAAAATCGATTTTCAAATCCTTATTATTCCGGAACCCACCAATTGAATTATATGAAATTTAAAGCGAAAATTTATGCATCAAATGTCTATAAAACGCGCCTACTTTCGACCCTCTAGGACGCTCCGTTTAGGAGTTACGGCCAATTAAAGAAAATTTATAAAAATCGATTTTCAAATCCTTATTATTCCGGAACCCACCAATTGAATTATATGCAATTTACAGCGAAAATTCATGCATCAAATGTCTATAAAACGAGCCTACTTTCGACCCTCTAGGACGCTCCGTTTAGGAGTTACGGCCAATTAAAGAAAATTTATAAAAATCGATTTTCAAATCCTTATTATTCCGGAACCCACAAATTGAATTATATGAAATTTAAAGCGAAAATTTATGCATCAAATGTCTATAAAATGCGCCTACTTTCGACCGTCTAGGACGCTCCATTTAGGAGTTACGGCCAATTAAAAAAAAATTATAAAAATCGATTTTCAAATCCTTATTATTCCGGAACCCACCAATTGAATTATATGCAATTTACAGCGAAAATTTATGCATCAAATGTCTATAAAATACGCCTACTTTCGATCCTCTAGGACGCTCCGTTTAGGAGTTACGGCCAATTAAAGAAAATTTATAAAAATCGATTTTCAAATTGGAGTTACGGCCAATTAAAGAAAATTTATAAAAATCGATTTTCAAATCCTTATTATTCCGGAACCCACCAATCGAATTATATGAAATTTACAGCGAAAATTCATGCATCAAATGTCTATAAAACGAGCCTACTTTCGACCCTCTAGGACGCTCCGTTTAGGAGTTACGGCCAATTAAAGAAAATTTATAAAAATCGATTTTCAAATCCTTATTATTCCGGAACCCACCAATTGAATTATATGAAATTTACAGCGAAAATTTATGCATCAAATGTCTATAAAATGCGCCTACTTTCGACCGTCTAGGACGCTTCGTTTAGGAGTTACGGCCAATTATAGAAAATTTTTAAAAATCGAATTTCAAATCCTTATTATTCCGGTACCCACCGGAACCCACCTACTTTCGACCCTCTAGGACGCTCCATTTAGGAGTTACGGCCAATTAAAAAAAATTTATAAAAATCGATTTTCAAATCCTTATTATTCCGGAACCCACCAATTGAATTATATGCAATTTAAAGCGAAAAATTATGCATCAAATGTCTATAAAACGAGCCTACTTTCGACCCTCTAGGACGCTCCGTTTAGGAGTTACGGCCAATTAAAGAAAATTTATTAAAATTGATTTTCAAATCCTTATTATTCCGGAACCCACCAATCGAATTATATGAAATTTACAGCGAAAATTCATGCATCAAATGTCTATAAAACGAGCCTACTTTCGACCCTCTAGGACGCTCCGTTTAGGAGTTACGGCCAATTAAAGAAAATTTATTAAAATAGATTTTCAAATCCTTATTATTCCGGAACCCACCAATTGAATTATATGAAATTTACAGCGAAAATTTATGCATCAAATGTCTATAAATATTTTCGACCCTCACCAATTGAATTATATGAAATTTACAGCGAAAATTTATGCATCAAATGTCTATAAAATGCGCCTACTTTCGACCCTCTAGGACGCTCCGTTTAGGAGTTACGGCCAATTAAAGAAAATTTATAAAAATCGATTTTCAAATCCTTTTTATTCCGGAACCCACCGATCGAATTATATGACATTTCCAGTGAAAAATTATGCATCAAACGTCTATAAAATGCGCCTACTTTCGACCCTCTAGGACGCTCCGTTTAGGAGTTACGGCCAATTAAAGAAAATTTATAAAAATCGATTTTCAAATCCTTATTATTCCGGAACCCACCAATTGAATTATATGAAATTTAAAGCGAAAATTTATGCATCAAATGTCTATAAAACGCGCCTACTTTCGACCCTCTAGGACGCTCCGTTTAGGAGTTACGGCCAATTAAAGAAAATTTATAAAAATCGATTTTCAAATCCTTATTATTCCGGAACCCACCAATTGAATTATATGAAATTTACAGCGAAAATTTATGCATCAAATGTCTATAAATATTTTCGACCCTCACCAATTGAATTATATGAAATTTACAGCGAAAATTTATGCATCAAATGTCTATAAAATGCGCCTACTTTCGACCCTCTAGGACGCTCCGTTTAGGAGTTACGGCCAATTAAAGAAAATTTATAAAAATCGATTTTCAAATCCTTTTTATTCCGGAACCCACCGATCGAATTATATGACATTTCCAGTGAAAAATTATGCATCAAACGTCTATAAAATGCGCCTACTTTCGACCCTCTAGGACGCTCCGTTTAGGAGTTACGGCCAATTAAAGAAAATTTATAAAAATCGATTTTCAAATCCTTATTATTCCGGAACCCACCAATTGAATTATATGAAATTTAAAGCGAAAATTTATGCATCAAATGTCTATAAAACGCGCCTACTTTCGACCCTCTAGGACGCTCCGTTTAGGAGTTACGGCCAATTAAAGAAAATTTATAAAAATCGATTTTCAAATCCTTATTATTCCGGAACCCACCAATTGAATTATATGCAATTTACAGCGAAAATTTATGCATCAAATGTCTATAAAACGCGCCTACTTTCGACCCTCTAGGACGCTCCGTTTAGGAGTTACGGCCAATTAAAGAAAATTTATAAAAATCGATTTTCAAATCCTTATTATTCCGGAACCCACCGATCGAATTATATGAAATTTACAGCGAAAATTCATGCATCAAATGTCTATAAAACGAGCCTACTTTCGACCCTCTAGGACGCTCCGTTTAGGAGTTACGGCCAATTAAAGAAAATTTATAAAAATCGATTTTCAAATCCTTATTATTCCGGAACCCACCGATCGAATTATATGAAATTTACAGCGAAAATTCATGCATCAAATGTCTATAAAACGAGCCTACTTTCGACCCTCTAGGACGCTCCGTTTAGGAGTTACGGCCAATTAAAGAAAATTTATTAAAATAGATTTTCAAATCCTTATTATTCCGGAACCCACCAATTGAATTATATGAAATTTACAGCGAAAATTTATGCATCAAATGTCTATAAATATTTTCGACCCTCACCAATTGAATTATATGAAATTTACAGCGAAAATTTATGCATCAAATGTCTATAAAATGCGCCTACTTTCGACCCTCTAGGACGCTCCGTTTAGGAGTTACGGCCAATTAAAGAAAATTTATAAAAATCGATTTTCAAATCCTTTTTATTCCGGAACCCACCGATCGAATTATATGACATTTCCAGTGAAAAATTATGCATCAAACGTCTATAAAATGCGCCTACTTTCGACCCTCTAGGACGCTCCGTTTAGGAGTTACGGCCAATTAAAGAAAATTTATAAAAATCGATTTTCAAATCCTTATTATTCCGGAACCCACCAATTGAATTATATGAAATTTAAAGCGAAAATTTATGCATCAAATGTCTATAAAACGCGCCTACTTTCGACCCTCTAGGACGCTCCGTTTAGGAGTTACGGCCAATTAAAGAAAATTTATAAAAATCGATTTTCAAATCCTTATTATTCCGGAACCCACCAATTGAATTATATGCAATTTACAGCGAAAATTTATGCATCAAATGTCTATAAAACGCGCCTACTTTCGACCCTCTAGGACGCTCCGTTTAGGAGTTACGGCCAATTAAAGAAAATTTATAAAAATCGATTTTCAAATCCTTATTATTCCGGAACCCACCGATCGAATTATATGAAATTTACAGCGAAAATTCATGCATCAAATGTCTATAAAACGAGCCTACTTTCGACCCTCTAGGACGCTCCGTTTAGGAGTTACGGCCAATTAAAGAAAATTTATAAAAATCGATTTTCAAATCCTTATTATTCCGGAACCCACCAATCGAATTATATGAAATTTACAGCGAAAATTCATGCATCAAATGTCTATAAAACGAGCCTACTTTCGACCCTCTAGGACGCTCCGTTTAGGAGTTACGGCCAATTAAAGAAAATTTATAAAAATCGATTTTCAAATCCTTATTATTCCGGAACCCACCAATTGAATTATATGAAATTTACAGCGAAAATTTATGCATCAAATGTCTATAAAATGCGCCTACTTTCGACCGTCTAGGACGCTTCGTTTAGGAGTTACGGCCAATTATAGAAAATTTTTAAAAATCGAATTTCAAATCCTTATTATTCCGGTACCCACCGGAACCCACCTACTTTCGACCCTCTAGGACGCTCCATTTAGGAGTTACGGCCAATTAAAAAAAAATTATAAAAATCGATTTTCAAATCCTTATTATTCCGGAACCCACCAATTGAATTATATGCAATTTAAAGCGAAAAATTATGCATCAAATGTCTATAAAACGAGCCTACTTTCGACCCTCTAGGACGCTCCGTTTAGGAGTTACGGCCAATTAAAGAAAATTTATTAAAATCGATTTTCAAATCCTTATTATTCCGGAACCCACCAATCGAATTATATGAAATTTACAGCGAAAATTCATGCATCAAATGTCTATAAAACGAGCCTACTTTCGACCCTCTAGGACGCTCCGTTTAGGAGTTACGGCCAATTAAAGAAAATTTATTAAAATCGATTTTCAAATCCTTATTATTCCGGAACCCACCAATTGAATTATATGAAATTTACAGCGAAAATTTATGCATCAAATGTCTATAAATATTTTCGACCCTCACCAATTGAATTATATGAAATTTACAGCGAAAATTTATGCATCAAATGTCTATAAAATGCGCCTACTTTCGACCCTCTAGGACGCTCCGTTTAGGAGTTACGGCCAATTAAAGAAAATTTATAAAAATCGATTTTCAAATCCTTATTATTCCGGAACCCACCAATTGAATTATATGCAATTTAAAGCGAAAAATTATGCATCAAATGTCTATAAAACGAGCCTACTTTCGACCCTCTAGGACGCTCCGTTTAGGAGTTACGGCCAATTAAAGAAAATTTATTAAAATCGATTTTCAAATCCTTATTATTCCGGAACCCACCAATCGAATTATATGAAATTTACAGCGAAAATTCATGCATCAAATGTCTATAAAACGAGCCTACTTTCGACCCTCTAGGACGCTCCGTTTAGGAGTTACGGCCAATTAAAGAAAATTTATTAAAATCGATTTTCAAATCCTTATTATTCCGGAACCCACCAATTGAATTATATGAAATTTACAGCGAAAATTTATGCATCAAATGTCTATAAATATTTTCGACCCTCACCAATTGAATTATATGAAATTTACAGCGAAAATTTATGCATCAAATGTCTATAAAATGCGCCTACTTTCGACCCTCTAGGACGCTCCGTTTAGGAGTTACGGCCAATTAAAGAAAATTTATAAAAATCGATTTTCAAATCCTTTTTATTCCGGAACCCACCGATCGAATTATATGACATTTCCAGTGAAAAATTATGCATCAAACGTCTATAAAATGCGTCTAATTTCGACCCTCTAGGACGCTCCGTTTAGGAGTTACGGCCAATTAAAGTAAATTTTTAAAAATCGATTTTCAAATCCTTATTATTCCGGAACTCACCGATCGAATTATATGACATTTCCAGTGAAAAATTATGCATCAAACGTCTATAAAATGCGCCTACTTTCGACCCTCTAGGACGCTCCGTTTAGGAGTTATGGCAAATTAAAGAAAATTTATAAAAATCGATTTTCAAATCCTTATTATTCCGGAACCCACCGATCGAATTATATGACATTTCCAGTGAAAAATTATGCATTAAATGTCTATAAAACGCGCCTACTTTCGACCCTCTAGGACCTTCCGTTTAGGAGTTACGGCCAATTAAAGAAAATTTATAAAAATCGCTTTTCAAATCCTTATTATTCCGGAACCCACCGATCGAATTATATGACATTTCCAGTGCAAAATTATGCATCAAACGTCTATAAAATGCGCCTACTTTCGACCCTCTAGGACGCTCCGTTTAGGAGTTACGGCCAATTAAAGAAAATTTATAAAAATCGATTTTCAAATCCTTTTTATTCCGGAACCCACCGATCGAATTATATGACATTTCCAGTGAAAAATTATGCATTAAATGTCTATAAAACGCGCCTACTTTCGACCCTCTAGGACCTTCCGTTTAGGAGTTACGGCCAATTAAAGAAAATTTATAAAAATCGCTTTTCAAATCCTTATTATTCCGGAACCCACCGATCGAATTATATGACATTTCCAGTGCAAAATTATGCATCAAACGGAATAAAAATCCTTATTATTCCGGAACCCACCGGAACCCACCTACTTTCGACCCTCTAGGACGCTCCGTTTAGGAGTTACGGCCAATTAAAGAAAATTTATAAAAATCGATTTTCAAATCCTTTTTATTCCGGAACCCACCGATCGAATTATATGACATTTACAGTGAGAAATTATGCATCAAATGTCTATAAAATGCGCCTACTTTCGACCCTCTAGGACGCTCCGTTTAGGAGTTACGGCCAATTAAAGTAAATGTTTAAAAATCGATTTTCAAATCCTTATTATTCCGGAACTCACCGATCGAATTATATGACATTTCCAGTGAAAAATTATGCATCAAACGTCTATAAAATGCGCCTACTTTCGACCCTCTAGGACGCTCCGTTTAGGAGTTATGGCAAATTAAAGAAAATTTATAAAAATCGATTTTCAAATCCTTATTATTCCGGAACTCACCGATCGAATTATATGACATTTCCAGTGAAAAATTATGCATTAAATGTCTATAAAACGCGCCTACTTTCGACCCTCTAGGACCTTCCGTTTAGGAGTTACGGCCAATTAAAGAAAATTTATAAAAATCGATTTTCAAATCCTTATTATTCCGGAACCCACCGATCGAATTATATGACATTTCCAGTGAAAAATTATGCATCAAACGTCTATAAAATGCGCCTACTTTCGACCCTCTAGGACGCTCCGTTTAGGAGTTATGGCCAATTAAAGAAAATTTATAAAAATCGATTTTCAAATCCTTATTATTCCGGAACCCACCGATCGAATTATATGACATTTCCAGTGAAAATTTATGCATTAAATGTCTATAAAACGCGCCTACTTTCGACCCTCTAGGACCTTCCGTTTAGGAGTTACGGCCAATTAAAGAAAATTTATAAAAATCGATTTTCAAATCCTTATTATTCCGGAACCCACCAATCGAATTATATGACATTTCCAGTGAAAAATTATGCATCAAACGTCTATAAAATGCGCCTACTTTCGACCCTCTAGGACGCTCCGTTTAGGAGTTACTGCCAATTAAAGAACATTTTTAAAAATCGAATTTCAAATCCTTATTATTCCGGAACCCACCTACTTTCGACCCTCTAGGACGCTCCGTTTAGGAGTTACGGCCAATTAAAGAAAATTTATAAAAATCGATTTTCAAATCCTTATTATTCCGGAACCCACCGATCGAATTATATGACATTTCCAGTGAAAATTTATGCATTAAATGTCTATAAAACGCGCCTACTTTCGACCCTCTAGGACGCTCCGTTTAGGAGTTACGGCCAATTAAAGAAAATTTATAAAAATCGATTTTCAAATCCTTATTATTCCGGAACCCACCGATCGAATTATATGAAATTTACAGCGAAAATTCATGCATCAAATGTCTATAAAACGAGCCTACTTTCGACCCTCTAGGACGCTCCGTTTAGGAGTTACGGCCAATTAAAGAAAATTTATAAAAATCGATTTTCAAATCCTTATTATTCCGGAACCCACCGATCGAATTATATGAAATTTACAGCGAAAATTCATGCATCAAATGTCTATAAAACGAGCCTACTTTCGACCCTCTAGGACGCTCCGTTTAGGAGTTACGGCCAATTAAAGAAAATTTATTAAAATAGATTTTCAAATCCTTATTATTCCGGAACCCACCAATTGAATTATATGAAATTTACAGCGAAAATTTATGCATCAAATGTCTATAAATATTTTCGACCCTCACCAATTGAATTATATGAAATTTACAGCGAAAATTTATGCATCAAATGTCTATAAAATGCGCCTACTTTCGACCCTCTAGGACGCTCCGTTTAGGAGTTACGGCCAATTAAAGAAAATTTATAAAAATCGATTTTCAAATCCTTTTTATTCCGGAACCCACCGATCGAATTATATGACATTTCCAGTGAAAAATTATGCATCAAACGTCTATAAAATGCGCCTACTTTCGACCCTCTAGGACGCTCCGTTTAGGAGTTACGGCCAATTAAAGAAAATTTATAAAAATCGATTTTCAAATCCTTATTATTCCGGAACCCACCAATTGAATTATATGAAATTTAAAGCGAAAATTTATGCATCAAATGTCTATAAAACGCGCCTACTTTCGACCCTCTAGGACGCTCCGTTTAGGAGTTACGGCCAATTAAAGAAAATTTATAAAAATCGATTTTCAAATCCTTATTATTCCGGAACCCACCAATTGAATTATATGCAATTTACAGCGAAAATTTATGCATCAAATGTCTATAAAACGCGCCTACTTTCGACCCTCTAGGACGCTCCGTTTAGGAGTTACGGCCAATTAAAGAAAATTTATAAAAATCGATTTTCAAATCCTTATTATTCCGGAACCCACCGATCGAATTATATGAAATTTACAGCGAAAATTCATGCATCAAATGTCTATAAAACGAGCCTACTTTCGACCCTCTAGGACGCTCCGTTTAGGAGTTACGGCCAATTAAAGAAAATTTATAAAAATCGATTTTCAAATCCTTATTATTCCGGAACCCACCAATCGAATTATATGAAATTTACAGCGAAAATTCATGCATCAAATGTCTATAAAACGAGCCTACTTTCGACCCTCTAGGACGCTCCGTTTAGGAGTTACGGCCAATTAAAGAAAATTTATAAAAATCGATTTTCAAATCCTTATTATTCCGGAACCCACCAATTGAATTATATGAAATTTACAGCGAAAATTTATGCATCAAATGTCTATAAAATGCGCCTACTTTCGACCGTCTAGGACGCTTCGTTTAGGAGTTACGGCCAATTATAGAAAATTTTTAAAAATCGAATTTCAAATCCTTATTATTCCGGTACCCACCGGAACCCACCTACTTTCGACCCTCTAGGACGCTCCATTTAGGAGTTACGGCCAATTAAAAAAAATTTATAAAAATCGATTTTCAAATCCTTATTATTCCGGAACCCACCAATTGAATTATATGCAATTTAAAGCGAAAAATTATGCATCAAATGTCTATAAAACGAGCCTACTTTCGACCCTCTAGGACGCTCCGTTTAGGAGTTACGGCCAATTAAAGAAAATTTATTAAAATCGATTTTCAAATCCTTATTATTCCGGAACCCACCAATCGAATTATATGAAATTTACAGCGAAAATTCATGCATCAAATGTCTATAAAACGAGCCTACTTTCGACCCTCTAGGACGCTCCGTTTAGGAGTTACGGCCAATTAAAGAAAATTTATTAAAATCGATTTTCAAATCCTTATTATTCCGGAACCCACCAATTGAATTATATGAAATTTACAGCGAAAATTTATGCATCAAATGTCTATAAATATTTTCGACCCTCACCAATTGAATTATATGAAATTTACAGCGAAAATTTATGCATCAAATGTCTATAAAATGCGCCTACTTTCGACCCTCTAGGACGCTCCGTTTAGGAGTTACGGCCAATTAAAGAAAATTTATAAAAATCGATTTTCAAATCCTTATTATTCCGGAACCCACCAATTGAATTATATGCAATTTAAAGCGAAAAATTATGCATCAAATGTCTATAAAACGAGCCTACTTTCGACCCTCTAGGACGCTCCGTTTAGGAGTTACGGCCAATTAAAGAAAATTTATTAAAATCGATTTTCAAATCCTTATTATTCCGGAACCCACCAATCGAATTATATGAAATTTACAGCGAAAATTCATGCATCAAATGTCTATAAAACGAGCCTACTTTCGACCCTCTAGGACGCTCCGTTTAGGAGTTACGGCCAATTAAAGAAAATTTATTAAAATCGATTTTCAAATCCTTATTATTCCGGAACCCACCAATTGAATTATATGAAATTTACAGCGAAAATTTATGCATCAAATGTCTATAAATATTTTCGACCCTCACCAATTGAATTATATGAAATTTACAGCGAAAATTTATGCATCAAATGTCTATAAAATGCGCCTACTTTCGACCCTCTAGGACGCTCCGTTTAGGAGTTACGGCCAATTAAAGAAAATTTATAAAAATCGATTTTCAAATCCTTTTTATTCCGGAACCCACCGATCGAATTATATGACATTTCCAGTGAAAAATTATGCATCAAACGTCTATAAAATGCGTCTAATTTCGACCCTCTAGGACGCTCCGTTTAGGAGTTACGGCCAATTAAAGTAAATTTTTAAAAATCGATTTTCAAATCCTTATTATTCCGGAACTCACCGATCGAATTATATGACATTTCCAGTGAAAAATTATGCATCAAACGTCTATAAAATGCGCCTACTTTCGACCCTCTAGGACGCTCCGTTTAGGAGTTATGGCAAATTAAAGAAAATTTATAAAAATCGATTTTCAAATCCTTATTATTCCGGAACCCACCGATCGAATTATATGACATTTCCAGTGAAAAATTATGCATTAAATGTCTATAAAACGCGCCTACTTTCGACCCTCTAGGACCTTCCGTTTAGGAGTTACGGCCAATTAAAGAAAATTTATAAAAATCGCTTTTCAAATCCTTATTATTCCGGAACCCACCGATCGAATTATATGACATTTCCAGTGCAAAATTATGCATCAAACGTCTATAAAATGCGCCTACTTTCGACCCTCTAGGACGCTCCGTTTAGGAGTTACGGCCAATTAAAGAAAATTTATAAAAATCGATTTTCAAATCCTTTTTATTCCGGAACCCACCGATCGAATTATATGACATTTCCAGTGAAAAATTATGCATTAAATGTCTATAAAACGCGCCTACTTTCGACCCTCTAGGACCTTCCGTTTAGGAGTTACGGCCAATTAAAGAAAATTTATAAAAATCGCTTTTCAAATCCTTATTATTCCGGAACCCACCGATCGAATTATATGACATTTCCAGTGCAAAATTATGCATCAAACGGAATAAAAATCCTTATTATTCCGGAACCCACCGGAACCCACCTACTTTCGACCCTCTAGGACGCTCCGTTTAGGAGTTACGGCCAATTAAAGAAAATTTATAAAAATCGATTTTCAAATCCTTTTTATTCCGGAACCCACCGATCGAATTATATGACATT
Source organism: Dryomyza anilis (assembly GCA_951804985.1). Lineage (NCBI taxonomy): Eukaryota > Metazoa > Arthropoda > Insecta > Diptera > Dryomyzidae > Dryomyza > Dryomyza anilis. The sequence continues at coordinate 21,098,901 of OX638132.1, forward strand.
TACAGTGAGAAATTATGCATCAAATGTCTATAAAATGCGCCTACTTTCGACCCTCTAGGACGCTCCGTTTAGGAGTTACGGCCAATTAAAGTAAATGTTTAAAAATCGATTTTCAAATCCTTATTATTCCGGAACTCACCGATCGAATTATATGACATTTCCAGTGAAAAATTATGCATCAAACGTCTATAAAATGCGCCTACTTTCGACCCTCTAGGACGCTCCGTTTAGGAGTTATGGCAAATTAAAGAAAATTTATAAAAATCGATTTTCAAATCCTTATTATTCCGGAACTCACCGATCGAATTATATGACATTTCCAGTGAAAAATTATGCATTAAATGTCTATAAAACGCGCCTACTTTCGACCCTCTAGGACCTTCCGTTTAGGAGTTACGGCCAATTAAAGAAAATTTATAAAAATCGATTTTCAAATCCTTATTATTCCGGAACCCACCGATCGAATTATATGACATTTCCAGTGAAAAATTATGCATCAAACGTCTATAAAATGCGCCTACTTTCGACCCTCTAGGACGCTCCGTTTAGGAGTTATGGCCAATTAAAGAAAATTTATAAAAATCGATTTTCAAATCCTTATTATTCCGGAACCCACCGATCGAATTATATGACATTTCCAGTGAAAATTTATGCATTAAATGTCTATAAAACGCGCCTACTTTCGACCCTCTAGGACCTTCCGTTTAGGAGTTACGGCCAATTAAAGAAAATTTATAAAAATCGATTTTCAAATCCTTATTATTCCGGAACCCACCAATCGAATTATATGACATTTCCAGTGAAAAATTATGCATCAAACGTCTATAAAATGCGCCTACTTTCGACCCTCTAGGACGCTCCGTTTAGGAGTTACTGCCAATTAAAGAACATTTTTAAAAATCGAATTTCAAATCCTTATTATTCCGGAACCCACCTACTTTCGACCCTCTAGGACGCTCCGTTTAGGAGTTACGGCCAATTAAAGAAAATTTATAAAAATCGATTTTCAAATCCTTATTATTCCGGAACCCACCGATCGAATTATATGACATTTCCAGTGAAAATTTATGCATTAAATGTCTATAAAACGCGCCTACTTTCGACCCTCTAGGACGCTCCGTTTAGGAGTTACGGCCAATTAAAGAAAATTTATAAAAATCGATTTTCAAATCCTTATTATTCCGGAACCCACCAATCGAATTATATGACATTTCCAGTGAAAAATTATGCATCAAACGTCTATAAAATGCGCCTACTTTCGACCCTCTAGGACGCTCCGTTTAGGAGTTACGGCCAATTAAAGAACATTTTTAAAAATCGAATTTCAAATCCTTATTATTCCGGAACGTTTAGGAGTTACGGCCAATTAAAGAAAATTTTAAAAATCTATTTTCAAATCCTTATTATTCCGGAACTCACCGATTGAATTATATGAAATTTACAGTGAAAAATTATGAATTAAATGTCTACAAAATGCGCCTTTTTTAGACCCTCTAGGACGCTTCGTTTAGGAGTTACGGCCAATAAAAGAACATTTTTAAAAATCGATTTTCAAATCCTGATTATTCCGGAACCCACCGATTGAGTTATATGAAATTTACAGTGAAAAATTATGCATTAAATGTCTATAAAATTCGCCTACATTCGACCCTCTAGGACGCTCCGTTTAGGAGTTACGGCCAATTAAAGAAAATTTTTAAAAATCGATTTTCAAATCCTTATTATTCCGGAACCCACCGATCGAATTATATGAAATTTACAGTGAAAAATTATGCATCAAATGTCTATAAAATGCGCCTACTTTCGACCCTTTAGGACGCTCCGTTTAGGAGTTACGGCCAATTAAAGAAAATTTTTAAAAATCGATTTTCAAATCCTTATTATCCCGGAACCCACCGATCGAATTATATGAAATTTACAGTGAAAAATTATGCATCAAATGTCTATAAAATGCGCCTACTTTAGACCCTCTAGGACGCTCCGTTTAGGAGTTACGGCCAATTAAAGAACCTTATTTTTCAAGAACCTTACAGTGAGAAATTTTTCAATGTTCTGCAATCGTTTAGTGTTTTCTACAATTTTTAATAATTTTTTTAATTTTCTTTCAAACTAGAAATTTGCCAGATGCATCATCATTTTCTCGATTCGGGATTTCTTCGGGTAAACCCTATTAGAATAAACATGAACATTACATAACATGATTTACGTAGTTTAAACAGATAATAATCCCGACCAGAACTACTTTATTTAATCCTCACTCGGAGAATTAGAGATATCTAATCAACTCAAAATCCCTAGTAGAAGTTTACCCTGTTAGGGTAAATTTGGTCATAACATGACCATGTAGGTATTGTAACTTTTCTGGCTATGAAAAAGGAAATATTCAATGATAAGATCACGATCTTGTTTTTTTTTTATTCAACGAGAAACTATCGAATTATTTTACTAATTATTAATTGAAGAAATTAGTCCATCAAACCAAAACCAATTTAGATCAAAATTGTACGCAATTTATACAATTTTCTGCAAATTTTTATGCCAACCGCAATTAAAAAAAATCAACATTTTTCGAATCTTTTTAAGTTTTTTTTTTCTATTGTTTTCTTTTTTTATAATTTATTTGTAATTTGACAAATTATTTAGAATTCACACTTTACTTGCACTTGAAACTTTTTTCTAAAATTTTTTACAATAACATTTTTTTATTATAATTTTCTACGGTTCATTATTTATTTTCTTCAATTTTAAGATTTATTTTTTTTATTTTCTCAACTTTTCTACGGTTTTCTACAATAGTTCTTCATTATTCTAATATATTTTATCCGATGATATGATAATAATGATATGTTTTAGATGTAAAACACAAAGTATTTGAAAATTTAATTGCATCTTCTTTATAATTTTTGTCAACAAATAAAATTTTCTGAACAAATAAAATTTGCTTATCGAAAATAAATCGATATCATTTTAGATAGGTTCGTTTTTATCGAAAATCCTATAGTTTTCTTATCATTATAGATTATCGAAAACGACAATTTGAGGCTATAAACGATATCGTCTCGACATCGTAAAATTAGCTATTTTTTTAATTTGCTACAATTTTCTACTATCTATAGTTCTTACAAATTTTAAAATATTGTACAACATTCTGCATTTTTTTTAAATTTTAAATTTAATTTTATAAATTTTTCTAAAATCATCTAATATTTTGTACATTTTTAATATTTTGCTGGAATTTTAATTTACTATTTTTTTTCTTTATTTTCTATGTTAATCAAATAAAATCTCTATCGAAAATTCTTAATTGTATATGTTTCCAAATAATAATAAAGCAATATTTTCGAATTAACCGAATATAAAAGCGATTGCATGAAGTTTTCCACTTAAGATTGATAGCTGGCTGCCAAACCTCTTAATACAGTTGCCACCTAATAGAGCGCCCCAGTGCTGCGGCAACTCTATTGACGCAAATCTGACGAATGCATGAATTACTGCTTAACTTTATTGCTTCAAATTGCAGGCGACTTTGGGAAGCAACAACGAAAGCAATAGCAATGCAACAGGAGCAGTAGCAACAGCGTTGGCGTTGCCAACAGAAACTGCAACTAATTAGTCGAAGTTTCTCCCGAAATTTGGAACTTTTCGGAATACGTACAAAGTCCATAACGTAGACAGCGGCGCAGCGCATTTGAATAGAGCTTATTTTCCACATGACTGCGATGACTGCAAATACTGCAGTAACTACTGGTGCTGTGGTGCAACCTCCCGCATCCCCGTAAGTGCACGAACTTATCAAACGAAAATTCTGCTGTTGCACTGTGGGACATAAGACTCTTTTTTTATTTTAGGAAATAAATGGTGGACATTTTTAATTGCATTTCTGAAAAAAATACAATTTTTATTATTTATTTTCGATAGTCTATAGTCACTATAGGTGGGTTCTACTATATCTTCCAAATTTTAAATAAATTTCGTGAAGTGGTTTTTTGTTTTTGAGTTTTTACTTTTTTGTGTTTTGCGTTTATGTTTTTGCTTTTGCTTTTGAGTTTTAGCTTTTGTGTTTTTGCTTTTGTTTTTGTGGATCTGCTTTTGTTTTTGTGGTTTTGTTTTTGTATTACCATCTTTTGTTTTGTTTTTATTTTGTTTTTGTGTGTTTATTTTGCTATAGTTCCTTTTTCTCCTTCTTGTTTTTTGTGTTTTTTTTTGTATTTGAGTTTTTTGTTTTATCTTCTTAGCTGGTGTAAGTCTCAAGTGAAACGCCCCGTAGTCCAATCCCGTCCTTACATAGCCTATGTCACCCTCCGGATTTCATAGTATCCGGGTGCAAAATTTCAGTCAAATCTGTTCAGCGGTTTAGACGTGATACAGGAACAAACAGACAGACACACAGACTGACAGACGGACCAAGAGTTTTGTATATGGGCCATTCCACTCCAAATCGACCAAGAAAAGTCAAATTTGAGATTTTACCTTTTGGATTTCAATAAAATTTGGGCAACTGATAAAGGGTATCCAGATATGTACTGACCAATTTTTTTTTTTATTTTTTTCACCCACTACTTCCAGAGATACAGTGGCTCAAAGTTACAAAAAATGGGCCAAAAATCACTTTAGTATGGTTGTTCATATTTAAATATCTCTTAAACTAGAAACGATAACTAGCTTAAGTTGTGACTTCTAAACGAGAACATGTGGTCCGTGGTCATTACCCTTGCACTTCAAAATGGATGTCCTTAAAAAGGACCCTTTTTAAAATTCTGAGAAAATTCCTAAATTTTCGTCAATTTATTATAATTGTTCTTGCAAAATTTCAAGATGGTATTTTGACGGCATCATATTTTAAAAAATAATTTTCTAAATTTTATTTATTTTATGTATAGAAAAAAAAAATTTTTTTTCTACAGTAAAAGTTGTAATAATTCCTGAATATATATGTAACTCTGATTTCTAAAATGAAGTCAGTTTTTAATTTTACTTTTGAAAAAAATATAATTTTTTTAATACAAAAAATATGTAAAAATTTTAAAAATTAATTTTTAAAATATGATGCCATCAAAATACCATCTTGAAATTTGGCATGAACATTTATATTAAATCAACCAAAATATGTAATTTTTTCAGAATTTTAATAAAGGTCCTTGTTAAGGACATCCATTTGGAAGTGCATGTGTTATTACCACGGGCCACATGTTCCAGTTAAGAAGTTACAACTTAATTGGTATAAAAGCTTGTTCTATTAGCTTTCAAACGAGCTATCAACGGAGTTCCTGGTATTTCAACTTTAAGAGATATTAAAATATGAACAACCATATAAAAGTGATTTTTGGACCATTTTTTGTATATTTGAGCGACTGTATCTCTGGAAGTAGTGGACGAAAAAATAAAACAAAAATTGATCAATGCATATCTCAATACCCTATATCAGTTGTTTCATTGAAATCGATGAAGATGAGTCCCAACCGATTTGGTGTGGCATGGCCAATATATAGATTGATTATGTAAATTCAAGATTTTATCTTTCCAAATTTCCGTTTATTTCGTGCGTATCCGTCGACCTTTGTCTAAAATATTTATGAGACGTAAATGCAGTCTATGTCCCATAGTACGTCGCTCTTTCGCTATCTTTGATTCATGTGCGCACCCAGTGTTGCCTCATGCTTGACTGCACCGCATCGCTAAAACGCACTGATTGGAATAAGCGGCCGTTGTGTGTGCAGGAACAGGAGGAGCACGTGGAGCAGACAACAGTGGACGCCGGGCCATCAGCACGTTGGCGCCTATTGTTTGCATATCATAGCAATGCAAACATCGCTGATATTAGAAAACTGACTGACTAAATGACTGACTGTCGCAACGGTCGACTGTCTGAATGACTGTCTGGCAGAATGCCTGCCTGTGTGACTAACGACTTATTGAGAATTGCTAAAATACTTTTCTACTTCGATGAATGAAGAGAATACTTTTCAATTAAAAAACAACAAGTTTAGATTCTACTAAATGCAACCGGAATTGGAGTCCAATAGTTTGCATTGTATAGTTTGCTATTATTGTGGAATTTTAAAGTCAGATTTTCGAAATATTTCGTGGATTTTGCGGACTGCTTTAAATGTTTCAAATTAATAACTTAAACTTACTTCAAATTTACAAAAATTGTGTCTGCCAAAAATTTTAACTGGATTAATAAATTGGAAACATGCTTTTAAAATTTCAAAATATTTGTTAAACATAGAAATATTATTTGTTTTTAGTACGAAAGAACTTTTGTATATTTACGAAATTAATAAAATATCATTTTTGCACTTTTTGGGGGCGAATTTGAAAAAAAAATCCTTTTATGTGAGTGACTACATTCGGGACATGGACAGCTTGACCAAATATTATGTTCCTGGACTTAAGTATTTGAGTTGGGCATTGATTAATACGTCAATCAATCACGACTTGATCCTTTATAAATGGTTGATTTCACGTCAGATCAACTGAAAATATAAATATGTTGGTAGTTTTTTTTAGTAGGGTCATGAAAATAAATGTAAACCTTCTTTATCGGTTTCTCGAAATATAGTATTAACTCGGTTTGCTTCATGGAGCAAACCAATTCTTCATTCTCTCAGTAACTAAGTTTTTTCATAAATTGGAAAAACTGAAGATATCTGTTTGTAAAAAATTAAATTACTTGATTTTCAGAATATTATTATGAATTTTGAATGCATTTTAATTTCTAGTATATGTGTGTGATTTTTGTGTGATTTATCATGATATGATATGTACTGTGTGATTTTGTGTGATATTTCTCAATATAAGACTTTTTTATGAAAAAGTCACACGACTGATTTCGGCGTGATTTAGTGATTTTTCGGTTGCCAACCTTGGGTGAGGTAAATAATGTAATAGTAAATTACTCGTTCAGTACATGAATCATGGCCTGAGGTCAGTACATGATCAGTACACACACTACGTTACAAGGACATCGTGCACCAAATTTGTTACCACGTCATATCCCGATCATGTTACATATGACATGATCCAATGACCATACCCAAATTTCTACTGAGGATTATGAGAAATAAAAAATGTATATTTTGATATCATACATATCAAAATTTTATATACCGTCAATTCGAACTAAAACAATAAATTATACCCTAACGAATAAAGATAATGATTGCAGGACAAACAAAAGAAAGAATATATAAATCGAACCTCGTATAAGTGCATTTGTATTTAATTAGAAGACTTAAAAAAAGATTTGCAAAAACAAAGTAAGACGAATCATAGAATAATGGATCTAGTTTCACATATGATATATAATTTTATTAAATTACAAAAACTTAATATGTTATGCAATAAATAACAGGTACACCTAATAAGTTATGTTTTTACGTTTGACTGGTCATAGCTTCGGTCATATCTATCCGAATTGCATGTGTTTTTTTTTCAAAATATTAGCTTAAGTATTCAAAAAAGGAATTAGATCAAAAACATAAATCTGTAAAAAGTTAAAGTCCAAAATATATAGAAAACACGAGAATTGCATATATTTGTATTACATAATAACTCAAAAACTTTAGACAATCTGATAAAAAAACTGCGTATGAGGTCGTGATTACAATCTTGAATCCATCGGAAAATCATACTTGGATTGTGGATAAATAAAAAAAAAGACTTGATTTGCTGTATAGTGTTATAAATCGGATGTATTAACTACTTTATAATTTAAACACAAAAGTCGGTAATTAAATAAATACAAATTATTTTATAAAAAAATTATAAATTTTCTAATATTAAGTATTTTAGAAAAAATATTTAATTAGTTTTACTAACTTTACTTAATATGTTCAAAACACGACTCGTAACCCTTTCTTTTTATGTCTTTTTTATAGTTTATACTTTTAATTATTAATGAGCTTAAATTAAGATCATTAAGATCAATAAATTCTGCACTGAACTCAAGTTTTAACAGACATACATTTCAAAGTGCATTTGTGACAGTGTGAAGTGCAAATGTGGGACCCTACAGAAAACGTTATTTTTAGAATTGCTTGTATCTCCCCTCTTTTTATTTGCTTAGCACTAAATCGTGGCGGGAGTCGCATTAAAGATTCCCAAAATAAACCACAAAACATATACAAGATATTTCTATGCGTGTTTTTCATGCATTCTTTAATTTAGTTCTGTTGGATTATGTGATATATATAGCTAAAAAATATATAGCTATAAAATTCGTCTACTTTGACACCTCTAGGATGCTCCGTTTAAATGTTATCAAGGTTTTAAGAAAAACTAAGTTTAAGTAGCAATTTCTCCAAAACGACTGTAGCGAATTAAGTGATTTTTGGAATAAATAAGTGACCATGAAATCACTATAAAATACGCGTACTATTAGCACAGTGCAACGTCCCCATACAAACCGCTGCCAAAAATAGAAATAATGATCGTAGAAGTTTGATATTTGACTTTTTTTTAATACAACAAAATTATGGTCAAAAAATTGGATAAATCGGTTGATGTTCTCGCCCACCTCACATATTAACCTACAATTTAAATGATTATTTGTCGGACATTTAAAGAGATATAGTAACCAAAATCAATATTTGGATGTTTTATTACATTATATATTCATATTATAAAAATGAACGAAATTGGACAAATTGAACGTACGGGACATTTATCTTTAGTTAGGCATTTAATGAGAATAACAATGAAAATAAATATTTTTAATATTGATTTTAATATAAATATTAATAAATATAGAAAATAAATAAAATATTGGACAATATATACGCCCACCACCCATAGTAATTCTATTATTTAATAAGGACAAAAAAAAAGCTCTTTTACGTGACGATTAGAATTTTATATATATAATTCATTGTTTCGATTTTTATAACATAGGAGTTCAGGAAGTATGGTATTTTTAAAGTTTTGATTATGTGGGAGATGTCACGCCCCTTTGTTCAATCACACCCACATTCTACATGGCGATTTAAATGACATTGATCAATTTTTATAACTTCAACTTTTAAATGTTAGGAGTTTAAGTATTTTAAAAGTTATGGTTATATGGGATGTTTTTTTTTATTCCTTGACGTGTATTTACATAGTATGTTTAACGTTTACATTACAACATATACATTAACATTATGTGAATGGTTGTCGCTCCTATTCGGAGCATAGGGCGGAAACGAACTCCTTCCATCGTCGTCGGTCCTGTGCGAGTCTTTTGATCTCTCGCCATGTTCCATGAGACTGATGTTCCGTATGTGTAGATCTCATTCGTGTGTAGATCTCATTCCCTCGTCTTCGGGAGCCTTGAGGGTTCCAGTCAATAGCCATTTTTTCTATATCGTTGTCATCTTTGCGTAGTGTGTGTCCTATCCATCTCCATTTTCGTCTTTTAATTTCATTGTTAATTGGTTCGTTAACCGTAAGTGTCAGCAGATCATCATTAGTGATAGTATTGGGCCAGAAAATGAGGCAAATCCTCCGCAAGCATTTATTAATGAATACCTGTAGTTTTCGTCAAATCGAGTCCGTTACTTTCCACGCCTCGCATCAGTACAGCAGCACAGGTTTTACGCTCGTATTAAATAGTCTAAGTTTAGTGCGTCTGGATATTCTTCGTGAGCTCCATATCTTATTTAATTTGTGGTACATCTGCGCCTCCGTATTTTGTGACCATACTGCCTAGGTAGCAAAACTCCACATCTTGGATGTTCTGTGATACTCCATCTATTTCCACAGTTAATGCAGCAGGGTTCGTGGTTTCCACGCACAGTAGTTTGGTCTTGCTCATATTAATTTTGAGTGTGTTGTAAAGCAGATGTCGTCAGCATAATCAAGGTCGCTGAGTTGTTCATGTAGTCGCCATTGTATGCCGCATGGGGCCTCAATATTCGTCTTCACCAAAACACTGTCAAGGACGACAATGAAGAGCAGTGGGGAGAGACCGCATCCCTGCCTGACTCCCTTTGATAATGAAAAATTGTCGCACGAGCGCTGTGGTCTGTACCCGTTCTGCTCGCGGCGTAGCAGAGTGTTTAGCGTGGGTGCAATGCGGTCGAGAATTATGAAGGCTAACATTTTCTCGCGGGGACTATGGGGGCGATTATCACAAGGCAACGTGTCTGAGTGCTTCAACATGGCGAAGCCAGCGCAATCCTTGTCGGTGTCGTCTCAAGTCAACTCACTGGTCACCAGAATTGACAAATTGTCAAATGGTGACACCTCCACTTCGGTGGAAGTCCTCCTCGTGGAAGTCCCTGGAAACGGCGCTCTACACCACCCGGTGTAGAAGTCGGCTAAAGTGAGTGGCGAGCATCTCCCTCAGAGTGAGGGTTCGTGCGTTGGGTTTGGGTCCCACCACGGAAAAAACCTATGCGCCCAATGAAAACAAAAAAGAAGCCTCGGATAACGACCGATTACAACGATGACGACCCACGCAAACGTTTTAAGGACCATGATTTACGGATATGCACCTGGAATGTCCGGACCCTTTATAGGGAAGGTGCCTCTATCCAGCTGGCAGATGTCCTCGAAAAATATAAGGCTGACATCACCGCTATCCAGGAGATGCGATGGACGGGACAGGGCTGTTCGAAACAAGCGTCCTGTGATATCTACTACAGTTGCCATGCGGAGAGACACGAATTTGGATGTGGATTTGTGACGGCAAGAGACTCCGCCATCTTGTCTCTAGGTTCACGCCCGTGGACGAAAGGCTGGCAACAATCCGCATCAAGGCTAAATATTTCCATATCAGCCTAATTTGTGCACACGCTCCGACGAACGAGAAAGATGACGAGACAAAAGAGCGCTTCTACGAGCGCCTAGACAACGCATACGAGCGCTGCCCCCGCCACGATATCAAAATCGTGCTGGGCGATTTTAACGCCAAGGTGGGCAGAGAAGCCATCTATTGTCCCACAATCGGAAAATTTAGCCTCCATGCCAACACTTCCGATAACGGAACGAGGCTAATCGACTTCGCCGCAGCACGAAACATGGTAGTTAGTAGCACTAGATTCGAACATTTCGATATCCACAAGGCCACATGGTTGTCGCCCGATCAAAAAACTCGAAATCAAATTGATCACGTTGTGATTGACGGAAGGCACGCTTCAAGCGTGATGGACGTACGCACTATCCGAGGTGCCAATATGGACTCGGATCATTAAATTGTAGCAGCCAAGGTCCGCACACGCTTAAGCGCTGCGAAGAACGTACGGAACCAAACGCAGAGAAAGCTAGACGTCGGAAAGCTGCAATCACAACAGACAACGCAAACCTTTTCCACTCGACTCTCACACCTGCTTAGACAAAGCACTCCTCCTCTCGATGATATAAGCGCGCAGTGGAATCATATCTCCTGCTCTATGCGTACGGCTGCCGAAGAGGTGCTTGGATTCCAACGCCCCCTGAGGAATCAGTGGTATGACCAAGAGTGTCGCGCGGCCACTGCAGAGAAAGACGCTGCGTACAAATCCACCCTGTAGTCAGTAGCTACGCGAGCTGCGAAGGAGCGATACAAAGAGAAGAGGAGGGAAGAGAGACGTCTTTTCAGGCGTAAAAAAAGCGAGGCAGAAAGACGTGAGTGTGAGGAGATTGAGATGCATGGGGACAGGAATGAGGCTCGAAAATTCTTCGAGAAAATAAGACGCCTAGCCGGAGGTTCAAAATCCGGAGCCTCTTCCTGTAAAGATGAGAACGGAAATCTAGTGACAGATATCCAGAGCACACTGAAAATATGGAGGGATCACTTCTCTAAACTGCTGACCGGTGATGATGACCTCAATTCCACCGATAGAGAAGCAAACCCGGCAACCCCAGTACTTGATGACGACGTTGAGATTCCGCCACCCGACCATGACGAGGTCAGAACAGCCATTGCTCGGCTGAAAAACAACAAAGCCGCAGGTGCTGATGGCCTGCCTGCTGAATTGTTTAAGACCGGAGGCGAAGAGCTAATAGAGAGCATGCACGAGCTCGTAAGCAGAATATGGTCGGATGAAAGCATGCCAAGTGACTGGAACCTCAGTGTACTCTGCCCAATCCTTAAGAAAGGGGACACTATCTGCGCCAACTACCGTGGGATCAGCCTACTCAATATCGCATACAAGGTTCTATCGAGCGTATTATGTGAAAGACTGAAGCCCATCGTCAACAGACTGATTGGACCTTATCAGTGCGGCTTCAGACCTGGAAAGTCCACCATAGACCAGATTTTCACATTGCGCCTAATCCAGGAAAAGACCCTAGAAAAACAGATCGACACCTACCACCTATTAGTCGACTATAAAGCCGCCTTCGACACTCCGATAAGGGAACGATTATACGCCGCAATGTCTGAGTTCGGTATAATCGAGTTTTAGCTAATACAGCTAGCTTGCACTTTCACAGCATAATGCTGGAAAATATTTACCCACTAAATTAGTTGGGCTCGTGAACAACACATGCATTTGTTACATTATAGTTTAAATCTACATTTGAGTTGATTTTTTGACAGATTTATATTATACTGTGGACAATTATTAACTAAATTACACATTCGATTGAAGGGTGAAGCAGCTACATAATTAGTTCTACTATAAGGTACATAAAAAAGAACATCACGATGTCTGCTACTTCTACGATTATGGTTAAGAAACTTATAAGGCTTTGCAGGATGACCCTGAGCAACACACGTTGCTCAGTGAGAATAGGAAAAGACCTCTCCGAGCCATTACATACCAAACGAGGTTTCAGACAGGGTGACTCCCTATCGTGCGACTTTTTTAACTTATTGATGGAGAAAATAGTTCGAGCTGCCGAACTCCGTCAAAGCGGCACTATCCTCAACAAAAGTGTCATGCTGCTCGCATATGCCGACGATATTGATATCATTGGCAGGAGCACACGAGCAGTCAGCGCAGCATTCTCCAGATTGGAGAAAGAGTCGCGTCGAATGGGTCTAGCGGTGAACGAGGACAAGACGAAGTTCCTTGTGTCAACAAGCAAAAAAGAGTCCGTGCGTCTTGCACATAAAGCTGATTTTGACACCCACAAGTTCGACATTTGAAGGACTTCGTCTATCTGGGATCCAGCGTAAACAGCAACAACGACGTCAGCCTGGAGATCAAATGGAGAATAACTCTTGCCAACAGGTGCTACTTTGGGCTCAGTAGGCAATTGAGAAGCAGAGCCCTCTCTCGCCGGACAAAAATAACGCTCTACAAGTCACTCATCATGCCCGTCCTACTTTATGGTGCAGAAACATGGACGCTGGCCACCACCGATGAGAGAGTACTGGGAGCGTTCGAGAGAAAGATTCTCCGTAAAATCTTTGGCCCTATCTGCTTTGCTAACGAGTATCGAATCAGGATGAACCACGAGCTGTATGAGTTATTCGACGACATTGACATAGTCAAGTGCATCAAGATCCAGCGGCTTCGCTGGCTAGGTCATGTCGAACGAATGGATGAAAACACTCCAGCCAAGAAGGTGCTTGAATCGAAACTCGAAGGTGGACAGCGTAGAAGAGGGCGTCCAAATCTGCGTAGGAAAGACCAAGTTGAGGACAACCTGGCAACGCTTGGTATTTCTAACTGGCGTCAGCGCGCGCAAAGCAGATCCGACTGGCGCGGCTTCATCTCAGCGGCCAAAACCGATCCACGGTTGTAAGGGCCATTTAAATATAAATAAAAAACATTTTCTCTATCGAGTTGAGAAGAGTGATTCCGCGCCAGTTTCGGCAGTTGCTGAGATCGCCTTTTTTTTGGGATGTTCACGATGGTTTCTTTTTTCCAATCGTTGGGGATACGACCGGTGAGCCATATGTCCTGAATCACTGGTTGAATCGCTTGGGCTTGGACACTGGCCCCATATTTGAGCAGCTCAGCAGGGATGTTGTCAGGTCCTGCAGATTTGTGGTTTTTAGTTTTTTGGTTGCATTTTCGATTTCTAAAACAGTTGGGGGGTCTGTCGAAATTCCTCTGTTTGGATTGCGCCTTCTTTCAACGGGACATTGCGGATCATTGTTATTATGGTTCTGCGTCTCGTTTACATCTTCGACGAATTCTTTCCATCTTTGGAGTTGTTGTTCGTCAGATGTGAGTGTTTTACCATTACTATCTTTTAATGGAGGAATATTTGGTTTTGTGTTTGTTAGCCTATTGATGGCTGTGTACACCCCTCTCAGGTTGTTGCGGTGGGCAGCTGTCTCAGCATCATCAGCGATGTTGTTAAGGCATTCTTCGCGATCTTCTGTTGCACGTTTCTTGATTTCCCTCTCTCTTTTGTTGTATTCCTCTCTTACGCGCTTCTTTTACACCCGACCTCGGGTATTTAACAGTTTAGACTTAAGCGCCCGCCTTCGCATGATGCACTCCCATGTAGCTTCGCTTATCCAAGGTTTTCTTTTGTTCTGCTCGTAAACAATAGTTTGTTCAGCAGCTGATAAGCATGCGTCCCTTATCGTGTTCCACGAGTTTGGGTCCTCAGTCTGTTCTATTGTTTCTTGCAGGCGTTCCTCGTACTTTTGTCTAACTGATGGGATTTGTAACTTCTCTAACTCCATTCGCCGGGCGCGTTTCTTCATCCACTGGTTTTCGATCGCTGAGGGTCGCAGGCGTATTTGGGCAAGTTGAGCAAGTTGTGATCACTGTATACATCCGCACCTCGGCGCGCTCGCACATCTAGGAGGGTATTGTGAAACCTTTTGCTGATAAGCACATGGTCAATTTGGTTCCGTGTTTTGTTGTCCGGGGATTGCCAAGTATATTTGTGTATATCCCGATGTGAGAATCTAGTGCCACCGATGTAAAGGTTGTGGTGCGCACATTTCAACTAGGCTTCCCCCATTATTGTTATTTATTGTTCCGAGACCATGACACCCCATTGTTGCTTGAAAGCCGAAGTTGTTGTTGCCCACCTTGGCGTTTAAATCTCCCTTTACATGTGCTGGTGATTGTAGATTCCAGTTCAGAAAGCATCCTTTATGTCATCCTCGTCGGGTTCTATTGGTGCGTAGCATTGGACGATGATGTTGTTTCGGAATTTAGTTTTAAATCGTGCCATTATGATGCGCTCGGATATGGCTCTGATCTTCATTAGCGCGCTCCTAGTGTTGCGGGTCATAAGAATGCCTACACCTTTCGTGTGTGTATGATTGTTTCCGCTGTATGCGAGGTAGTGACCTGACTCGGTCTGATGATCTCCTTGTCCTATCCATCCTATTTCGTTGCAAACTTGTGCTAGCTTCGTCGGTTCAGTAAGCGTGCGCACGTTCCATGTTCCTATCATTGTCCTTTTTCGAAAGCTGAAGGTCGTCGTCGGGGAGTTTCGATATCCAAGGCTAGTTTCCGTTTCTTGGGTAATGTAGATTTTTACGGCCAGGCTACCAACCTAGCGCAACCCCATGTTCGACACGCACTGGTGATGCATTATCTTAAGGCATCCAGTTCTACCTTTCCACACGTTTATATAGTGAGCCGCTTGCTTCAAGACAGACGCCCGCT
Organism: Dryomyza anilis; assembly: GCA_951804985.1. Classification (NCBI taxonomy): domain Eukaryota; kingdom Metazoa; phylum Arthropoda; class Insecta; order Diptera; family Dryomyzidae; genus Dryomyza; species Dryomyza anilis. The sequence goes on from OX638132.1 coordinate 21,114,392, forward strand.
CACAGCCGAGCCTAACATGGCTACCAGACGCTGTTTAGTGTCGGGTGATCCACAGTGATGGTGGCTGGGCCGCCGCCGTATAGGATGTGCCACGCCCTTTTATTCAATCCCTCCCAAATTTCTCAAATAGATAAACAATCACAATTTACACAACTGAGTCAAATTTCATAACTGTGGCTATCTTAAGTACTCAGATATTTCGATTTAAATATTCAGTTTTGCCACGCCCATTTGTGTACCTTAAGGGGCGAATTTAAAAAAAATCCACTTTTAATGCACGTACACGTCGGGATTTGAACACCCTGCCCAAATTTCATGTTCCTAGGTCTAAGCGTGATATTTAGTTTTTTTTCTATTTTCCGGATTTTCCTTTGGGGTTTTCCAGAATTTTCATTATTTTTAAAGCAAACCAGTATTGAGACAAAGATAACAAAAAAAATATCATACAAATCGGTTGAGCCCTTCTCGAATTTTTGCGAAACTAACGCAGGGCAATTGATTTTTATATTTATAGAATATACGTATTTTTACTGAAGGTACCCCGGGAAAATATGATTTTTTTTTAGTTTAGGCAGCAAGACTTTTTGGCATATTATTGTACATAGTTTTATAAATATTTTAGGAAATTATTGGAGATATGATTTTTGATGGTGTTTTTTAAAACACCTCCAAATTTGTAATTGTGGTTTTCATTGGTTTCACTTTTGAGTATTGTTTTCAAAGTAAAGTTTCAAAAGTAAGTAATAACATATTACATGTTTAAAATATAAAGAAAGGAGAAGCATCGTTAGATAGACGAAATTCTATATTTTAATTTAATGTATAATACTTGTTTTATGTTTTATGATTTTGCCAGGAACTGTTTTATGATTTTGCCAGGAACTCTATTATGTTTTTGATATTTCAGAGAATATGCACATATATATCTTTGTATCTACGAATATAAAAATAATTCAAATTTTGCGACGAAGATTGGAATCTTTTGTTGAACATGAATAATGCATATATGATTGGAACCTTCATATAAAATCTGAACATATTACATTGTAATAATAAAGACCACATTTAATAAAGACCACATACCATTGGAACTTATATCAGTCCTGAAATTCAACCTAAATTTAATGTAACAGTCAAGATTTCTTAGGAAACAATAACAAATAACCTCGAATATCCTATAAATTGACATGTCCTACGGTTCTCAAAATAATTATAATAATAATAGTTTAGCGATACAGTTCAGAAGAACATAGGATGAACCGTCTCTCACCATTTAAACATGTTCTATTTGTACTCAAATAGCGGAATCTACAGTTTAACGCCGAATCATAAATGTTCATGGGTGATGTTTTTACTCTCGAAGGTGATCTACCAAGAGGTAGCGCGGCGAAGAAAATATTTTCTATTTATTTTATTGATGTTGCATTCGCTTGTATTCCAACACACTCATCTTCTGAGTCACCTACATAGTATATGGTAATGCATATTTTATATCATTATATCGTAATTATTTTGAATTTTGTCAAACAAATTTTACAAATGACATATATAAAAACATAAAAGCAACGCAATATGATTTTGATAAAAATCTACTTCAATAAAAAGCTCCAATTTTCGTCTAAAAATTTGAAACATAAACATTTTCCAAAGAAAACTATTTGTTGTACTAAAAATATATGGGTTTCAAGTGATCTGGATTTTCAGTAAAACATTGATATAGTATCATGGTCATCTTATAGTTCCATAAACACATAGATAAAATTGGTGATTAACATATTTGAGCCAAAGTCACCTCATCCGCGAGGTGACTTTGAACCATTTTTTTTTTTTATTTCAGTTATTACATCATGAAATTTTGATTACTGATGCTGCAACAGAACATACTTACAATATTTTATAAAATAATGAAATATATATTCCATTATATTTTAAAGCATTTAAAAAGCATTACGAAATCAACATATACAGTTTTTCGGGTCAAATTCACCCCAGTTGACGGTTCTTAAAATATTTCATTTTTTTGAACGAACTAAAAAACGAAACAATCTTTTGTTTTTGTATTTGTGAAACGAGATTATTTTATTTTCACTCATTTCATAAATAAGCTGAGTAATTTGCAATATGTTCATTAATTGGCAAGGTGCGGCATACAAATTCAAAATAAATCATTTGCTTTGGGAACGGTAACAGACTGGCGAAAGATTAAAACAATAAATTATAGGCAAAATAACTTATTTTAATTTAAAAATAAATACAACCTATAAAATAAAGCGTGCATACTACATATTTCAAATAAGCACTGAAATTATGTTGATAAATAATGCTACATTATATAGGCACACACACACACGCACGCATGCACTCACGCACGCACTCACGCACGCACGCCCGCATATCGATCAACACACAATTAATGCGCCACAATAAAAATTTAATTCTGTTTGCAATGCGTGAGTGCAGTTGGCAACCCTGTGCACACGCCATCCCATAGTTTTTAGTGATTTATGAAAACCGCGTTGCAGCCAAATGCATGCAAACAGCAAATATTTTATGAAGTGGCAACAGTTGCAGTCGACAATGGCCAAAATGGCTTAAATGTGTTTGTCGCCAGTCCGGTCTGGTCCAGTCCGATCATTCGCTCGTGTGCTAATGAGTTAATCCACACTGAATGCGCGCATTTTAAAAAGAATTCTCTTTGAAGGGGCTTAAAAAAAGATGTCATAAAAAAAACAAAAAAAAAATTAATGCAAATTGTGGCGATATTAATGCGCTTAGCATTTTGTAGCATTTGTTAATGGTTTTGGGCAAAGTTTTTTTCATTATTTAAAACTTCATTACGTTGTTGTCGTCGTCGTTGATGTCGCTTCAATGATTTTCATTTAATAGCCTCAGTGTCCGCCCCCCGGCTGCATAAAAAGGGTCAACAACAAAGTTTACGCAATTCGCCTGTTCGCTGCTGCCTCATCAGCCTCGTCTTTATGCTTTTCTGCTTATTTTTCACCATCAGTATTTCTTTGCACGCTTCTTATTTGGCTTGGAGCAGGCGTTGTAGCCAGCCGTTGAGCAAAATTAATGGCGCGCATCCGAAACGAAGGCGTCCTTTAACGACGCACCTCAAGGGCGTCAGGACATCGAAAGCAGGCAGCGCAGCGCAGTGTAGAGTTTGTGAAAATTACAAATTTATACTAAGTGTTTTTCTTCTTGTTCATGGATTTTTACGTCACCCACTTGAACGTACATATGTCACTAACCGTTAGGTTAGGTTAGTTTAGGTTACATGTGCGTCACTGTGTTTGTCTCGCTTTTTGGTTAAGTTGGTTGTTGTATGTTTTAATTTATGGTTCGTTAAACCAACCCACACAGACATCGCACAGCCACGCACACACAGACACTGCAACACAAGTGTTTGACTTCTCACATAGATCGTGCCAGTGTTTTCACACAACGTAACCACGTTGCGTATACGTAACATTAGTGCATGTGCGGCAAAAGTCAAATTGCTTTGCTGCATTATTTATAAATGAGTTGAATTTTTTGCGCAGCATATTTGGCACTATTTTGACTGTATATTGGGAGAAAATTCATTTTTAGTTGCACACATTTTTTTTTCTATTTTTGAACTTAACTTTCCCAATATGTTAAAAATTACCAAAATTTTCTAATATCTTAAAATGGTAATATATCCCCTCATAATACATCTCATCATCATTATATTTTTATTTTTGTACAACCGAAAAGAATAAATGTTTCATGTTCAGCCTTCTATATATTTGGATTTTATATCTCTTATTCAATTGTTATGTATTATAGAATTTTAAAATATTTTAAACAAATCGCAGCAAGAATAGCAAACACATTGAAATCGAAACCGAAAGCGGTAGGTTATTGTTTTGTAGTTATTCCTTTTAATAAAATAAATCGTTTCTTGCTGAAAATATGAACAACAAATAATAAAAATCAGAAATCAGGGATAAAGGTCAACCTTTTCGGAGGTTCCCTAATAACTCTCACTAAATAAAAAATGTGAAATAAAAAACCAAAAATTGAATAAAACAAAAAAAAAAGTTTCGTTCTAAGAGAAATCATTATTTAAAAAAAAATAACGTTTCGGTTTGAGCGAAATTTTTATATTTGAAAATTTTCGGCGTGAGATAAAAAAATGATTAGAAAAAACCACCAAAGGACGAAACATTTTAAAATATTAAATTATTACAAAAAAAAATGTTCCAAAAAAAAAAAAAAAATTGTTAAAAACTACAATGTTCGAAAAATTTTTAAAAATTGTTAACATTTTTTTGTGCAAAAAAAATAGAAAGTAATGTTCGAAAACAATATTTTCTACCAACAAAAAAAAACTATTTGTCAAAAACAACAATCCCCAGAAAAAAATGTTGGCAGGGTCGAGGTAGTTTTGAAACATATTTCAAACAAACATAGACGTAGTTTGTATCAAAAGCAAATATGACGCGAATCTGCCATAAAAATTCTACAAACATTTTCAACTACCCAAGACAAAATTTTTGGCATTTTTCTTTCGGAAATATTTCCGGCAAACGCACAGATAAATAGAATATTTTAGGAAGTGTATAGCAGATTGTAATTCTTTGTGGAATTTGTATGGCAGATTTACACCATTTTGGGGAACGGGCAGATAAAAAACAGCTTTTGATACAAACTTCAAACAGACAAAGGCTGTTTGAAATATTTCGAAAAAATGTTAAAAACTACTTCGACCCTGCCAAAAATTTTGTCTGGGTCAGCTATACACTTCCCAAAATATTCTATTTATCTGTGAGGTTGTCGGAAATATGCCCGAAATATTCCTGAAAAATACCAAAAATTTTGTCTCGGGAATGTTCGAAAATGAACAAAATGATTAATTTTTTGTGCGACAAAAACAACGTATTCCAACAAATTTGTATGCGACATAAAAAAAAAATATTTGAATATTTTCAAAACAAAAAAAAAATACGGCTGGTCCGATTTTCTTGAAATTTTTAACACAGATGCGGTATGGTCTGGAAGGAATGATAGGCTATTGGACAAAGAGGCGTGGCACCTCCCATACAACCAAAATTTTCAATACGATATAACTCGGCACTTTCACCAGCTACGAACATGATACAAAAACTCACCACACTAAAACTCACCACGCTAAAATTCACCACACTAAAATTCACCACACTAAAACTCGCCATACTAAAATTCGCCACACTAAAACTCGCCACACTAAAATTCACCCTAAAATTCACCACTCTAAAACCCAGTGTGGTGAATTATAGTGTATTCACCACACTAAAACTCACCACACTAAAATTCACCACACTAAAACTCACCACACTATAATTCACCACACTAAAACTCACCACACTAAAATTTTACCACACTAAAACTCACCACACTAAAACTCACCACACTAAAACTCACCACACTAAAATTCACTACACTAAAACTCACCACACTAAAATTCACCACACTAAAACTCACCACACTATAATTCCCAAACTAAAACTCACCACACTAAAATTTCACCACACTAAAATTTTACCACACTAAAACTCACCACACTAAAACTCACCACAGAAAAATTCTTCACACTAAAACTCACCACATTAAAATTCACCACACTAAAACCCACCACACTATAATTCACCACACTAAAACTCACCACACTTAAACTCACCACACAAAAATTCACCACACCTAAACTCACCACACCGAAACTCACCACATTAAAACCCACCACACTTAAACTTCTACTGGGAAAAACTCTACGGGGAAGAATTCTACCGGGATGAATTCTACGGGAAGAATTCTACGGGAACCGTTTTATGGGGAAGAATTTTACGGGGAAGATTTCTACTGGGAATAATTCTACGGGGAATCGCAGTCTGAGAAAAAGTTGTTTTGGCGGAGAATTATTATTTGGTTACCACATTTATAAAACCAATAAAAAAACTTAAACAGCTAAGCACGGGCCCCTCATATAAATAATAAACATGTTTATACCCTACACTAAGAGTGAAAGGGTATATTCAGTTTGGTACGCCGTTTGTAACACCCAGAAGGAAGCATTTCCGGTATGGAAAAGTATATATATTCTTGATCAGCATGACCTTCTGAGTCGATTTAGCGATGTCCGTCTGTCCGTCTGTCTGTCCGTCTGTCTGTCCGTCTGTCTGTCCGTCTGTCTGTCTGTCCGTCTGTCTGTCCGTCTGTCTGTCTGTTGAAATCCCAACTACTTTTAAAATTGAAGAGCTAGATAAATGAAACTTATAACTTAGATTACTAATATACCTACGCTGTATGTGCGAAAATTGGCGAGATCGGTCCATTGTGACCTATGATCCGACCACTTATGTTCAAATACCTCATATAAAATGTACATATAAAGATCAATTTTTATGTATACGTGCTTAGGTAAACTTTTTTGGTCAAATATATATTGACATCATGCTCAAATACATGATGATGATGCTCAAATACATGATAAATCGAAATTCGGTACACCTACCCATTTGTAAATATGGATATCAAATGAATGGAAATTCTTCAGCGATTGAATGTTTGTAGTTATTTTCAGGATTCGTATACCCTGGTAACCTATATATCACTTTGAATGGTAACCACAGGGTATTTATAGTCGGCTTAGGCCGACCATAATTTTGATAATCCTAACTATCATAATTACACCTACTTTAAAATTTTCCATGTGATCTAACCTTCCCCAACTGGTTTTATATTAATAAAATCGCTCCATATCTTTGAATTCACAAAATCTTTGCACGAGTCGTGCACGGATCCTGCTAGTGTTATAATAAAGATTTTCATCTGAACCAAAACTATTTATTTTTAGAAATATTAATCCCTGAGAAAGTTTTCGTTTTATTTTTTGAAAAATAATATTTTTCAGTGAAAAATCAAATGGAAAAAAAGATCAATAGTTATATCTGATCTCTGATCAAAATATAAAAACCGAAATCGAAACTGAAACTGTGACTATAACTGTAACAGTGAAATCGACATACAAACCCCGTTTCGTTAGAAACTGAAAACTGAATCGAAGAATAATAAAAATCAAAAATCTATTTACTGTCTGAGGGCCAGCATTTCAGTTCTAGTTGAACTTCGTTTGTGGTTTAAACTAAGTTTAAATGTTCGATGTTGAGTATTTTAATTTCGTTTAAACGTTTAAAGATTAATTAAATTCTAGAACTCGATGATAATGCAATATTATCGATTTCTTGTCTTTCTGTTCGTTCTGGGTTTTTCGCCATGGATTTTATATTAGAGATACTTTGAAAAATCTATGATTTTAATTTATATTATATTCGGCTGTTCGAGTTTTAACAACCAATAATCTAACTGACACAAAAAATAAAGAGAAAATCAAAAAAATTTATAAAATATATAAAAATTTTATAAATATATATATATTTTTTTTAATTCCTTGTTACAGCTTCAGTATTTCAGTATTAATGTTAATTTTTGATTGGTTTTTTCATCTTAAAATTTTTTTGATATGCAATTTTTTTGATATACTAAAATACTCATACTTATTTAATAAAATAATGTATTCATGAAAATATATAAATTATACTTTCTTACGTTTTCAAATACCGTTTAAATCATTAATGTTTTATTTAGACTTTTCGAATAGATTTTGAAAATGAAATGAGTTTAACGGGTATCGGTTAAACTGATTGCTATCCAACTAAATTATACATAGTAGAATGTTTGGATATTCAGAATGGACATTGCAAGAATTGAATTTGTATTGTGAAGTTAAGGTGAGTAAAATCTTAAATTTTTATTAAAAATACATACGTGAAATTAAATCTGTAACAAGCAACAATTCGCGTTATTACGGTTAAAAAGTCATTAGCGGGTCTAAAGTTCAGTCACACTTGAATGTATCATTTTTACTTATCAATTTCCCCTGGACGACATGCAACATGCATTCAATATTGGCAACATATGTTGCTACATGCAGCCATAGCGCAAAATGTATCGCAATTGCGATAACGAAGGACGAAGTTGGTGCAGTGTTGCCACATGCCAGATTCAATGTACATAAAAAAATGTAAAAAAATGCCATTCTTTGAAAGTTTTGTTTTGTGCAAACGCACTTTAAGTTTTTGTGCAGAATTCGCATGAATTTAAATTAAAACATTCATTCAATCAAAAATTTATTTGTTTCCGAAATTCACTCTATTAATTCGTTTATTATCGACTAACTATTGTATTTTATTTATTTGAATTGCATTTTATTTATTAATTGCATTTTATTTAGTTGAAATTTTAAATTTGATTTAATAACAAACATAATTGAAGCGTTGGGTGCAATAAGGGCGTTATGTGAAAAAGTAAGTTTTGAGATATTTGCGTTTAAAGTTTTTGGATGTCCGTATCTCAAAAAGTAATGAACCGATATTATTGATTCAAATTTTCCATTAAAATTTGAACATTTAGCTTTATTATGAACTTTTCAAATATGTTTTAAAACTTCTATTAATATTGTTACGAAAAGATGTAATTTGCCCCACTGTGCAAGCAATCAACAATAATAAATGAGACGCAAGACAATTCAGCGCACTAAGCAATGTGTTAGAAAGAGAGGGAAGATCATTCAGCGTACTAAGCAATATGCGAGAAAGAGAGGGAAGATCTACACATTAAAACACATGAGTGCGAAAGAGATGCCAATAGCATGCGTCATTCACGAAACGAGTAGAAGGTTCTCGAAACAAGTCGAAGCTTGTCGAAACGCGTCGAACTGAGGAATGCAGTATATAAGGGTGCCGCATCTGAGGTACTGGACTTCAGTAGTGATTGTAAAGTGGTCGAGTGCATTTTGTGTGATAATTGTCAAGTTAAATTGTGAACATGCAGCAGTTGTTAGAATTTGTTATTAGTAAAGTTGTTTATTAAAGTGAATTAATAAAGTTAATTGTTATAATTTAAACCAAACATAAGAGTGTTTTTATTTTGTACACAATCCAGCGATACGAACACGTAGAACAGTTTTCCGTAGATTGAATTTTCGTAACAATATATAAAATTATTAATTCAAATAAATGATTTATACGCCCTTATTGCATAAAACGAGTAATAAAATTTGGGCGTATTGAGTTTTAGAGCTATAACCATTACCAAGGATTGAAACCTAAACGAATAACGGATTCGATTTCGGTTTCGGGTTTCTTCCTCGTTTCGTTTTCGGTTTTCAGTTTTTATAACGAAACGGTTTCGGTATACCGGTTCCAAGTTACGGTTTCGGTTTTGATTTCGGTTTTTGTATGAAAGTTATTTTGTGTCCATATTGTCTTGAACAATAAAATATATTATACTAATACAAGCACCAAATAAAAATTCACTATAAATCTTGTGATGCGTAGAGACTATTTTAAAAACAATTCAACGAGATAGACTTTATTTTTTTTTTGTTAATATATTTTGTGGGCTCTTTTGGTCTGATAATTTTTAAAAGATTTTATTTCATTTTTCTCCGAATTTTTGTTGTTTTTTGTCAGCTTCTTCAGGGATTTTGATTAAGTCTAGTTTTACATGTCAAGTTTTAAATTTTAAATACAAAACATAGTCAAGAATTTGTCAAAAATTAAAATAAGTAAACATATCACAGCCACATAAAGTTTTTATATTAAAACTTGACACTCATAAAAAATATATATATTGTACAGGCACATATGCAAATTTATCACAAAAAAAAGCAATATTTTGTTACTACTAGTGATGTTCAAAAATGGAATGGAACAACAATGGAAAGCGTGCAAAATATTTATGAACGTGAACATTAATGAAGATGTGTGTTTTTATTTTTTATTTTTTTTTTTTGTTTTTATAAGCATCTTAAAAATAAGGTCTGTGAAGCACTTTTGAAGCGGTAAATAGCTTCAAAAGTGCTTCAAAAGTCGCTTCAAAAAGATAAAATAGACAGAACAATGTTGTTTTTCTTCGCAAATTCGTACATCGATTGTGCATATGCACTGTGTTATCCACATTATTATTTTTGTTTTACTTTTATACATAGTTTTTTTGTTAATTGTAAAATCATGAAGTTTTTCTTAAGTTAAGTTCTATGTGCACTATTTCATTTAACTTATAAAACAAAAAAAAATTAATATATGATCATTTTGACAGTGTACCTCATGATTCGTTTGAAAGTACAACAACAACCAAAAAGCGAATAAACATCCAAGCTTAATTTTTGTCGGGAAAGTTTTTGTACCACAAAAAAAACTCGTTGTTGTTGCCAACTAGATAGCTGTACTAGATACATACATGTAGTGTGGTGCCATGCGGCTGTCTGTTATCATGCTTATGCAGAGATTGAAAAAAAACCGTACGCTACACGTACAGTACGTCAAGAGAACACAAACACTATCTTGCAGGGTAGCGTTTGTGTTTGTGAACACAAACTCTAACGCTACAAAACGAACACTAACAGAAAGAATAGAACACAACGATAACGAATTCCGATGCGTACACATACTCCTTTTCAATTTATAGTGATTTTTCATAGAACACAAACCGAAAACAGTATACACGAGGTTCGTTAGTGTTGTTTTTAGCGTTATTTTAGTGTTCTTTTTAGAGTTCTTTTACAGTTTTTTTTAGTGTTTTTTTAGTGTTTTTTTAGTGTTTTTTTTTAAGTTTTTTTTATTGTTTTTTTAGAATTTTTAAAGAGTTTTTTTTGTGTTATTTTAAAAATTATAAAAAAAAGGAAGGGTTTCTGTACCAGAGGTTTTGTGGCGCCTCCACCAAGTAATCGAAGTGGATTAGGCCCCGCCCTCTTAAAGTGGGCGGAAATCGCTTTTTGAACCAACTTTTTTTTTCGCTGAAATCGATAGAGAAGGTCGAGAAATGGATGTAGCCACCGAGAGGGGTAGGCCACGCCCACTCCGAGTGGGCGGAAATCGCCTTTTTGTACCAACTTTTTTTTATTGCGGAATTCGATAGAAGAGGTCGAGAAATGGATGTGGCCACCGAGAGGGGTAGGCCACGCCCACTCCGAGTGGGCGGAAATCGCCTTTTTGTACCAACTTTTTTTTATGGCGGAATTCGATAGAGAAGGTCGAGAAATGGATGTGGCCACCGAGAGGGGTAGGCCACGCCCACTCCGAGTGGGCGGAAATCGCCTTTTTGTACCAACTTTTTTTTATGGCGGAATTCGATAGAGAAGGTCGAGAAATGGATGTAGCCACCGAGAGGGGTAGGCCACGCTCACTCAAAGTGGGCGGAAATCGCCTTTTTGTACCAACTTTTTTTTATTGCGGAATTCGATAGAGAAGGTCGAGAAATGGATGTGGCCACCGAGAGGGGTAGGCCACGCCCACTCCGAGTGGGCGGAAATCGCCTTTTTGTACCAACTCTTTTTTATTGCGGAATCTTTTTTTATTTTCTTCGATCACTTCTAGCGGTAAATCGAATACAACAACAGTAAAACTTGCCACTCAAAAGACAATGTTGTGCTGTTTCAGTTTTCATAGCTTCGCTTCGCTCGTGTCGTTCGTCGTTTGTGAAGTTTGTGTTCGTCGTGTGTTTTGTTTCAATTGAGTTTTGTGGGCTTTGGTTCGCTTAACTTCTCATTCGTTTCAAGTTACTACCTGAACAGAATACGAACAACAATTTGACGTACGGCGACTGACGCTTGAATAGTAAATGTTGTCATCTTCTTTGATAATTCTAAGAGAATTTGAGAATCGTTGCCAACTATTTCTAAGATTTTTGATTTATTTTTTATATTTTGTTTGCGAAATTTTATAATATCACACTTAATATTATTATATATTCCATTGTTGAAGTATATACAGGTTAGTTCATCTAGACAGTTAGTTGGCATACACTATGCTGAGAATGTCAATAATAAAATTTAAAAAATACAACAATTTATTGTCAATTTAAAATTTATTTCAATGTTATGTTTTTTTGCACTTTAATTTGGCTAATTTATTAAAATTGCACATGACAAATTCACTTTATCACTTTGTTATAAACTGCGGTGTTCTTATGGTGCCCCTAGACAGCTTGAAAATTACGAAAATGTTGAAATTTATTTATTTTAAAATTTTGAGTTGAAATTTTTTTATGAATTTGTAAAAATTGATGTTTTGTTTAAAATTTTTCGTAAACAAATGATGAGTCTTTCAAACAGTGTTCAAAAAAAAGTAAATGGCGCCTGATATTTGAAAGATGACTTAACCTGTATATACATCAACCATGATATATTCTATTTGTACTTCTAATATATTTTATAAATTTCAAATATTAAAAAAAAAATCAATCAGCCCAAGCAAGTTTCGCGATGAGCGGAAGGCGCCGGATTGTTTTTCTTCCAACGAAAAATAAAAGTTAATCAAGTTTTCCGATGAACTGGAAACATTTATAAAACAACACAACATTTTTTTATTTCATAACTAGTGGGACATCTATCGAATTCTGCAATAAAAAAAGTTGTTACACTAAGGCGATTTAAGCCCACTCCGAGTGGGCGAAATGGATGTAGCCCCTCTCGATGGCTACATCCATTTCTCGACCTCTTCTATCGAATTTCGCAATAAAAAAAAGTTGGTACAAAAAGGCGATTTCCGCCCACTTGGAGTGGGCGTGGCCTACCCCTCTCGGTGGCTACATCCATTTCTCGACCTCTTCTATCGAATTCCGCCATAAAAAAGTTGGTACAAAAAGGCGATTTCCGCCCACTTGGAGTGGGCGTGGCCTACCCCTCTTGGTGGCTACATCCATTTCTCGACCTCTTCTATCGAATTCCGCCATAAAAAAAGTTGGTACAAAAAGGCGATTTCCGCCCACTCGGAGTGGGCGTGGCCTACCCCTCTCGATGGCTACATCCATTTCTCGACCTCTTCTATCGAATTCCGCAATAAAAAAAAGTTGGTACAAAAAGGCTATTTCCGCCCACTTGGAGTGGGCGTGGCCTACCCCTCTCGGTGGCTACATCCATTTCTCGACCTCTTCTATCGAATTCCGCAATAAAAAAAAGTTGGTACAAAAAGGCGATTTCCGCCCACTTGGAGTGGGCGTGGCCTACCCCTATCGGTGGCTACATCCATTTCTCGACCTCTTCTATCGAATTCCGCAATAAAAACAAGTTGGTACAAAAAGGCGATTTCCGCCCACTTTGAGTAGGCGTGGCCTACCCCTCTGGGTGGCTACATCCATATCTCGACCTTCTCTATCGATTTCAGCGAAAAAAAAAAGTTGGTTCAAAAAACGATTTCCGCCCACTTTAAGAGGGCGGGGCCTAATCCACTTCTATCACTAGGTGGAGGCGCTACAAAACCGCTGGTAGTGGTAAACATTTTTAAAATAACACAAAACAAAACTCTAAAAAAACACTAAAAAAACACTAAAAGAACACTATAAAAACACTAAAAAAACTCTAAAAGAACACTAAAAAGAACACTAAATTAACGCTAAAAATAACGCTAAAAATACACAAACACTTACTTCGAGATAGAGTTTGTGTTCCTAGTACACTAAACAAAGTTGTATACTGTTCTGTTTTCGTTGCGTTATATTCGTAGTGTATTAGTTAGTGTTCGCAAACACAAACGCTAAGAAGGAAGGTAGCGTTAGTGTTTTTCATGTTAGGTTTGTGTTTTCGTAGTGTTCGTATCAAAGAACAGTACAGTACAGTAAGGTACAGTACGTTAGTGTTTTTTTTCGATCTCTGTGCTTATGTCCGTTGTCATGCGTCTGTCTGTTGTCTTGCATCTGTTTGTTGCCATGCGATGATAAGGGTTGCAACGAAGAGTTGTCGTTGTGAAAGTGTGTGTATGTATCGTAATTCGTTACTGTTACTGTTCTGTTACTGTTCGATTTGTTGCGCTTGAATTTGTGTTTGCAAAGATAAATGTTACCCTGCAAGATAGTGTGTGTGTTATTTTGACATAACGTACGGTTTTTTTAATCTCTGAAGAAAACTGAAATATGCCTATATGAAATATTCCGTTTATTATTTAAAAAATAAAAAATTTCCCGACAAAAAATCGATAACAAGCATGGATGCTGTGGTCACATTCTCTTGTTGCTGCACTTTCAAAGCAGAAGCACAAAATGTACATAAACACTAAAAGCAATAGCAATCAAATTTAGGTACACTGTTAAAATGTTTATATATTAAAAATATCTTAGTCTTAGTTTTTTTTTAGTTGTATACGATTTGCCGGTAAATAAGTGATTCGACGGACGACGAAAAGCCCAAGCGTAGTGAAGAAAAAAGAAAAACAAATAACTTTGTCTATTTTGTTCTTGGAGTTGCATGTGTTTTATTTTTTTGTTAAATTCGATTTATCCGGCACACGAATGTATTAAGAATAACAAATTTCAGGCACCTTTCTGGATTTTTGTAGCCAGAAATTTTTATTTTTGGAAACCCCAGATTTTATTTAATGACATTTAAATATGTCTTGTACTTTAGAGATTTTCTATAAAAGAAAATAATTGGTTTCTGTCTGTTTTTGTGCTTTTTTTAAAACCGGTATAAAACCGAAACCATTTATATCGGTTTTGGATATCGGTTTATCTATGATTTTCGTATAACGGTTTCGGTTACGGTTTTGGTTTTCAAAATGAATCGGTTTTAAACGGATATCGGTTTCGGTTACGGTTTCAATCCTTGTCCATTACATAAATGAAAGAAACAAAAATTATTGGGCATAGTCTAGATAAACTTATTGACATGAATAGATATAGATATAAATTACGGTCATAATGACTCAAAACTAAATTTACTCTGTTGAAAACTGACTCTGTAAAAAAATTAAAAAAATATATATTTTTTATATGGAGATAACGCCCTTATTGTATAAAACGACAAGAAACTTTATGCAATCGAACTGGGATTTCAAAGGTTGGTAGAAGGTACTGCTGGGATCATTCGGTGCGAATATTGCAAAAAGGGCGTTATGATGCCTACCGCCTTTACGACCTTACAAAGTCTACCGATTTTTAAGTATTTTTTCTTACATTTACCAAATTCGTGCATTATTTGTAAATGACAAAACCATAATTTTTTCTAATCAATTCAATCGAATTGAACTATCATACATTTTATTTTATTATAGTATTATATTTCTCTTGGATTACACTGTGCGCACATTTGATGAAAATGTTCGATACCAGAAATAAAAGTTACATATTCTTATGGATTTGGACATTCTAAGAATAATTCAGTTTTTTCCCTACACGTCCAGTTTCAAGGATCTTCGACCAAAACGAAAAACCACGTTTTTGAGGATTCTATTGGTTGGTATGCGTTTAATATAAAGTCAGACTTATTTTTATTTTATTTAGAACATGTATAACAGACCACATATCGTCGGTGATACTGCAAAACCGCCTATCTACATTTTCGAATACCTCTTACAAAATGAATTTTACAGAAGAAACAAATCTATTTTCAGTCTCAATTATGCATGTACTTCATACAAAATTAAGTATGTCATAACTTATAATTGCATTTATCTAATTTATCCGATCAACATATCATTAAAAACTCGATTATAACACAAAATTAGGCGTAATTTTCACATGCAGTATCACCGACGATATTATATGTACATATCAATTATCAAATTATCTTTAACAGGACCTGAGATATGCTGCAAAAAGGACTCATTTTTAGGATTCAAAAAGGAACATTTTTGAACATTTTCTCAATTCCCAGGAGTGCACCATTCTTGTTCTTTACATTATAAATTAGCAAATCTCATCAATTTCAATCCAGTTTTATTAAAAAATATCGTTGACGTCAAAGTGCTTTTTTGTTGCCATCGCTCTCAAAAATTTGAACCAATGTCCTTGATGACGTTATTGGTTTTTTCAAAAAATAAGCTAGAAAAATATTGAAGGCAATTCAAAATAACGCATTCTATGTAATTTCATAATGCGCGAGCCTGTAATTTTTAAAATCCACCTCTCTATAACCGACTTATTTGAATCCGCGTTTTAGGAAATTTCATTAAATGCTATAAGTATTTTGAATTATCACCAACATTTCTTAAAGAGGTTTTTTTTTTCTAAAATCCAAAATAGTCATCAATGAAATATATTTCAGAAAAACTTAAAATTTTTTAAATCGATGAGTGCGTGATCGACTTATTAGAATCCGCGTTTTGGTTTTGTTTAATAGTCTTGGTCATATGAGTTGGAAAAGTACTGAATGTAGAGTATTCAAATTTTGAATTTTTTTCCTCTACATAAGTAGTATCTGCAACCTAAATATATAACTATTGGCGAGATCAACTTGTGGGCGAAACATATCTATCATTCCTATTTGAGAAAAAGTTACCCAATTTGACAAATTATTTTACTAAAATAAAATAAAATAAAACAAATGATGCTAAATTTGTATAAAAATATATTAAGCAGCGATATCTTTTTTTGGGAAATATTTTTATGCGTTAATAGCGATGCCACACGGTTATAAACATTGACACACATATTTTTAGGTTGCGTAATATAAATTGTGTTTTTTTTTATAATTATAGATCTTCAAAATGTTAATAACTATGCTACAAAAAAAAATTGTTTGTGAACTTCGGCAACCCTCTGTCTGCACGTATTCTATATGTCTCAGACAAGTCTGAACATAAATACTCACTTACATCGTGGTCAACGTACGTTGTGTGCAGTTTTTTGGAATTGTTTTATTAGCACGTCTGCTGAAGCTGTTGGGTATTTACCGGTTGTGTGCTAAGGGCAGCCCACAAATACTGCGGTACATGGCCACGTTGTAAAACAAACTGATTGCCAACCGGAAGGTTGACCACATAAAACAGGAAGTACCTGAGACGTCTAAAAACAGGGTGCCGGAAAAGTGTAGGTAAAAGCAAAAGACTTTCGAATTTTATAATAAATAAAAAAATTATTTATATTTATTATTAACTACTACATAGCATAAATCATTAATGAACATTTTAATTTTTATAGGCTCCCAAAATAACATAGCGCAGTCCACGCATCGCAGACAGCAAAAAACTCGTCACAAATAAGTTTTGCTATGATGGCAAACACAAATTTGACGAGTGACTCAACTTAATTTTTTATTTTCGTTGTTGTTGCTTGAATTTATATATATATATTTTTGAATATGACAATTTTCTGTATTTCTCGTTCTATGTAAATGGGTCAATTTATAAATACATTCAACATGTTAAAATTTCCTATTGTAATTTTTCATATTTTTTTTCAGACTAGTATTTTGTACCCCAGGCGCACTGGGGGTTTTCAGTGTTCATATAGATAGTAGTTAATTTTTAACTATAATACTGAACAAAAGAAAAGTGTAATACAAAATATTAAAAATAAAAAATATATAATCGAAATGAGCCTTATTTGTTATGTTGTGATTTTGTTTTAAAGTATTGGAGTTTTTACTGTTGGATTTTCTAGAATTTTGGTTTATATTTTGTTTTTGATTTTATTTTTGTTTTTTTTTTTATTTTTGTTTTTGACATTGTTTTGTTTTGGTTTTTGCTTTCACTTTTCTTTTTCATTTGCTGTTGTTTTATTTTTGTATTGTATTTTGTTTTATTGTTTTGATTTTGTTTTATTTTTGTATTTTTCTTTTGATTTTGGTTTAGTGTATTTATTACTCATGCTTTAGACTTTGCGTTTGCGTTTCATTTTGTGTTTTTGATTTTTTATTTTTGTATGTACTTTTCTTTTGATATTTGGTGTTACATAAATTATTGTTTATTTAAATGGTTTTTTGTTTTTCGACGTAAAATATAGTTATTGCTAAAATATAGTTTTTTTTTGATTTGGAGTTTTTTCTATTGTATCTATCTTTTTCTTTTGATTGCTGTTTTTGCATTTGTATTTCTGTTTAATTTAATTCAAATAATATAACTAAAAATTTGTAATTTCTCTAAAAAAATTCAAATTTTTATTCAATATTTTACCAAAAATAAAAAATTAGTTTAATTAAATTTTTAAATTATTATTTCATAAAAAAAAACAAAAAAAATTGTGTTTTTAATTTTTTTATTTCTATTATTTGGGATTCTAATTTTTATTAAATATTTTACCAAAAATCGAAAATATGTTTAATTAAATTTTTAAATTATTATTTTATAAAAAAAAAAAATTATTTTTATTATTTGCGATTGGTGTAGTTTTATAAATAACACTGTGCACACATATGACAAACATTTTCGACACCAGACATGAAAGTTATTTATTCTTATAGATTTTGACATTCTACACAGAAAAAAGTAATCGACGTAAATATAGCAACAAATATTAAATGTATGTCATTAATCAGTCCAGCAATAAAATTCAGTAATTCAGTGAAAACATTTGCTATTCGTAGTACCTAAAAAATTGCGGTTGGTGTATATGTATTATATATTCAGCATACACACCAACCGAATTCACAAACTACGCAGTTTTAAAGACACTACAATTTAACAGATTATTCACAGTTTTAAAGCAATTACAACTTTGCAGCCGATATTATTTTACATTCGTTCGATGGACGCGTGCTTACCTATTCGGTTCGTTGGGTCGTTTTTCGGAACATTGTGCGGAATGACTTCAACTTTGATATTTTCTCTCTTATTCGTGTTTACTATATATAGCTATATTGGTTACGTGTGAAAAGTAAAATAGTTAAAATATATAAAATAAAAATATGTAGTATAATTAAATGTATTGATGTACATTTCGACGCTTCTTACGAAAACCCACACGTCTCAATTTGCTTACGAAAAACGGCACGTGAATTCAATAAAACAAGAATACATTTATTTTTCCACGAAAAGAAGCATTAAATTGTTTTAGGCACGAAAAGAACGTCATTCACATTTCTCCACAAACAGAAGCATAACTTTATATCTCCTACGAACAGAAACAGATATATATTGTGTCTACGTACAAAAGCACATTTTTAATTTCACCACGAATAAAAGCCTATATGTATTTTCGATACAGATATCCCAATAGACAAACTTGTGGGTAAGAAGTCACACAATGTTGATGATGGAGGTGATATTGTATTATTACTAATTTTGTCGATTTTTCATTGATGAAATTGTTTTCCAGGTACGTCAGTAGACATTACTTGCTGAAACTGTTCCAATGAAACTATTCCAATAGGCAGGTACGATTTGGCTAGAACCCATTTGCGTCATTGGACTTTTTTGAAAAATGTGTTATATTCGTATTTGGCCAGAACAATGACACTTGCGTCATTATACTTTTGGAAAAAGTTCCTCCTTTGGGATTTGGCCAGAACACACTTGCGTCATTGGACTTTTTTTGGAAAAAGTTACGCCTTTGGGATTTGGCCAGAACCCACTTGCGTCATTGGACATTTCTCTGGAAAATTCCTTCCTTTAGGATTTGGCCAGAACCCGCTTGCGTCATTGGATATTTCTTTGCAAAATTCCTTCCTTTAGGATTTGGCCAGAACCCACTTAGGTCATTAGACATTTTTTTGGAAAAATGTGTTCCTTTGGGATTTGGCCAGAACCCACTTGCGTCATTGGTAAATTTTTTGGAAAAATGTGTTCCTTTGGGAATTGGCCATAACCCACTTGCGTCGTTGCAATTTTTTTTGGTAAAATTTGTTCCTTTGGGATTTGGCCAGAACCCACTTGCGTCATTGGACATTTTTTTGGAAAACGCAACTGTGCTTCGTAGTTTCGAAAAAGGTGCTGTTTTTCATAAGCAAATTGAAACGTGTGGTTTTTCGTAAGAGCCGTCGATTTTTGTTTATATTTTTCTGTGTGTGCACCATTCATGTAATTTTCATTGTTTTATTCAAAAAAATCGTGAACGTCGTAATTTCGCATACAAATTAAAAAAAAAAACGAAAAGTTAAAAACATATATAAATAAAACTATTAAGCATAATAAATTCGCAGAAATATTATAAACGCGTATTTTTTTTTACTTTTTACAATATTATTATAGGGAGATATTAGACCTAATCAAATATATCAATTTCAAATTTATCAATTCATTGAACCTCTTGACACCAGATATAAATTCTGATTCATAATAATATTTTACAAATACTGAAACCCATAACTGAAAACAAGAGGTCCTATGACTTGATAAATTTGATCCAACATCTTCCTTACCACAATAATATTGTAAAAGAGTAAAAAAATACGAGTTAATAATATTTCTCGAATTTAATATGCTAATAGTTTTATTTATATTTTTTTAACTTTTTCGTATGCCCAGTTTTGACGATTACGATTTTTTTGAATAAAACAGAATGCAAATCTATGGGATTTGCTACTTTATAATGTAAAGCATAAGAATGGTGAACACCTGGGAATTGAGAAAAAATACTAAAAATTGGCATTTTTTTTAGCCCAAAAATGAATTCTTTTTGCTTCATATCTGAGGTTCTGTTAAAGAAATTTTCAAAATTGATATGTACATATAATTTGTGTTCTGTTATGCATGTTTTAAATAAAATAAGTTTGACATTATAATCAACGCTTACCAACCTATAGAATCCTCAAAAACGTGGTTTATTCGTTTTTGTCAAATATCGTTAAAACTGGACGTGTAAAGAAAAAAAATGAAAACGCCATTGTTCTTAGAATGTTCAAATCCATAAGAGATTGTAACTTTAATTTCTGGTGGTAAAATGGGTGCGCAGTGTAATTAAAAGGTATTTTTTTTTGTTTTTAACATTTCGCACTTTTTGCAATGTCAAAATATATTCCAAAAATATGGTTTTAATTAATGTATATTTGATATTTAATAAAACTGTAATTTAAAATTTATATTCGAATTTTTTTAATCATTTAATATAAAAAGAAAAAAGAACAATACTTGCTAAATTTTACTTCGTTTAGTTTGTTTCGTTGAAGTTTGAAAAGTACAGAATATTTGTGGCACAGTTTTAGATGCATTGGTTTGTGTATGTACTAAAGACAAAATTATGTAATTGCTAAAGCCACAATGCAAAAAGTTAAACAAGTTTGTACATTTATAATTAGGTATTATTATTTTTTTTTCTAATTTTAATAATTTTTAAATTTAATAATATATCGATACCTTCCAAGCAGAACATCGTATACAAATTGTTGGGAATTTTTTAATGCAATTTTGAAAACCTTTTAATGCAGTCTTTTTCTGAAATCCCGCGGTCAAAATTTGAAATAAAGCGTGATTACATTTTTGAAAAATGTTGGTTACGTTAAAATTTTTAATTATCTTTATTCCAATTCTTTGTGCACATCATCTTTAGACACATCATATTGTCGTTGTAAAACTAAAAGTCACCTAATACATTTTTATGAAAATCTTAAATTTCGAGTTTGTTGGTTATTATTACGAAAAGTAATTAATACATGTTTAAAGTTGAAATACCAATTGATAGATTCACATTTTTCTAACATTTGATATAAATATTGCGCTCATCGTTCAGAAATTGACAGATATAAAAAGGTTTTTGTAAATGAATAATTGTCATTTGAAAATGTAGTTGGTGACTTTTAGTTGTACAACGACGATAAGTTTGTAGATACATACGGGCTATTCCATGTCAGAATGACCACGTAATTGTAAGTAGTACAATTAAAACATTTTTCGAAATAAATTGAGACAGGAAAACCATCGTAACTACAATTTTCTTCAAATACATCTGTATGTAATGCATATTTCAGAAATTGAGCGACACTATTATTATTATTATTGTCAGATCATCAAAAAATATTGAACTGGTCGATATTGAGACCTGTAAAATTAGATTTTTGTTTGTTACAATCCTTTGCCTGTAAGGTATCGATATTTTAATGTATCGATATTTTAGTTAGCAAACTGTCAGATGGGCATTTCCACAGAAAAGTCTACTTTATGTCACATCACGTCACCCTCATTGATTAACCATTCGATTACTGAAAATTGACAGAAAAATCCTCTTTTGGCATGAGGTTAATTAATTAATTAATCTGTAAGTAATGGATATTTCAGAAATTGAGCCACACTATTATTATTATTGTGAGATCATCAAAAAATATCATCAAACTACTCGATATTGAGACCTGTAAAATTAGATTTTTGTTTGTTACAGTCCTTTGCCTGTAAGGTATCGATATTTTAATGTATCGATATTTTAATGTATCGATATTTTAATTGGCGACTGTCAGCATTTCCCCAGAAAAGTCTACTTTATGTCACATCACGTCACCCTCTTTGATTAACCATTCGATTCCTAAAAATTCACAGAAAAATCATCTTTTGGCATGAAGTTAATTGAACCAAGTTTTCAGTGTTGCCACGGAAATACATTTGTCGTTCATTAAAATGAACGTAACATTTTTTTTTTATTCTAACCGAAATGTTAGTCCTCGCAACTGCACGTTCGGTTGTCGTAACCTCGTGATTGCATTTTTCATTCTGCCAAAATTTGACGTTTGTGCATTTGTTAAGGCAACTGAGTACGTTATTGTATCAACAAAATAAATAACAAACAGCAACCTCATGTCTATCAGCAGTTCGGTTGCCAGTTTCTTGACAAAAATTATGAATACATGCAGAAATAAATAAACATCAAAAATTTTCACGAGTGGCAAACAATAGGAAATTCATTAATTAAGTAAAAATGCGAAATAAATATATGAATATTATTAAAATAATGAATGAATTCAATACAAATTGCTGTTTAGCTAGTGAAATATAATAAATATATGTGACCATATCTGGCATTAAAAATAGTTTTTTATTTTGTTTAATTATGATAAATAAAATAATAAATGTGTCTTCACACTGTTTTTATTTTTCAGAGAACAGGAATAGATATATTTTTTGAAATTGTGTGCGTGACATATTTACGCATCAAAAATACATATAAAAAAACTTTGCATAAATAAGTTTTCTATATAAAAAAATATTATCAAAATAAAATTTTCAATTGGAGATTTCAGCATGCTTGCTGGCTTGGAGCTTGGCACAACCTCATGCTTGCTGACTAGGAGGTTAGCACAATCCCATTCGTGCTGACTAGGAGGTTGGTACAACCTCCTAATCAGCAAGTTTTCACAACCGAATAAATCGGTAGGGCAATTTTGTTGGTTGCCGCAACAAATCAGTTTTCTGTGTGTGTATTCCGTTGGCTCTTGGAATATACTCCGAATTGTTCTAAAACGGTTCGAAATTGGTTGTAGTCAAAACTACTACTCCTTTAGTTTGACAATAACAAACGACTAAGTGGTTCAGAGAACCGAATAAGTTGGTTGGCGTAACAAATCTCTATCTGTGTGCATAGTTTATAAACAAATAACTATTTTTTTCAAAGTTACTGATTTAGTATTACCAAAATTTTTGGAAGAACGAAAAAATTAATTGTAACAACCAACTTCATACGCGTAAAACGAATGTTTGTTGACGGAGCTGCCATACTCGGTTGGCGCTTGAAATATTAGCCTAGACACACTCCATATTGTTCTCTAACTGTTCTAAATTGTTCTAAAACTGTTGGAAATTGGTTGGAGTCCGAATTAGAACTTTTTTAGTTTTGACTAAAAGAACCGACTAAGCGGTTGAGAGAAACGAATAAGTTGGTTGGGCAGAGAATTAGTTGGCGCAACAAATCTCTATTCTCTGTGTATAAAAAACCATTTAATAGTATCCTCATTTTGATATTTTCATATTAGGTTTAAATTTGTTTAAAGTACCACAATTAAGAAATTCTTACACAAAAAAGCTGTATTCTTCATTAAGTGAATAAAATTAATTCTAAATTTGTTATTTTTAATTCGAGAATATTACAAAACAAAATGCAAATCACCTGCCTGCCGATTGAATTAAAACATAAAACAAATAAAAGCAGGTGAACATAATATAAAATGATGTAAACAAAGTAAAACTCAACGCCAAATTGACATAAACAGAGAGCCAGGCGACGAAAAAAAAGAGGAAACAGAGAAAAAGAGAGAGCTTTTAATGTCGCCATTGGGGCTGCATGTTGATTATTTTGACTTTGAAATCGTTGGGATGGATATGCCAGGATGTGGGTCACAACACAGAAATGATTTCAATTTCAGTTGAATTCGCTCGCTCTTGGTTGGCGCCCGACAAGTGCTACTTCTGTTCATTGTGTTTCGTAAAAGTGCTCGTGGCGGTGCAGACAAATGCTTGTGTATTAAATATAATAAATAATGCTCTATTAGAAAATTGTATTAAAAAAAATAAAAAAATTACGAAAATTAAAACTGATAAAATAAACCATATACTTTGGAAATACCCAAGGTTTGTATAATTGTATTCAAATACAAACATATGGAACGAAAATCTTAATTTTAACAAATCAGTTTCTGTTATGACAAAAAAATTAATAAAATAAAAAATTGGTATGCAATATAATTTAATTTATGTCAAACTCTTTTTCCCAGCAAAATTATGATGGATAAAATAAATTCGTTTTATAGAAATATTTGCTGATATACATTGTTCACATTTTTCTTTCTCATAATTCTTTCCCAACATTTATCCCTGCAAATAGTAAAATATTTTTTTGACATGAAGTTGGAAGAATGCAAAAATTAGTTGTACCAACTAACTTCATTCGGTTAAATCGAATGGTTTACAAATTTGCTGGCGAAACTGCCATATTAGCCTATACAATATTAGTCTATACACCCTCCTAATGGTTCTAAATCTGCGCTAAATTGTTCTAAAACTGTTCGAAATTGGTTGTAGTCAAAACTACTACTCTTTTAGTTTGGCAATAACAATCGACTAAGCTGTTGAAAGGACCTAAAAAGTTAGTTGGGCAAAGAGTTGGTTGGTACAACAAATCTCTATTCTGTGTATGCGATAATTTTTTTCCAGAAATAATCTTTACAAAAAATATCTTATTACTTTTTTTTTAATACTAATTTGAATGTTTTGGGGATTTTTTTTTCTCCATGAAATTTCCCGAGTGAAAATTATTAGGGTTAGACTTATTTTCGCACCGTACCAGATTTTGTACGATAAGGCGTTCTTAACAAAGGAAAACTACATACAAAAACCTCATTTGGCATGAGGTTGGAAGAAAAAAAAATAGTTATAAAAACCAACTTCATTCGGAATTTTCTACAAATTTGTTGGCGGAACTTCCCAAGCAGCTAATTACTAGGTTTCTCGTAGAAATTTGAAGAATATTCGCCAGTGAAAAACTAGTCAAAACCTTGTCGTTTACTGGTAGGGAATTGACTAGTTTTCAACCAGTTTTTGGCTACTTTTGGCAAGTTTTCGGCTAGTT
Organism: Dryomyza anilis; assembly: GCA_951804985.1. NCBI lineage: Eukaryota > Metazoa > Arthropoda > Insecta > Diptera > Dryomyzidae > Dryomyza > Dryomyza anilis. The sequence continues at coordinate 21,139,649 of OX638132.1, forward strand.
TATAATAAATTGTGTATGTTTTTAGCTAGTGTCTAGCCAGTTTCTGTCCCGCCCAGAAACCGAAGAGTATTACTGAATAGTATCTGGTCGGAAGATGCATCACTTGCCAGTAACTGGTAGGTTTACTTGCCAGAAACTAGACAAGTGATTAGAAAGACTATCTGGATACTGGTAGGAATTTGGTAGAAATTGTTGCTTTGCTGCCTTATTGGATTGACGTTTGAAATATCAGCTTATACACACTCCAAATTGTTCTAAAACATTATTCTAAAAAAGTTATAAATTGGTTGTTCAAACAACAACTCTTTTAGTTTTGACTATACGAACCGACTAAGCGTTTGAGAGAATCGAATGGGCAACAAGTTCATTTGATATTCAGATATTTTCATTTGAATTCAGAAAATTTACATTTGAAATTCAGAAAATTTCCATTTGAAATTTAAATGGTAATTTCTGAATTTCAAATGGAAAGTTCTGAATATCAATTGGAAATTTCTGAATTTCAAATGAAAATTTGTGAATTTCAAATGTAAATTTTTGAATTTCAAATGAAATTTTGTGAATTTCAAATGGAAATTTCTGAATCTCAAATGGAAATTTCGGAATTTCAATTGATGTCTTTTAAATTTTAACTGGAATTTGTGAATATCAATTGGTGACTTTTGAATTTCAGAATTTCAAGTGATGTCTTTTGAATTTCAACTGGAATTTCTCAATTTCAATTAATCTCTTTTGAATTTCAAATGGAATTTCTAAATTTCAAATGAAATTTCTGTATTTTAATTAACGTGTTTTGAATTTCAATTGATTTTTCTGAATTACATTTGTAGACGGTGTAGATCAGAGTAACAACTTCAAAAAGCATCACGTTTTGAATCAGGTACTGATGTAGCAGCCCGAACAGACTGACGGGATTATCTCGGTAAATTATATTCGGTTAAAAATATTAAAGAGAAGTTCTGTTCCTGTACATGATATCGAATAATGAAATATTATCTGGGTGCAGTGAAGTTTTCAACAATTATTGTCGCGGATTTCTAAAATGTCAGCTACTCTGTCATATTTGCTCTTGTCTTTGAGACATATTTTTAATATATTTTTAATATTTTTACCAAAATAGAGAATTAACTTATCTTTACGGCGTTAGAAATATTAAATCTTTTGCTATAATAAAAAAAATAATTATATTCAAACCAAATTTCGTTTACAAAATATATGCAAGATAAATTCAAAACTTAATAAAAGGTTTATGCTTGTTAAATAAAGAAAACATAATAACAAATTTGTTTACGCATACATTTTATGATAAAATCCTTTACTTTGAATGTAATTTGCAAAATTTCCGTTCGTAAAACAGATAAGAAGTCATTTGGTATGTTTTATACGGCACCACTTGAAAGGGTATTTTTTTTTAGAGTCACCAACAAATTATGTTTTAATCAGCGCATCAGTTAAAAGAACAAAAACATATTTGATTCAAACCTTTCTTGAGGCTTGAGGCTTTACGTTTGTCATAAACATTCCATTAAACATAATGGTTCATACTAGACATCTGCACAAATGGTTCTGAAGTTTCCTCTGCAAATATGCACTACTGCACTCTACAGTTTTGAATTCATTTCACAAATTTCCGTTCGTAAAACAGATAAGAAGTCATTTGGTATGTTTTATACGGCACCACTTGAAAGGGTATTTTTTTTTAGAGTCACCAACAAATTATGTTTTAATCAGCGCATCAGTTAAAAGAACAAAAACATATTTGATTCAAACCTTTCTTGAGGCTTGAGGCTTTACGTTTGTCATAAACATTCCATTAAACATAATGGTTCATACTAGACATCTGCACAAATGGTTCTGAAGTTTCCTCTGCAAATATGCACTACTGCACTCTACAGTTTTGAATTCATTTCACAAATGACAATCGACAGTATTATAGTGAAGTCTCTTTGAGCGACTTCACTTCACTTCAGTATTTGTTTCATTGGTGTCAAGCTCTGTCAAAACATCAAGCCATTCAAAACATTAAATGTTTTGAAAAACACAACAAACGACAACACTGTCGCTGAACATGCAACGAATACAGTAGGTGCAGCGAGTGAGCGCAACGAGTAACGAGTGAGAAGACGAACATTGAAAACAACAACAAATCTGACGCTCGTTCGACGGCAGTAATGTTGTTATTGGTATTTATGTGTTAATAAAAAATACAACAAACGATATTAAAAAAACGCTTTGGTCGAAAAAAAAATTAAATAACGAAAAATTAAATAATGAAAAAAATGTTTTTCGATAAATAAAAAACTTAATATAAAATATTATGTGATTTTCTTATACCTTTTGTTTTTTTTCTGTATTTCAATATTAATGAAAATTCCTACTCTATTCCTTACTCTAGTAAGAATAATAAAAAAAAATAAAAAATGCACTAAGTACTCGGTGCTGATGACACCGTATTTCAGTATTTGAATGTTTATTGCACATCATCATAGACCTCCTCACTTCAGTTTTGTTTTGACAGTACTTGGTTCTTTGTTGTTGTGAGCAAGACATTCATTTGATTTTCAAGCATAGAGTTGACGACAGTAAATGTTTTGAAACGAAGTGAATGTCTTGAAGTGGGTTTCAAATCGACTTGTGCAGATGTCTAGTTCATACACTAAGCGTACCAAAATGTGTTTGCATCGAATATATTAAGATTGCAATCATTAATGATAATAACTTCATGACATATGCTATTTTTAATTATTGTATTTTATAATTAATATATTTTATGATTACTTATATTGCCTGCTATTATATAATTGTTGCTACAAAATAAGATTTTATCTGTGGTAATTACATCTACAAAAAATGTACCTAATTTATCGGATAATTTTCATTTTATTTGAAGAAAAATTTGAGAAAAATGTCTTTCATTTTAAGTACACTTTAGAAAGGGTGACCAGATAGCAATAATAGTTTTTCCAATTGTTATTTTTCAGCAGCTGTCAAAGTTACAATGACATCCAGCTGTCAAAATATTCAGTTAGGTTTGCAATTTCATCATGTTTCAGCCTTTCATTTTGGCATGGAAAAAAGATTAGGACAAATTTTGTATGGCCAGACTAAATTGCCCATCCAAGTGTTAACTGAACTGATAACTTTTCTTACAATGTTATTACACTGTTTGTTACTATGGCATTTACATATTTCTCATGTACCTACAACAAATGTTATACGTTGTGTGTCGTGTATTTTATTTTATTTTTATTCATTCGTTTTTAGCTCTTTAATTCGTAGTCTTCGCGAAGAGCCGCATTTAATTTATTGTGGCCTTTTTTCACAACAACCTAAATGTATATGAATGACGTAACCACGTTGAAATAATGTCTATTAACACAACGAAATGCAATAAGAACAATAATAAAAATGAAGACATATCCAGCCAGGTCAGACTAGATATTTCTGAAATAGTTTCCATTAACAAATTCCATTAACAAAAAAAAAACAATTTAAAAAAAATGATTAAATATACAAAAAGTTATATTAATTTTAAAATAGTTTTCGAACAAATTTCATTTAAAAATTTGAAATAAACGGTTTTGAATTTGATGTCTCTGTATGAGAATTGTTTTTCAGTTGAACTTTTTTTTTGTTGGTTTAGTTTTGAGTCACATTTTCAAATTAAACTTAGTTTAAACCAGATTTAATGTCGTATATATTCAATGGGCCATATTAACAAAAAAAAAAAGTATTTACTTTTGAGCAAGCCTTCATTTTCTGAGCAAATCTTTTATTTTATTTCAAAATTTTCAAAGTAATTGGTGAGCCCAACGTTTTTATTAATACCTACCAACTTCTAATTTTATATTCTTGAACCTTTACAAATGGGTTTGAGCATAGAAATTAAAGAAAATGCGAAACATTTTGACAATTCGAAGCATTTGTTTCTATTTTTGAGCCAAGTCGCTTTTTGTTAATAGGACCCAATATATCACAAATATTTACATAAAATGTAATATTGTATGCCCTTCTGTCTACGTTTGCTTAGGAACTGTAGTGCTATATATAGCAGTAGTAGAAAAAATTAAAATTTAGTTTAACAATTAAATTTATTTTATAAAAATCGACGTAAAAATGCTGAAATAAACCGAAATCATTATTTAAAACAACTTTTATATATAGTTCGAGAGTACTATTTTTTGACAGGATACTCAAGTACTGATTTTTGCTATCATTTATAGTTCTTAGCAAGGATTGAAACCTAAACGAATAAGAAACCTAAACGAGGAAGAAAATCGGTTTTGGTTTTCTTCCTCGTTTCAGTTTCGGTTACGGTTTTGTATTTTTATAACGAAACGGTTACGGTATAACGATTCCAAGTTACGGTTTCGGTATTTGTATTATTTTTTTTTATTTTTTTTTTTATATTCAATGTATTTGCCCATATTGTTCAATGTCTTGAAGTAAAAAATAAATTTTACTAACACAAGAATCAATAACATAACAATTTTAATCCTATTTTTTTTTTTTAAACCAGTAAGGAAGGTTAGGTCACATGGAACATAAAGTAGAGATATTGTGATAGTTGGTGTGACGAAGTTAGTGAGAATTATGAAAGTTATAGTCGGTCTAAGCCGACTATAAATACCCTAAACATATGTGAGAATATGTGCGGTTATCATTTTAAGTGATGCATAGGTCACCAGGGTTTATGAATCATGAAAATAACTACAAATTTGCAATCGCTTAAGAATTTCCATTCATTTGATACATATATTTACAAATTGATAGGTGTACCGAATTCGATTTTTTTAAACCACAAGCGGGAAACATTATTTTCATATATTTGAGCATAAAGTCAAAAATTATTTGACTAAAAAAAGTCCACTTAAGCCTGCATAAAGTAGAATTCATCTGTATAAGTAAATTTTATATGAGGTATTTGAAAATAAGTGGTCGGTTCACAGGTCACAATTGACCGCTCATGCCAATTTTCTTATTAAGGCAGCGTAAATATATATATGTAATCTAAATAAGAAGTTTTATTGATCTAGATCTTCTAGTTCGTGATTTCAACAGACGGACATCGCTAAATCAAGTCAGGAGGTCATGCTGATCATGAATATATATATACTTTTCCAGATATGCTTCCTTCTGGAAATATTTGTTCGAAAAAATATCGTGTTTTGTAGAACACGAAGGTTTTATTTCTCAGATCTTATTAAATAATATTCAAAGCAGCTTTGTACTTTAGAGCTTCTATATAAAATAATTGGTTTGTTTTATCCTTTATTAAAACCGTTTATATCGGTTTTGGATATCGATTTATTTCTGATTTTCGTATAACGGTTTCGGTTTTAAAAGTGAATCGGTTTTAAACGGATATCGGTTTCGGTTACTGTTTCAATCCTTGGTTCTTAGGCATTTACAATTCTTTGCCGGACAATCCTACCCAATTGAAATCCATCCGTACATTTCTTCCATAGAATTTCTTTATTATATACGGATAACCGGATGAAAATTTGATATATGTTAAAAAATATATGTTTAAATATATGATAAAATATATATGTTAAAATTTTATAATTTATTATATATGTCAAAATATATATATATGATAGAAAAATATATTTTATTTTATATGTTATTTTATATGTTGGCATATATTTTAACATATATATTTTAAACATATAATTTTGAACATATAAATATGTTAGTCAATATTAATTATATATGTTTACAACATATATTTTATGGATCTAAAAATATATATGGTAAACATATATAAAAAATATGTTTATATATGTGAATATATATTTGTAACATATACTGTTTTTGGTGACATTATTTTCATACGGGTAGAAAAGATTTGTTTGAATATGCTTGAATGTAATTATAACGTAATTCGAAAGCACCATATAAATATTAGCAGTAAAATCTAATTACATTATAATTGAATTGTATAATTATTTTGTTCAGATTGAAATATTATTATACGATATTTAAACATAAATTGCTTTAATCGCGGATTTACATGAATTTACTATATTAATGTTTCTGTAGATATATATATTTTGCATCAGATATTAATATATGTATGTTTGATATTTCTGCTATTTAACACACCCAACGTCAATGAAAGGTTCTTTGAATTATATGTATTTGGTTATTCGTGATGGTTACTGGGTGACAACGAATTTAAAAATAATAGAATTAGTATGACAATGCTTTAATTATATGTACGTTTGGCATTACGAAATAACAATTACAACACTGCCTATTTTTAGCACTCAGTAACACTCACATTAATACTTTTTGTTCAAAAGTTCATTTTTGTGAATGAGTTAAGTATCGCCAATCACTGTTAATACCAGTTCGTGACTGTTTTTCCATTAATACGAAATGTGAACATCAATATGTTTACATGTAAATAATATGTTTTTCACATTAAAACGTATATATGTTTGAAAGAACGCCGAAAATTGTACATCCTGAACATAAATATGTCTGAACAAAAACAAAAATTATAAATATAATAATGTTTTGCAATGCAATATTACTTTTGTTTGCATAAAGCTCCAAAGATATATGTAATGCCTGCAAAAGTATGTTTGGGATAGCCTTTTTTTTGCAGCGTGTACTCTTTCCCAAAGTTTTTGAGCGAGGAAGATAATCAAAGAAGAATTGAGGAGCTCATTTTAAAAACGTGCTATGTGGTAGGTTTAGTAAAATCTGAATTATTCTTACTCAATGGTAGAATCAAATTAGAACAAATGTGTTTTCCACTTTTAATATATTTTTTTTATAAATAATCAAATTTGAGCCGTATATTTGTAAATAATGTGTTTTAATTTTTGAGTGGATAGCACGTTTTAGAAATAGGCTCCTCAATTGTTAAGAGCACATTGTCTCAAAAACCGATGTGAAATAAGTATAAACTTAGCCAAGTATTATAATATTATCCAAAATTGATTAAATAAATATATTTATAAAAATATCAAAATCATAAAATGAATAACGAAATAATTTAAGAATTTCAGAAATTAATGAAATCCATCCGAGTAGAAATTGGTTAAGGTTAGTCTAATTTCGCATCCGTCCCTGATTAGTATGCAATATGGTGTTCCTACGAAAGGTCATCTGAAACGATCCAGTTCAGGGTCGACTAAGGTAATTCTAATTTCAAATCCACGTAAGGCAACCTAATCCTTTAAAAGGAATACTGTTCTTAAGCCTATTCAATGAAACCTAATCGGACGCATGATACAAATTCATTAGAAATTATTGAGACCACTTGTTGAAATTATTTTTTCTTTGAAGGGCTCGAATTTGGTAAAAACAGTTTCAGCTGAATTTAAATAAACATCTAATGAAATAAGGTTAGCATATAGGTAAGATCAGGAAGCCTCATCGGGGAACTTGGTCAGAATAGCAACTTCGAATAGCGTAACGACATTGATGTGGAAACCTCATCATTAGCTTATTTGAAATCAAGCATTCCTGATCCGACAATGATTGCATCCTGCACTAAATTTATACAAGAGCAATAATTTTTATAATATTTATGATTGCAAATTACTAAAAATCGTATAGTACAATTTCTTCTGGGGAAGTTAGTTCAATTTGATGCAACTACTATTGATTTTTGTATTTTTGATTGAGTAACTATTAAGCTACTTAAAGTGGTCAGAGCACTTATGCCCGCAAAGCTTTTGCATATAACATTACAGCGTAATGGTCTCCTGCCATTATCGTTGTCCTGAAATGTTGGCTTGTGGTTTGAATACTACAGCAGACAATGAGCAACGTTTAGCCGGAGGCTGGAGACGCTTCATAAGTGTAACAAGGCCTACAAAAGTTGTTATTTGTCTTGGCGCAAGTTTCTGCCCTCTTGGGCCCCCTGGCCTATTAAATTGGACAAGTTTCTGCAACAAATGAAGCAGCAACCATTTCAATGTCAAAATCACAAACTGCACAAGGCTCTCCTATGTGACAACATAATTATCATGGTGTGGCAAAAGATGTATGCAACGCATTCTAATGAGTCGCATTAATATTCAGCACCTTCATGGCGTCCAATGTCCCTGACATAATGTACGACATGGCTACGGGCAGCTATTTCCATGCCTGCAGTCGAATGATGTCCTTATTGTAGCAACCAGTGTTGTTGTCCTTGTCATCGTGAAGAGCGCACTCAAAGCACATCATAACACTGAAAATAAATATACATTTTAAAAATAAAAACATAAGTAAAAAAAAAAAACAAAAAATAAAAATAAAACCCAACTAGAGGGACACACAAAATCTGCTCCTGCCACACAGGTGCTGTGCGAATTTCTGCCTAAAAGGATTTTATGTGCAAAGAACCTTTTTGTTTTTGTTCATGTCTGACTTTGGTCTTTTGTTTGTAAAATTTGTTTAACGCTGCCTGGCGTTGAGGCGGGTAACGTGACGCCGGAAGTCTCAAGTTGTTCCTTTGTGCTGGCAACCTTGCTCACGCTTCCGCTTCATTTTGCATGCGACGCACGACACTCGTCTGAAAAATAATAAAACCTAAAATCTCCATATAAAAATTTAATCTGTGCTGATAGTTTTCGTCCTTATTACTCCTCATACAGCTCATTTGTTAAATATTTAATTTCAAACCATAAGAAGTTCAATTTGTTGGCGTATACAATATTCAACATGTTTTAGTTTGCATGTTTCTTGGAATAGCTCTTCATGTGGAGAGTCCAATTCATATTACACTGAGAGAAATGTTTATAAAATATATTACATTGATTTGCTACAAATAAAATAATTTTCTCAGCCCCATCCTAACCTCATTCAGATAGTTCTGAATATTTGTGATTGTGAGATTTGAAACGAAAAACGTGGGGCGTAAGAAAAATCGGGATGGTCGATTCCATAACATGCTAAAACTTAAAAGTGAGCTTTGCAGAAGAAGCCATTAAAGTTAATGTTCCATTTTATATTTTTTTTTCCAAAAATATATTTTTTTTTAAATTTTACTTAGTCATACATGTCGAGCAAGCATAAATTAGTACAATAAACAAGAACTAATTGAGAACTGAGAAATATAGCAAAAAATTGAACGAAAAATCAAAATTTTGATTGAAATTTGGTTGGGTGAAGCCAAACAGCATTCTTCAATTTGATGTACATATTTGTTCTATTTTATGTATTTGTTCATTAATATTATGAAACGTATTTTTCACATACACTTCATCATATTGAAGAACATTTTTTCGATCATTCATCAAATTGATAATAAATTCATAACAATGATGTTTTATAGTTATCAATATTATGAAGCGTTTTTCAATACAATAAATTATGGTTTGAATAACCAAATTTATCAATATGATGATGATTTTTTCTGTGTAGTTACGTACAGCACACCAGTGTAGTAATTGTTACACAGAAAAAAAATTCATCGGTATGATAAATTTATTCATAAATATTATGAATTTTTTCACCAACTACCAGATTCAACATATTGATACCACCGTTTATTAAATATTGATAAATACATTAATTATATAAATGAAATTATTCGTACTATCGAAAATCATATTCAATACATATTCATTGTATTGAATCGTCATATTAATGAATTTGTTCATAATATTTATAAATTTAAAAAAAAAAATGTTTAGAAAATAATTAGAAAAAAAGTGTTGTACAAATTTTATTAAAAAAATAACAAAAAAAAAAAAATTAATTTTTAACAAAAAAAAAATCGAAAAAAAAATTTTTTTGAAAGAAAAAAAATTTCGTATAAAAAATTTATGAAATTTTAAATTTTTTCAACAAAATTTTTTTTTTTTTTAATATGTTATTTATAATTATAACTTTTTATTAATTCAATATTATGAATTGATTGTCAATACAATGAATGATGGGTTGAAGAACGAAATTCTTCAACACTAACGACATCAATGTTATGAATGCGATCATAATTACAATGAACGCTTGAACGAAAGAAAGAACGCTTGAACGAAAGAAAGAAAGAAAGAAAGAAAGAAAGAAAGAACGAAATTCTTCAACACTAACGACATCAAGGTTATGAATGCGATCATAATTACAATGAACGCTTGGCAACTGTCAAAAAAGTGTTCTTCAATATTATGAATTATATGTGATGAATACATTTGATAATATTTATGAACCAAAACATAAAAATCAACTTATATGTACTTCATATTGAAGAACGCTGTTCATTAAACCAAATTTCTATAAAAATATTTTTTTTTCATTCATTTTTTTACCGTACTTTTCAGTTCTTAGGTAGTTCTTTAGTGTTATTTCTTATATAATACTTGCTCGACATGCATAAATTAGTAAAATGTTTTATAATATATTTATTATAATTATTTATTAATAAAAAGTTATATTTATAAAAAAAAAAAAATTTTTTCTAATAAATAATTTTTTTTCGAGTCAATTTTTTTTCCAAACATTTTTTTTTGTTGACAATTTTTTTTTTCGCTAATTTTTTTTTGTCCGAAAAATTATTTTTCTCATACTTGTTCATATATATAATGAATGCATTGATAAATATGTCATTTAATGAACGGTGGTATCAATATGATGAATCTGGTAGTTGGTGAAAAAATTCATAATATTTATGAATAAATTCATCAAATTGAAGAATTTTTTTTCTGTGTACCCATGCCCACTCCAGTTTTCCCTACATAAATGTGTAAATGGACACAAATTTTGTTTGAAATTTGAAAGGAAAAAAAAAATTAAAAATACGATTTTTGTTCAATGAATGAAATCATCAATATGATGAATCCTGGTGCATTAAATAAATTTTCGCAAATTCCCACGCTGAATTACACAAATTATCAAAATCTCCCTACTTCAACATTTCCATTACACCTAACACTCGATATTTTATATTAGGATGTAATGAAAAAAATTTAAGAAATAAAACTTAATAAATGAAATCCATGTTTACAAGATGTGCTTACAAGCAGTAACAATAACATATTTTTTATATTAGTCGTAGTAATAACAAAAAAGTAACTATGAACTATGAAAAACGCAAATTACTGTAAATGTAAATTTAACAGTAACTTATCAGAATCTAACGCGTATCTGAAAATTGAATTGAAAATTTAATAAAATACGACATAATCACAGTGGGTGTCCGTCAATTTACGCAATGAAGAACCAGTTCCTAGAACAACAAAAACCATTCATGTTTAAACTGAAGCTGCCGCCTAAGAGATGAGAGAGAGTAACACAAGAGCTTTTTGAGTAAAGCATCTACGGAATACGAAATGCGTAGCTTTGAGTATTAACAGCAAATCTTTAAGAATCACAAACATTTTGCCGCACGTCGATTATTTCCATTTGAAATTGTTTTCAATCAGTTTGTTGGCGGCGTTTCTAAGTAGCGGTTGTACGTGTCCGAATAAAAATTAATAAAAGAAATAATAATAATAAATTTGTGTGCTTTAAGTGTTTTTAATTCTATTAAGAGGCAAGTGATGACGAACTCAACAAAAATCCAGTTTTCCACATAAGGCAACTTGTCTTTTAGTGCTAACATTCGAATATTATTTTCCAATTTAAATGATAAACACGTGCATGAAATACGGAATTTTTCAAAAAATATAAAAAAAATTTGTAAAAAAATTATAAATAATTTTAAATTTGTTTAATTTAAAATTGCAGCTATTTATTGGCTTTGTATCTGTGCGATACATTTCTAAACAGTATCTTTGAGAACGCATACGCGTGATTTACAGCAGCCATGAGGTGAGTGTGACATCGGCTGTAAAATTATTTGAAATATACAATGAAAAATATGTATAAATTAAATAAACTTTAGCCAGAAACTAAAAATAAACAAAATCAAGTTCAAGTTTGCAAATTTCATAATTACGTATTCAAATATTTTGCTGATTCTGGCGATTTTCTTGAATTTGTCGACATTTCGTATTTAGCGAACAGCTTTTTTTTTTTGGTTCTAAATATCGTATTTGATGTACGTGCAACAGGTGTGTCTAACAGTATCTTGAAAGCATTTTATTGAGGAATATTATATTGAATTTTATGGATAGATAATAAACTATTATCATGTTTATTATGCCTTTATATAAACTCACTAGCAATCTAATTGGAAAGGATAAATAATTAAAATTCTATTTTTATTATAAATATCGTTGCATTAATGTTGTCATCATATCCGAGTTAATTAAACCTACGTCAAAAATTATATACAAAATTCCTTCTTACGATCTTATCAAAAATGAGCGTGATCCGACGTCTCAAGGGGATAAATGGATAATGCGATTTTGATAAATCATGCTTATTTAATATAATAAATTTAATTTAATTATGGTGATTCATAAAAGTAGTTCATCCTACATCTGCCATCCTACAAATTTCATTAATTTCCCAGATGGTCCATAAATCGAGGTATGACAAGGAAAATACAAACAGAAAACTGACATCTAATCTCAGTTTTTATACCCTACACCTATGAGGTACAGGGTATATTAAGTTTGTACATAGGACCCTAGTAGAAATTTTGGTAGGGCCATGGCCATGAAGTGATCATGTCATTATTTGAGATGTTCGGGATATGACAAGGCCCATAATGTCCTTGTAACGCAGTGTCCTGATCATGTTCTGACCTCAGGCCATGATCATGTACTGATCGGGCAAATTCCCCATTTTATTATTTACCCGACAATTGCCTTGTCAGAGCCCGAGCATAATAGGGTTTCTCTCATTAAATCACGATCATTGTCTGATGCTTATTTCGTTATGAGGAACAAATAATGTAGCTATGATCGGGAACATTGGCTATTTAGATAATGTAAACCCTGGTATGGTAAGCATGATAAGGGCATGCAAAGGCAATGATCATATTTTCTCTAATAGGGCTTACCCAACGAAAACCCGATCATTTCCCGATGGCGCATCGGGCAAATTTCTACTAGGGGAGGCGTCACTAGCCGATTGTGTTTAGCCATGTCCGTCTGTCCGTCTCTCTGTCCGAAAACGTAGTAACTTGAGAAATACTTCTCAGAATACGATGAAATTTTGTTTCAATATGTTTTAGGCAAAAGTAGGAAATTACTTTGGAAATGAGCCAAATCGGTCAACGGACACGTCCACCTCCCATACAAGTCACTTTTATATAAGTTTTTAGGAACTAATAAATCGAAAAGTATTCAAGATATAGTTATAAAATTTAAAACGTATTGTTGGAATTCTTCTAGAAATATGTGGTCCAAAAATGGGCGTGATCCGCCTACATTTTTTAAAAATTATTTTCCGGGTTTTCATAGAGGAAATTTTAGCCGTGAATTATTAAAATCAAATCTATGAAATATTTGCCTAAAAAAACTTAAATATAGGTGTGGTCCGCCCACTTTTATTTTTATAATTCTTTTTATTATTTTTTTTATACTTTTATATTAATTTTTTAAATTAAGGGGATATAAGAAGTAAATTTCTGATATGTGAATAATATACCAATGTGGGAGGGGTCGTTCAGCGTAATTAATAACTTAAATTAAGGTATACAATTAAATATCCGACATTAGGGTATTCCATAGTCGGGCCCGACCGACTATAAAGTCCGTCCAATGTGACCGAACTTTCCCATGTGACCTAACTTTCCCAACTCCTTTCTTTTTAATTATGTAAAAATATTTTAAAATTCTGTTTTAAAAATAATATTATTCAAAAATCATTTCTTTGCTTTAATTTCAATTTTAAACTATTGTGAATTTTCCTTTCTCAAAAAATAATTCTACCATTAACTTATTTTTAATGCTTTTCTTCTTTTGTTGGTTTTTGTAAAATCTTGCCTAATATTGAATCGCTGAAGCGTGCTTGTTTCAAGTATTTAATTAGCGAAATGCTTTCCTTCTGTCGTGGTGATTGTTTAGTCCCAGAGCAACAGGACTGATTTAATTTTACACGCTTTCATTTGCGAATACACTGTACAAATAATACTGAATATAATATTGTATATACACCAAAAAAAAAAAACTCACTTAAATCCCATTAAAATTGGTCAATAGGACAATTATTGATTTAATATAATAATAATAATAATATTTTGGCGCTGCAGTCCTGTATAGAACTTCGGCCGAGCTCTCTCACCATTTAGAGTTGTGCGTGTTATATTTGTACTCAAAGTGGTGGGACCTACAGTTTATTGCCGAATCCGAACGGCGGGTGAGAGCTTTTTCATAGGCAATGGTTTTACTCTCGTAGGTTTGCCATTTACTGACGAGAGGTAGCGCGGTATAGAAAAATGTTTCTATGAAAAGATGTTGTTAGCCCCAGTCCAGGCTAGAACCGGGGACCTTTCGGCTCGCAGTCCAACGCACTAACCACTGAGCTACCGCGGCTATTTCCCAGAACGACGTACTTTGGTCTGAACTTTGTTTTGCTATTGTTTTCTTCGATCACTTGTATAGCGGTAATTCAACAAAAAGAAACACACACGCAACTCCAAGAACAAAATAAACCAAGCTACTTGTTTCTTCTGTCTTCGATACGCTAGTGTCGTTCGTAGTGCGAATATGCAGTCGTTTTGTTAGTTTTTTTCGATCACAATTACAAAAAAAACTTGCGACGCTAGTGTCGTTCGTTGTTTGTGAAGCACGCACTCGCACTGAAATTAAACAATATTATATTTTAATGCTTTCTTTTGTGTTTTTTTTTATACCCTACACTAAGAGAGAAAGGGTATATTCAATTTGGTACGCCGTTTGTAACACCCAGAAGGAATCATCTCCGGTATGGAAAAGTATATATATTCTTGATCAGCATTACCTCCTGAGTCGATTTAGCGATGTCCGTCTGTCCATCTGTCTGTTAAAATCCCTACTACTTAAACAATTGAAGAGTTAGATAAATGAAACTCATAATTTAGATTACTTATATACCTACGCTGTATGTGCGAAATTTTAGGCATACAATTAGGCATATCGGTCCATTGTGATCTGACCATTTATATTCAAATAGCTCATATAAAATTTACATCTACAGTTCAGTTTTACTGTATACGTGATTAGGTAAACTTTATTGGACAAATATATATTGACTTCATGCTCAAATACATGGAAATAATGTTTTCCCGCGAAACGACTTGTGGTTCCCAAAAAAAAATCGAAATTCGAAATATCCATTTGTAAATATCGGTATCAAATGAATGAACATTCTTCAGCGATTGAAAGTTTGTAGTTATTTTCAGGATTTGTATACCCTGGTGACCTATATACCACTTTGAATGGTAACCACACATATGTGTAGGGTATGTATAGTCGGCTTAGACCGACTATCATTTTTATAATCCTAACTATCATAATAACACCTACTTTAAAATTTCCCATGTGATCTAACCTTCCCAACTGTTTTTTTTTTTTGCAAAATTGTAAAATAATGAAGTTGAGATCTATGTTTTTATTTATAAAACAAAACAAGATATTTTTAATATATAAACGTTTTAACAGTGTACCTACATTTAAGTGCTATTGCTTTTTGTTTGTTTTTGCTTTTTTAGTTTCACATATCTTCTGCTTCTTCTGAAAGCGCAACAAAGGAAATATGCGAATCGCAACAAGTGATAGATTTTTCGCGGGGAATTTTTTTGTACAACAAACACAACTCGTGGGTGTTGTTGTACAAGGAATTTTTGTTGCCAACTGGATGGTTGTACTAAAATACACACAAATGCAATATGAGTGTCAGGTCGTCTGTCTGTTGTTATGCGTTATATACAAGGTAACAACGAAAACAGAGATAAACATATTAGAGTTTATTTCTTTTTCGATTCTAAAGATGATATCGAGCGAGATTTTAAATTTTATCATCCGCATAACTACATTTACGTTTTTTCTTTTGTTAAAATATAATTCAACTTTTTATGGTAATCGTTTTTAGTGCTTCAGTTAGTAAAATATTTACATTTCTTATTGAAGAGATTAAAATATATGAAAAAAATAACAATAATATAAAAACCGAAACCGCAATTTGAAACCGGTATACCGAAATTGTTTCGTTTTAAAAACTGAAAACCGTAACCGAAACCAAAACGAGGAAGAAAACCAAAATCAAACCGTTATTCGTTTTGGATACAATCCTTGATCTAATCCAGTTCATTTGATTTTTAACCTTCTACTCCTCTACTTATTAATTATTTATCTACTTCATTTTAATGAAATCTACTCCCTTTTAAATCGACCGAATTGTATACTATTAGATCAATAATTGTCCTATTGATCGAAACTAATAAAGGGTATCGAGATATGCATTGTTCATTTCTTTTTGTATTTTGTGCTAAATTTCTACCCATTAATTACAAGATTTTTTCATAGCATCATACTTTAAGATACTATTTTCCATTTTTTTTTAATGAAAAAAAAAATTAAAAAAATGTTAATAAAAAAGAGCTGTGCGGTTAATCGTTTCAGCGGAAAGCCTGATTAATCGTAATCTCGATTAATCAATTCTATTAATCTATCATTTTTCGTTCAGGACATCTTTAAATATGAACAACCATACAAAATTGATTTTTTTTTCCCATAACTTTGAACCACTGTATCTCTGGAAGTAGTGGTCGAAAAAAATAAAAAAAGTTGCCCAAATTTCATTGAAATCGAAAAGGTCAAATCACAAGTTTGACTGATTTTTTGACGATTTGATGTGGAATGAACCATACAAGTTCTTTAAATTAAAAGCAATTATTGCATTTAAATTGATTTTAAATGCAATAATTAGTCAAAATCTTTAATTTAAATATATTTCTTTTAATTTTAGTTTAAACATTTTTTATTTTAATTTTAAAGTAAATTTTTTTAGCTCAGTGTAATGTTTAACTTAAAATAGGTTAATGGGAATCGGCATGAACGGCGTACGTGGCATAAGTCAACTATAGCACATTTTTCGTCGATGAAAAATCTATATAGTATAAAAATATAGTACAAAAACTAGTATTTACCATAAAATTTTCGTTATCAAAAGAAGTAATTTATAAGAAAATGATAATTATAAAATCTTCATCAAGTAAAAAATATATTAATTAATTTATTTATTAAAAAAAAAAATGTCTCAGTACATTCCTTTCTACTCCAATTATACCACTTAAACTTATTTTCTACTCCTTTTACATAAAAGCTACTAACGTGAACCTTGGATTCATCTGTTTTTTTTTTTGTTTTTGTACATTTCACAGACATTTTATGGTTTGTTATACAAATTACTAATTTTTGCGTGTGGGTGTGCGATGCCGCAAATTGCTACAATTGAGGGTGTTAAATTATTATATTGCATTGTTTCTCTGATGATAAAAGTACTATCGAATTTTTTTCATTTCAAAAAAAATATTTACATTTTTATAAAATATTTTTTACTTTTGATATTGAGTTTATGATATCTCAAACATAGTTTAATATATTTCTTTTTCGCATTATTACATATTGCATTATAAAATTCGTGTTTTTCACTGAATGACATCATTTTGTTCGTACTTTTATTCCAGTCTCGATTTTTCTATTTTCGATTAATTTTTTTTGCATTTGGAATTTCGCAAACATTTGCGCCTCTCGCAGCATTTAGCGCATCGATGCTAATGAAATGAATCATCGACAATTCTTTCCTTCGAATTTTTATTATCTGCAATTTGTGCTTATTGCTGTTTTCTATTTTTGCTCCAGTCAAGCAAACAAACAAGATTTTTCTATGATTGCCAGCCAGCATTTCGAATACTTTGTGTGTTTATTTGTTGATTTTAGGTTTTGTTTTTGTTACGTCAATTTCAGAAGATTTCGAAATGCAGTTGTTCCAGATATTTTTGAAACAACTGTGGAAATCGTACTGCATCAACAGACAAACAGAAAATTCTGATATATTCGCTGAAAAGCACCATATCAGTTGACCTATTTTATGATCATCGATTTAATGAGCATCTCTGCTTGTTTTTTGAAATAATTTTCATTTAATCTATTTTTAGATTATATATGCAATACCAGTAAATACCATAAAATAAAGAGATTTATTAAAGAAAATATTCGCTTCTTCTGCTTAAAGTTTCCCATAGATTTCGTGCTATATGCGATATAGGTACAAAAATGGGCGAAACATAAGCCAAAACTCGAACAATATCATATCAAATCATATCAAATCATATCAAATCTTATCAAATCATATCAAATCATATCAAATCATATCAAATCATATCAAATCATATCAAATCATATCAAATCATATCAAATCATATCAAATCATATCAAATCATATCAAATCATATCAAATCATATCAAATCATATCAAATCATATCAAATCATATCAAATCATATCAAGTCATATCATATCATATCAAATCATATCAAATCATATCAAATCATATCAAATCATATGAAATCATATCATATCAAATCATATCAAATCATATCAAATCATATCAAATCATATGAAATCATATCAAATCATATAAAATCATATAAAATCATATCAAATCATATCATATCAAATCATATCAAATCATATCAAATCATATAAAATCATATAAAATCATATCAAATCATATCAAATCATATCAAATCATATCAAATCATATCAAATCATATCAAATCATTTCAAATCATTTCAAATCATATCAAATCATATCAAATCATATCAAATCATATAAAATCATATAAAATCATATCAAATCATATCAAATCATATCAAATCATACCAAATCATATCAAATCATATCAAATCATTTCAAATCATTTCAAATCATATCAAATCATATCAAATCATATCAAATCAGTTAGCGTATATATACAAATAATATAAACTGCGAGTTTAAAGGATATGGTATTATTCACTTTCCTATAATCGTCATTTTAATAGACAAAAAAAGACACAGACAGACGGACATTGCTAAACCGTCTCGGGATATAACGTTGATTATTATCTTTTCCATACCGGTCAATTCACTTTTGGGTGTTACAAACGGTTGACTAAACTGAATTTATCCTTTCATTCTTTTAGTGTAGGATATTAAAATTAAAATGTTTACTAAATATTAAAATTTCCAAATAAAATTCAATTTGTACTAAAAATTCAAAATTTGAATAGAAAAACCAAATTGGTGAATTCTTATGTTCATCAAATATTTTTAATAATAATTAATGATCCAATTTCCCATGTAACAATTCCTACCAGTATTCTGCTAGTTTTACTAGTCACTTGTCGAGTAACTTGCAAATAATTTCATGCACTTTCCGACCAGAAACTAGCCAGTAAACTCTACGGTTTCTATGCATTTGCACCCCGGGCACTTCGATTAATCAATTAATCAAAATATTGATTAATCAGAATCCTTATTAATTGATTAATCCATTAATCAGAAACCCTGATTAATCAATTAATCAGAAACCCCGTTTAATCAGAACCCTGATTAATTGATTAATCAGAATTTTGATTAATTGAAAATGAAATAATTTTATTCAACAACATTTGAACATATTGTCAACTTAAATAATGTGAAAATTTATTTTTAAAATAATTTAAGAATAAATGGAAGTGTTTCAAATGTTCAAGAACCATATAGTAAAGTATTTTTAAATATTAAATATTTTGCAACGAAGAAATTAATTAATCAGAAATTATGATTAATCAAAATGCGGATTACTCAATTAATCACAATTCTAATTAATTAGAATCCTGATTAATTGATTAATCAATGTTCTGATTAATCGAAAATCTTGTTTAATCAATTAATCAAAAAAATTGATTAATCGCACAGCCCATTTGAGTTTTAACCAAACTTTTAAATTTTCACAATCATTTCAAATATGTATTACAATTTTACAGCGCCGCTGAAGATCTTCACTCAACGCCTGACAGCGTCTTCGAAGAGACGAAAACATCGCACGCACCGCTGGCTGAGTTTGTAGAGCCGTTGCCCACGCCGGATCTGGAGGAGGACAAAGACGCAGAGAACATGGCGGCTGCCAGCAAAGAACTAACATCCGAGAAAGCGGCAGCAGATGAGACGACAGCCATTGCAAGGTCTTCCAGCAGTGCCGAGGATGGCATTTTTTCCGTCATCTACACCGTCTGCAAGAAGGTGGCAATCGTAGGCAGCATCTATCTAGTCGGCTATATGGGTTGGTCCGTGGCATGGCTGATAGCGCCGGTCATATTGTCGGTGGCACGCGATCAATACCACAAGACAACCAAACAGAAGCGCGATATTGCGAAGGCATCGGCGATGGCGTCCGAGAAGGAAGTCATTTTGGCGCGCATTGATGAGTTGCCCGCTTGGGTGAGATTTATATATAAAAAAAAATAAATTTTCCAGATTTCGATTGAATATTTTATGTAAATTTTCATTTCAAAATATTTCAAATCATTTTTTTCTATTATTGGAAATTATTTTATTATTATTATAAATTATTTTTTCAAAATGAGTTTGATTTAAATGATTCTAATTCGAGTTGAAATTATTTGTATTGGTAAATCAAAATCTAAATTGAAATTCGATTGAAAACTGTTTGAAAAAATCGAAATCTAAATTGAAATTCGATTGAAAGCTGGAACATACACAGAAAAATTTGTCATCGTAAATATAGCAACCGACATTAATTGCATTAATTAATAAATTCATTAATGAAATTCACTAATTTAATGAAAATATTTGCAGCTTTTCGTTAATTCAGCAGTTCCGTTTGCTAATATGAATATTTGTATGCCAACGCAGCGAATAATTTAGTCGACGCAGTTTTAACAAATTCATTTGCTGTATTCACGTACAATTAATCATATTAGCAAACAGAATTGCTGAATTAACGAAGACTAGGAAATGTTATTATTAAATTAGAGAATTTCATAATTTAGTCAATGCAGTTTTAACAAATTCATTTGTTGCATTGACGTGCAAATATTCATATTAGCAAACGGAATTGCTGAATTAACTAAGAATAGCAAATGTTTTCATTAAATTAGAGAATTTCATTGCTGGATTCGTTAATGAATGTAATTAATATCGGTTGCTATATTTACGTCGCTTTTTTTTCTGTGTACGAAATGCAAATTTTTGTTTTAATTCAGATAGTTCTGACGCATCTACTGTCTTTAAAACAATATTTAACTGTTTGAGTTTGCATATTTTAAACCCGAAATAAATTAAATTTTTAATATTTATAAATTATTAATAAAAGCCTCACTAATTATATAAATATTTAGTTTATAAAATTTGTAATCGTGACATATATTTTTCAAGAGCATGTTTTAAAAATATGATTCATGTGCATTACTCAAAGTTCTACGAACCTCAATAATGCCTCTGAGTAGCTAACAAAGAATGCATTGAGATAAGAATCATAAAACCCCTACGATTTATACAAATTTTCTAAATATATAATTTTAGGTTTACTTCCCTGATGTTGAACGTTGCGAGTGGGTCAATAAGGTTGGTATTTTTAAATACGAAAATTTAAATTTTCTGAACTAAATCTATATCTTTCTCAATCAAATCTCCAACAGATACTGAAGCAGGTCTGGCCCAATGCCAATCACTTTGCACGCACTCTGGTCAAGGAAACCATCGAGCCGAATGTAGCGCTCGCCTTGTCAAACTATAAAATGAACGGCTTTCGATTTGATCGCATCATTTTGGGCACCATTCCACCACGCATCGGCGGCGTAAAGATCTACGACAAGAACGTCGATCGCAACGAGATCATCATGGATCTAGATTTGTTCTATGCCAGTGACTGTGACATCAATTTTTATCTGGGCGGCATGAAGGGCGGCATCAAGGACTTTCAAATACATGGATGGGTGCGCGTAGTCATGAAGCCACTAATACGCTCGATGCCGCTGGTCGGCGGTTTGCAGATTTTCTTTTTGAACAATCCCAACATTGATTTTAATCTGGTGGGTGTGATCGATTTCATGGACATGCCGGGCTTAAGTGATCTGCTGCGTCGTATTATTGTCGAGCAGATTGGCAATGTCATGGTGTTGCCGAACAAGTTGCCCATTACGTTGAGTGATGAAGTACCCGCGACAGCACTCAAAATGCCAGAACCCGAGGTAAGTAGTAAAAGTTTTCATTTTATATTTTAGTTTTTTATTTTGAATGGGTTTTGCATAACAGGGTATTTTACGCATACACGTTGTCGAGGCCAAGGATCTCATGAAAAAGGACATCAGCATGTTGGGCAAGGGCAAATCCGATCCTTATGCCTTGATTAATGTTGGCGCTCAGAATTTCCGCACACAGACCATCGATAATAATGTTAATCCCAAGTGGGACTTTTGGTGTGAGGTAAGTGTCTGAACTCTTTGTGTAGATTTTGTAAATGGAGGTATAAAAAATTTTGAAAATGCATTATTTTGTTGCGATTTTTGACACCATTCAATTTATTTTTTTGTCTGTTACAATTCATGCAAATGTTTTATGGTTTTTTTCACTGCACATAATTGGAATTTTTTACATTTTCATCACACTTAGAAAATGTTTTTGTTTAGTATTTTAAGATTCATTTTTTACTAAGCATGTGCAAAAAGTTCAAATATTTCAAAATTCTCTACCTCCAGAATTGTTTAATACGTATTTTGATTTTTAATTTAATTTTCCTTTTTTTTTTTAATTTTGTTTCGTTTTTGTTTTGCTTCATTGTGCAATTTCTCACTTTCTCTCGCTCTCCTAACATTTCTATCCTTAAACCTTGTTCTAAATAAATCAATCAAACAATCGAAAGGCCAAAATATTTGTCGAAATGGGTCAATATCTAGAATTCAATGTATTTGATATGGATGATACCAGCAACGACGAACCTCTGGGAAGGTGAGTATTCAATTATAAACAACAAAAAAAAGAAACAATGTTTTAAGGTATTACAAATTATAAAATGTCTCTTATTAGTAGTGAGTATTTTAGCTGTCAGTAGAACTTATGATTTTTCAAAAACTTCTCTAACCTGTATGTTTTATTATTTTCAAATTTACCTAAACATTCTCTAATAGTTTGAATTATTTTTAAATTTCTTTAATTAAGAGTTCGGTTTTGTGATTATTATGTATATCTATGTCGAATGTTAGTAATATTTAAATGTATTAATAATAAATAACAAAATGAAAATATACTCACATATTAGACCAGCAGGAAAAAAAAGACCCATGTCTTTTAATCCTGAAACTTTCTTGTAGAACGTGCATAGAAATGTTCGTCAATTCATGAATACAATTCTATATTAGTACTTAAAAATGAAATAACTCATTTGAGTTTTCAGGACTACAAAGTATTCAAAGTTTTAAATATACAGCTATGATTTCAATCAAAAATGAATAAAATCACTAGGTACTCATTAAAACGAGAAAAATTGTTTGCCATGGACATCCCATACATCAACTCTATATAATTCGCGGTTGC
Source organism: Dryomyza anilis (assembly GCA_951804985.1). Taxonomy (NCBI): domain Eukaryota; kingdom Metazoa; phylum Arthropoda; class Insecta; order Diptera; family Dryomyzidae; genus Dryomyza; species Dryomyza anilis. The sequence goes on from OX638132.1 coordinate 21,163,045, forward strand.
TGATTTTGACTGAATACTCAATTTTTTTCATTTACGTAACGTTTTTAAGAACATTGCTATAGAACATCTAGATCCTTTGCAGACTCTTTTTATAATAAAAAAAAACAGACCATTAAAAAAACTAATTTTCTAAAAATATGTAAACGCAGTTTTTCTTTAAACTGTCCCTACTAATTACAATATACCAACAAATACTAATAATCCGATATAGATTTCAGATATTTGTATCCAAACTCGAAATATTATGATTTTTTTAGACTATTTTTGGATGATTTTTTTAGCATTTCGTATCTAATGATAAATAAGAAACTGATTTATGGTTATGCAGAGCATAGTTCACAACAACGATCAAAATTACTAAGATTTTTCCATCGGTTCTCATTTTTAAAATATGCTCTATCAACACAGAAAAACTGAAATGCAGTCAAAACCAATTCCTGCTAATTATATAGAATTGATGTATGAAATATAATAGGAATGAATGCCTCAAATTTCAGTTCGGTATATATTCTCTAATTTAGAACTGTATTCAATACTCAGAAGTCATACCTAAATAGGTCACAATATTGATTCATAAGGCTTACTAATTTTCAGCTGGGAAACATTTATATAAATAACTTTTCAATATAATAGACAACTATAAATTTAATATTATAAATTAATTATTACAATGTGAATTCATGTTAGCTCTCTGTACCATAGATCTAACCATCTTAAATTTTATAAATAGTTATAAAAAATAGTAGGAAATATCGTCATATCATGTCAAAAGGGCGAATGTGTAATTTTTGACATTTGCGTTTTTTTATATTTTAGAATGTAGTTTTTCCTCAAGTATACCGTGCCAAAATCGTGTGTGGTTTTGTTGGATATTTCTAGCCACAAAAGACAAAACCAATAGGGCGAATTCGAAAAATTGAAAATGTTGTCATGACAAAAGGGCGAATCTTTTCATTTGTTTGCCATAACTTTTTATCGGTATAAGGTACAATAGTGGTGTAAAGGCATTAATTTTTTGTGTTGAAAACACCTATCCGATCATCATGATTATTTAAACATTTTTTTTTTTAATTTTTATCATTTGCAAGAACATTTTTTGGCAAATTATTCCCATAGATAGGTGCCTTTAAGAAGATAAAATAGTAGTTTAAAGGCATTAATTATTTGTTTTTAAAGCACCTATCGATCATCATCATTATTTTAAAATACTTTTTTTTTAATTTTTATCATTTGCAAGAAAAATGTTTGGCAAAATATTTTTAAGTAATTATGCAAATCGATAGATGCTTTAAAAACAAACAATTAATGCCTTTACACTACTCATTTATCTTGCACAAATAAAGAGTTATAGCAAAATAACGAAAAGATTCGCCCTTTTGGCATGACAAGATTCAAATATCTTCGTTTTTTTGCTTTAACTCTTTATTGGTGCAAGATAAAATATTGGTAAAAAATAAATTAATTGTTTGTTTTTAAAACACCTATCGATTGGCATTATTATTTAAAAACCATTTTTCTGGCAAATAAGAAATGGCAAATTAATATTTGGAAAATTACTTTTAAATAATGATGCCAATCGATTGTTGCTTTAAAAACAAACAATGAATGCCTTTACATCACTATTTTATTTTGTGCAAATAAAGAGTTATAGCATAAAAACAAAAATATTTGCATTTTGGTCAGGATATAGCCTCACAAAATCCGTATTTATAATTCAGTCAGTTATTCAAATTCAAAGATATTTTATATACGATATAATAAACGATGAAAAAACCGAAATTACAAAAAATGGATAAAAATAAATTTTACTAATTTTTAAAGCACTTCAAACTTTAAAATTTGATTTCCCAACATTTTTAAAAATTCGCATTCGCCCCTTTGGCATGACAGTGACGATATGATCATGGAAAAACGATTTTCCTCGTGTAACTGGTCGGGCTATGGACGCAATTTCCATTAGAAATTGAGTTATGTGTATGATCGAGAACTGATATTTGTACCTTGTCATACCCCGACTAGTTATATAACCAATCCATGGCCATGATCATGTTTTCCTTAATAAGGTAAATTTTTACTAAGGTAATGTGTTAAATCATTTTCACTTGTATGGATCAGATCATGCTTGAATGGAACTTTATACGTCTCGAGAAATATTTAGTTAATGATATGATAAACACGTGCATAATATACTCCTATTAACAAACTCTGCAATATCATGAATTTTTGATGTAAGCTCTTTCCTAATATTGTAAATACTATAATTTAAAAATTTTGTATCTAAAAAGGTAAAGTTATTAACATGCGCCAGCTTTATGCTACTAAAGTCCAATATGATATATATAAAAAATATATTTATTTTGTTATTAACAACACACAAACAATATTCTAGGCCATAATACATGCATATTTTGGACAAGAGATCTGTTTCAATTTAATGGACTTTGACCCCGGTGTACAGAGTGATGATTTTTTGGGCAGGTTGTGTAATACAATAAAAAAAATATCAATATTTCTTGATAAGTTGCCGTTTATTTCTTATTTTTGTGTTTATTTTATTGAGTTTTTGTTTATTTTCGGTAAATCGTTCACCTCATTTCCACATATCCGATCTCATTTTCACTTATCCGATCTCATTTTCACTTATCCGATCTCATTTCCACTTATCCGATCTCATTTTCCCTTATCCGACATTAGTGTTGCTCTTAGTGCGCATATAATTCATATTTCATTTTTTCACAATATTCGTTTGTACAATTTCGTTCTTGCCACGCCAAATACTAAACTTGAAATCGTACAGAAGCGAGAAGTATGGGGCCTTGGGTATTTTTTTTTGTTTTTATTATTTTCTAAAAACTGCATGAATTATTTTAAACATTTTGCATGTGCACCGAATAATGCATGTTTTAAATTTACTTCAATTTAAAATGAACATGTTTTCACTTCTTAATTGTAATTCGCAAAAAAATTCTAAATACAAATATAATAAAATAATAAATATGTATTTTATTGCCGCCTTACCGCGCCCTACTAACAACAATAACTAACGCCCTCTGTGCAGGCCGTTGTGGAAGTAACGCAACGGACTCTAATTGTTTTCCGACTATTTGACTGGGATCGCACCGGTGACGATGAAACGCTTGGCAGGTTCGACATTTTTATGTTTTATAATTTGATTTGAGAAGTTTTTAGCTTTTTACAAATATGTTTATTATATATATACTATGCAAATTTATAAAGAAGTATAAACATTAGAATATAAAAATTGTATAATATAACATTTCAGCAAATCAAACGATATCTCAACGAAATCGAAACGATATTATTTATGGGCCCAAATTGTAATTTCTCATATTCTATAATTATACGAAAACGATAGGGGTTTTCGATAAAAAAATAACGTAACTAAGAATAATGTTATTGATTTTTCTCATTATAGATATCAAGTTGATTTTTGATAAACAAATTTAGTTTGTTCAGAATATTTTGTTTATTAACAAAAAATCATAGAACACACAATTTAAAATAATAATATTTTCAGTTTAATACCGAAAATGTATTATTATATCAAATTTAAAAATTATCTATTTGACGATAATTTTTATTAAATTTGATATAATGAGGGATGGATCGAAATAGAACCTGTGTTGGCAGAAATTTTTGAAGTATAGGCTAAAACTCATAAATACTTCAAAATTATTCTAAAACGCAAAAACTCAGGTAAACTTCGTTAATAAGGCCTACCGTTTAAAAAAAAGTCTATCAAAATCAGGAGAATTTATTAGAAAAATTAAGATGGATAGTGTAATTGAAATATTACTTAAAAATAAAATACATGAATTTTCTACTTTTAGAATAACTACACGCTGCAAAAAAGGGCTCTTCCAAACATAATTTTGCAGGCATTACATATATCTTTGGAGCTTTATGCAAACAAAAGTATTCTTTCATTTTCAAACATTACTATAATAAGAGCCAAACATATTTTTGTTTTCGTTCAAACATATTTATGTTCAGAATGAATAATTTTCAGCGTTATTGCAAACATATATATGTTTGAATGTGAAAAACATTTTATTTACATGTAAACATATTTATGTTTACATTCAATTTTAATGTAAAGTAGTGAATTTAGTACTAATATCTTCTTTACACAATATTCGTTTGTTCACTTTTTATACCCTACACTAAGAGTGAAAGGGTATATTCAGTTTGGTACGCCGTTTGTAACACCCAGAAGGAAGCATCTCCGGTATGGAAAAGTATATAAATTCTTGATCAGCATGACCTCCTGAGTATTAATGTTAGTGTTACTGAGTGCTAAAAGTAGGCAGCGCTGTTTTTTTTTAATTGTGATATCGTAATGCCAAACATATATATAATCAAAATAATGCTATTATTTTTAAATTCGTTGTCACCCAGTAACCATCACGAATAACCAAATACATATAATTCAAAGAACCTTAAATAGCAGAAATATCAAACATACATATATTAATATCTGATGCAAAATATATATTTCTACAGAAACATTAATATAGTAAATTCATGTAAATCCGCGATTAAAGCAATTTATGTTTAAATATCGTATAATCATATTTCAATCTGAACAAAAAAATAATACAATTCAATTATAATGTAATTAGATATTACTCCCAATATTTATATGGTGATTTCGAATTACGTTATAATTACATTCGAGGATATTCAAACAAATCTTTTCTATCCGTGTACAAAACAATATATAAAAAATATAAAACAATAACTATATTTAAATTAAAATTGCAAATAACATTTTGTCATTTTAGAAATAAAACTAACCAAATATATTTTAGCAAAAACTAAATTTCCAGTTTATTGATTAAAATAATTTAAAAATGGTTGCAAATTTAAAAATGATGGAAAATTCGAATGATTCGATAACATATTGAAATCATTGATGTAAAAAGACACAATTTTTAGAACGCATTTTAAAAACATTTTTTCGAAAGATTTTAAGCGGTCAAGAGGCGGAGTTTGTATCAAATGCTGTCTGTTTACTGCCCGTTCCGAAATTATGCTGGAATCTGCCTTCAAAATTTCGTAAAATTTGATATTCTTCAATACGATTCCCACGAACAGCTACTTATCTGTTTGAAAAATCCCTAAAATACCAGAAATTTTCTTTCGGGCTATAATTTAAGTTATTCACCGATCGGCATCAAAATTTGACAGGAAATAACAAAATTCAGATATACAGTTATGGAAACTAGGGTATCACTAACACCACGTCTCTTGTCCTAGGATTATTTATTAGGACTAAAAAAGAAGGTGTGCATTTTTTTTTTTAATTTGAACAACGGAAACACTTGCCGCAAGTAAAGGGTTTACAATAAGAGCGCTACAAAAGTTTTTTTTCAAGGGTCAGGGTCGCTACAAAAGTAGAGCGACAGTTACAGCAAACGACGCCATCTTTCTTGCCGCTCTTTTGACATTTCTCTTCAGTAAAGTTTGCCATTTCATGATGGAAAGATATACGAGCCAAAGAAATATGGCGTCGTTTGCTGTCCCTGTCGCTCTACTTATGTAGCGTCCCTGTTGAAAAACCCTTTACATTAATGTAATCATAGGATAATTTTCTAAAATATAAACACAAACTATTGACACAACATTTGTACACCCAAAGAACGAATCATTTGGGGCAACCGTCTTTTTTTGCCAACCGATTTAATTAGTTCTGTCAACATTCGACTGATTCAGTTGTTGCAACACCGCGTATCAGTTCACACAACTAATGAATACAATTGACACAACCAATTTGTTTAGTTGTGGTAGCCAATTCAATTATAAGAAATCGGCCATTTTTCCAAACCTTAGCGCTCCAACGTGTTGCAAACACGAAGTCAGCATCACAACAGCGTTCCCGAGTTCGGAAATGGCCGATGACTTGTTGTGCTGCTGACTTCGTGTTTGCTGGAACGCTAGGGCTGCTTATATAAATACGACATATAGAAACACAATAGCAAGTATTCTGTAGAATAGCATGTCTTTTGTTGAAGAAAGTATATTTGGGCATGAAAAAACTGAACAGTAATCACGAACAAGTCTTAAAACAATTCCAAATTTTGTTTTACACGTGGCACGCGCTTCTCCGTAGCACACAAGAAAAAGAGTGAAAAATCTGAAGCGTGTGCGACTGATGTTGTCCTGCTTTGGCATTGCTTTTATACAAGATAATTGAATTCGCAGTTGAATCAAATAAATATTGGTTGCTACAACCTATTATAACTAACTATCTGTTAAGTCAACTAAATATTGGTTATGTCTCATTTTGAAGTTAGTTGCCGTAGCAATGGAAATAAAAAAGTTGAAAATTGATAGAAAGTTTGTTTCCCCAATCAATGTTGCAGTTGCTTCAACTAATAGTTGGTTACGCTTCATACTATTGTTTACCATAAATGAATTTCAGTTGAGGCTGACTACATTTGGTAGATGCAAATGAATATTCGATGAAACAACTGAACTACAAACTAATATTTTTTTGTGTGTATACTAGGGGTTCCAATCCCGAAGCATTTTGGCAATCCCGGGACTTTCGGGATTAGAAAAATAATCCCGGGATATATCCCGGATTATGTCCCGAATGATTGAAATTTGTATTAGAGGTACCAAATAAGTAAATTTTACACATTAAGTCGGATCGGCATATTTTCCCCATAGTTGTAAAAGGTCTTAATTTACATAGTGCTGTTATAGTTTATCACAAGAAAATTTGAGTCGGAAAATAATGCTTGAGTATTGCAGATGAAGTAAAAAAATTTTAAATCAATATTTTATCATCTAAATAAAGCTGTTTTGGATCGAAGTAGGCTAAAAAATTAGTGATTGAATTTATTATTGTCTTATGTTGCATCGTCTTTGAAGTTTAAAAAGTTTAAAAATTTTACATTTTCTCAAGTTAAACCTCTCATAAATATAATTGTGTTTATACATTATTTGTAGTTCTGAATCAAAATATGTTAACGATCAATTTCTCTGACGTATAGTAAAAAAATTCTAAATTTAATCCAATAATTTAATTTTTACTCATTACATTATATTGTTTATGATTTATTGGCGTACGCGCATTGCAACTGAAGGTAAAAAAATAACTTAAAAAAATAATTTTATGTTTCCTTACATGAAATCAAACATTTGTCATCAAGTCTATTGAAAAATAATTAAAATATGCAAACGACTGCAAATTTAAAATTTAATAGTTTTAATATTTTCTACACGTTATTTTGATTGGCAATACCGGGATCCCGAAATGTCGGGATACGGGGATTGAAAGCCCTAGTGTATACCAATCGGAAGGAAACTAATTAAGATTTTTAAAGGATGGCTTACTTTTAATATTTTCCTTGGTTTATATGAGTTTATTACTGTATAAAACAATCAATAACTCGGAAAATTATCGAAAATCCGATTACATATAATATTGTTCGCAAACAGTTCTACAAGATTGCTACTCAAAATATTGTTTTGGAATATTTTATATATCGAATCCTAGTACAAATGCAGCTCCTAGTACAATTTTCAATGTCATTGCGTTGTTCAAATTCAAAAATAGTTTGCATATCTTATTTTTTATCCCTAATAAACAATAGTAGGGGGTGAGACAACTAAAAATCGAAAACACTGTGAAATAAGTGACACCCTAATGGAAACGGCGGTTTTTTCTGATATCTAATATATACTTCTTTAAAACGAAAAGGTACCAGGTTCAAATCATGGTTCTGTCACAATGTTTTTTTTTTTAATTTTTGGGTTCACTTAAAATTTGAAGTTGATCTAAAATTGTAATTTCGTTAAAAAAGTGTACTATAAAAATATCATTAAATTTACACTTTAAAATTAAATGACAATAAATGAATGTACATGTTTAAAAACATAAATGGACAACACCATAGTACCAAAACGAAGCAAATTGTCAAAGGTCAATACACAAAAATAAGTTACACACATGTTACTTGAGCCGCGCTTATCAGTTATCTACCAACCCTATAAATGTTTCTACACAATTTGCCTAGAAAGATAGACTGCTTACACAGCTTCAATTCTATAATTCGTTGGCACAATTTTGTGCGTGTCTCGATATAAGTACGACATGCATTTGTGAAACTTTGTTCTTGCTTCGGCAGAACATATACTAAAATTGGAACGATACAGAGAAGATTAGCATGGCCCCTGCGCAAGGATGACACGCAAAATCGTGAAGCGTTCCACATTTTTTGCAAATATTTGTAAATTTTAATATTAAAATAGTTTTATGCATGGCAATTCAAATTTTTAATAATTATTATGGCTAGGATCCGAATGATTGCCACAAACATTTTATAGGTAATAAATTCGGAATACATTATGCAAAAATGGAATAACATTTAAAAAGTCGTAGACGACTTAATAATTTGGGAGGTTTAAAATATAATTTTATTTTTTAATTTTATTACGTAAGTACGTGTTTAGTAAATATTAAATTTTATATAAATAACAAAATTTTTACATTCTGCGCAGTAAATGGTATATTTTCGTATTATTGGCAATTATTCGCAGAATTCGAATATATTAATTTAAAAAATTCTATGAATAGGTTTACAAGATATCGACCAATAACTTTTCCACCGAGCTTTCAAAAAGTTGGTCAAATATATTTGCAAATATTTAGCGTTTTAAATAACGGTCTAAAATTGTAATTTTTTTTCGACAAAAATTTAAATTAAAGATACATTTAAAAAATTGGGAAAAATCTAAAAAGCGAGGTGATTCACAGTCTGTGATATTCAAAAATTAACCTGCGCCTTTCTTAAGAAATGACGTAAAAATAAAATAAATCTATGGATACATTTGAGGGCCTATACACACGGATAGAAAAGTTTTGTTAGAATATGCTTGAATGTAATTATAACGTAATTCGAAATCACCATATAAATATTGAGAGTAATATCTAATTACATTATAATTGAATTGTATTATTATTTTGTTCAGATTTAAATATTATTATACGATATTTAAACATAAATTGTTTTAATCGCGAATTTACATGAATTTACTATATTAATGTTTCTGTAGAAATATATATTTTTCATCTGATATTAATATATGTATGTTTGATATTTCCGCTATTTAACACACCCCACGTCAATAAAAGGTTCTTTGAATGAATGAATGTACTTGGTTATTCGTGATTGTTACTGGGTGACAACGAATTTAAAAATAACAGCATTATTTTGATTATATGTATGTTTGGCATTACGATATCCGAAATAAATAACAGAGCTGCCTACTTTTTGCACTCAGTGACACTCACATTAATACTTTTCATATAGTTCACAAGTTATTTTTGGTGGAAGAATTTGAAAAGTACCGCCAATTACAGTTAATACCAGATAGTGACTGTTTGTGAAATTTCCAATTCATCCGTAAAGTACTGAACTCAAAATAGGAATAATAGATGGTAATAAAATTATTAGTTATAAATAAAATATATGTAATAAAAATAAAATATAAGTTTAAGTTTATAATTATAATTATATAATATAAATAAAAAAAATGTAATTTAAAAATAGGGAAAAAACGAATATTGTGTAAAGAAGATATTAGCACTAAATTTACTATTTTTACAATAAAATTAAATGTAAACATAAATATGTTTGTCAGAACGCCGAAAATTATTCATTCTGAACATAAATATGTTTGAATGAAAACAAACATATGTTTGACTGTTATTATAATAATGTTTGGCAACGAAATAATACTTTTGTTTGCATAAAGCTCCAAATATATATGTAATGCTTGCAAAATTATGTTTGGGAAAGCCCTTTTTTTTGCAGCGTGCAGGATAACTTGATAAAAATGCGAATGCGATGAAATTTAATTTAAATATATTTTAGTAGATAAGTAATTTGAAGTTCGAAAGTGAGTTAAATTAGTCAACGTACCCAATGACATCACATACAAGATATGTGTTTACTTTTTAGGATACATAACTCGAGATATGTTCAAATTGAGTTATTAATACCATCGTAATTCTGATATATGAATTAATTATGTGTCAAATTTTGAGACTGATCCTAGCTGAGATACAAGCAAAAATCCAAAAAGCACTTTTTATTAAATATTTATTTTTATTAAATAAACTTTCGAAAAAAATCAAAAAACAAAAACATTTTGCAGACATTTGTTTTATTTAAGTTTTTCATAAATTTGCTAATATAGTTTTTTAAATATTTTTAAAAATAAGTTTCGGAATCAGTTGTAAAACTTAAAAATGCTCTCCTGAAAAGTTCAAAAATAGCATTATGCTTTTATTTCATATTGCCACAGATATATAGCAATCAATTATAATGCATTTACATAATTTATTTTATCCGCAAATGTTAACCATTCATTTTTGTCATTGATAGCTCAGTTTCTTCGAAAGAGTGTAGACTGATTTTGAAATATTACAAACTGTGTATTCCTCGATTTTTTCCAATTTTTTAAATGAATTTTTTAATTAAAATGTTTGTCAAAAAAATACTTTTTTCAAGTTCATCATCTTAAACTAGTAAATGAATTTAAAAATGTTGTGAGAAATTTTTATTGGATGTTTAAATACCTTAATACCTTGGAACGTGAGATATTTACAAATATATTTACTTCCTTTTTGAAAGCTTGGTTCAAGGTTATTGGCCGATATATTGTAAACCTATCCAAAGAAACATTTTTCAACCATATCTTCGGAAACAAGGAGTCATTTTACATAATACAAAAATAGTCTTAAATGCTGCGCAAAATACACTCAGAAAAAAATACTATATAAATAATAGTTTTTGACTATTAAAAATTGTCAATAGTATAAATTATTATTTTAATCGGAAAATACCATTAAATACTACAAAATACCATGACATTTCCATTGAGTATATATAAAAATATTTATTTTTCGTATACTATTAAATCAATAATTGAGGAGCTCATTTCCAAAACGTGCTATATGAAACGAACTCTGTTTTGAGTAAAAGGCGAAATACTGTTACACCATTATAAAGTCAAATTTGAACCAAAGTGTCTTTTACACTTTTAATCTTTGTCATATCCTTAGTGTATTCAAGTTTTTAAATTAATCGTTTTTGAACCGTATATATGCTAATAAATGCTTTCAAAATTGAAATAGCGTGTTTCGGAAATGAAATCTCACATAGCATTTTTTGGAAATAACATTTTTAAAAGATAGCACTTTTTGGAATTAAAAACTATTTTATTCTGCGTTTGGTTCATGTTTTTTAATTAGAATAAAGGTAATAGTGATTTATTAAAATTATCCTCGTTCAATAATAATGTTATTTCCACATCAGGATTTAAATCTAAGTATTTCCAATATAAGTTTCACAAAATCTTATTTGATTTCAACTAGGCATCATTCCTATTACTTTGAATCTAATATTTTAAATGTTTTTAAATTAGAACAACCCTGTTTGTCAGACTTTGTCAAACAAGGAGTGGAATGTTTCCAGACAGACTTTTAGTGTAACATATTTTTATTCTTGAAAAGGCATTTGTTTCAATATTTTGACTTCAAGCAAGCGTACAGAAGAATTTTTTCTGTTTGTAGTATATTTTTTTTCAATGTTCTCATCAATTTTCAATAAGTTGACATATTTTTCAACTTTCCGCAACAAGTCTTAATTTTTGGTTTTCGACGAGATAGACTTAACTTGTAGCTCATATTGCAGTGTAGTTTTGGTTCTGATTATATAGAAAAAAAAAATATGTTTTTATGATGTTCAGATTTAATTTTGGCTTTATAATTATCTCTTTGGTTATAATTCTAAACGTACGACGCAATTTCATTACATCCTCTGTCCGACTGATATTCTGTCTATCGGTAGAAGTTAATATTTTCTATGTCGCATAAATTATGGGCGATATTGGTAACCATATTTGCACTTTATTTTTTTAAATCGAATAGGTATGAGTGTCCTTACTTTGATTATAATACGTTTTCGTTCTATAGCACGTTTTGGAAATGTAATATTCTCCAAATAGAATATTTTGGAAATAAAATTGTATGTAGCACGTTTTGGAAATAATATTTTCGAAATATAGAATGATTTGGAAATAAAGTGTTATTTTGAAGTCAAATAACTTTGCAAATGGTCTACTTAGAGACCTGATTATATTTTTACTGATTCGACACCTAGGGACGAACAAAACTACATAAATAACTTTTTTTCGATTTTTGACTGGATGGCACGTTTTGGAAAGGAGCTCCTCAATTGTCCCATTGACCAATTTTAATGGGATTTGAGGGAATTATTTCTGGGTGTAGCTGTTATGTAGTGTAATAAAAATATAAAAAAATAAAAATAAAAACCACGACGGAACCGTGATTTGAACCTGGATCAAACACGTTGAAACGCATAAGATCCAGGTTCAAATCACGGTTCCGTCGTATTTTTTTTTATTTATTTTTATATTTTTTTTATTTATTATATAAATAAACTTTAAATTTTGACTTAAATTTATCCAAAAAAAATATTATTTATTTTTCTTGCACTTTAAATTAAGCTGTAAAGAATAATCATTTCAATTTATTAAAAAATGTTTTTTTTATTAATAAAAATTTTAATTCTTAGCCAATAAATATGGTATACAAATAATTGGAGATATAATAAAGTATACTTAGGCTGAAAATACGTTTCTTTAGTTATAACATAAAAATGGTTTAAATTATCGACATAAAATATGAACATAATAAATTTACTTGTTTAGAAACGCAGCACATAAGTGAAAAGAAAACAAGAAATGGGATAAAAGAAAATGTGACTCAAACACAAACGCTGGCTTGAGCCGCAGGTAGCAACACACTCAATAAAAGTTTTCACCTAATTTGTTACCCTCAAATGATAGAATATATTATAGAAACAAAACACTATAAATAAAAATGTTTCTACACAATTTACCTAGACAGACAGATTGCTTACTCAGCTTCAATTCTATAATTCGTCGGCACAAATTTGTGCGTGACTCGTTATAAGTACGACATGCATTTGTGAAACTTTGTTCTTGCTTCGGCAGAACATATACTAAAATTGGAACGATACAGAGAAGATTAGCATGGCCCCTGCGCAAGGATGACACGCAAAATCGTGAAGCGTTCCACATTTTTTGCTGCAACTTTTTCAATTGTTATCGATTCTAAGACTAATAAAAACTGCAAAATTCCCTAACGAGACATTTTATTCCAATATTTTTTCAGTTGTTTGTTTAAAAATATTGTTTTTTTTTTATTTTTCTGAACTCTACTAATTTTTCAACATTTACAGAGCAACAATCGAGGTTGCTAACGTGGTAAAACGTGGCGTTGTCGATACGGTGAGTTGTTGAGAATAACAATAAATGTTTGTTAAAATTACAATTATTATGTTGTTCAACAGTGGCTCACTTTGGAAGATGCCAAACATGGACTGCTGCATGTGCGACTCCAGTGGTACAAATTGTCTGCTGATCGCAGTGATCTGCAGGCGGCTCTGCTGGAAACTCAGCTGCTGCGTGTCACCTCGATGAGCACCGCAATATTGTCGGTATTCATTGATTCGGCGAAGAATTTAAAGGTAGGTCGAATGGGAATTTTTTTAAAAACTTTTTGAATTAATAACATTTAGATTGAAATCGAGGTGATCAGAACCTCACAATATTATAGTAATTTGGCATATAAATCTAATTTAATGCACCCAGAAAAAAATACTATATAAATAATAGTATTTTACTATTTAGTCAATAGGATAAATTATTATTTTAATCGGAAAATACCATTAAATACTATAAAATACCATGACATTGCCATTGAGTTTATATGAAAAGATTTATTTTTTGTATACTATTAAATCAATAATTGTCCTATTGACCAATTTTAATGGAATTTGAGGGAATTTTTTTCTGGGTGTGGATTTTTTTAATAATATATGAGATCAGAAATTCGATATTATTATTATTTAAACTGAAATTGAAATCCTTCTAATTTTTTATATCTTCCCCTACGCAATTCAGCAAGCACGCTCCAGCTCCAAGCCGGATCCCTACCTCGTCTGCAGTGTCGGCAAGCAGAAGCAGCAAACCGGCATGATCATGCGTGACGATTCGCCCGTCTGGGAGCAGGGTTTCACCTTTCTGGTAGGAAATCCCGACAACGATACCCTCGGCGTCAAGATCTTCGATCAAAAGACCGGCAATGAAATCGGCCAATTCACTTACGTGCTGGGCACGCTGCTAAATAGAAAGAATTTAGAGGTCGTTGCACAACCCTTCCAGTTGGAAAAGTCCGGACCCGAATCAAAGATCATTATGTCACTCTCGCTGCGTATTCTCAAAGTAGCCGACATTGTCGAAGAGAACGATGTGCTGCCCGCAGCCACCGAACCTGCCGTCGCCTTGTCACGCAGCAGCTCAGTAAAGACACCCACAGCCGATGGCAGCTCCATCTCGAAAGAATTACAGTCACAACAATCTGCATCTAGTCGCATTAGCGTAGAATCACCCATTGCCGAAGAGGAGCATTCGTCGAAAATTTCAAACAGTTCGATTTCATCGACACCACCACGTAGTCCAAAGCCGTTTTCGGCTACACTGGCCGGTGCTGGTGACGAGTCGCTGTTGACGCACCGTCTGCCGGACAGCATTTCAACCGCAGGCGATCACGGATTGGGTCGCATGCAGATGTCTATACGCTACAGTGTACAGCGTCAGAAACTTTCGGTAACCATACATAAAATCATGCATATCCCACTGCGTGATCCCTCGAATATACCAGATCCATATGTTAAGCTGTACCTCTTGCCGGGTCGCAGCAAAGAGTCGAAGCGCAAAACTCCTGTGGTGAAGGACAATTGCAATCCGGTGTACGAGTCGACTTTCGAGTACCTGATCTCGACGGCTGAACTCATGCAAACGGAACTGGAGGTGACGGTCTGCACACAGAAGGGTTTTCTTTATGGCGGCAGTCCGATAATCGGCGCGGTAAGTTTTTATTTTATTTTGAGGAAATAAGAATTATTCGACCAGCTGTTGTTAGGAGGTGAATTTGTATATGAGTAACTAATTCACATCTATTTGTAAGGAATACAATTCAAATTGACACGATCTTGTGTTACTTTGTTCTAAAATTTCGGCTTCAGCTAAAATTTACTGAAATTGGAACAATTTTTATACATTTTTATACATTTTTATAATCACTATGGATAGGATTAAACGATCGCTCCAACCATTTTACAGGAAATAAATTCGGATATACAGAATCCTAAAATGAAATAACGTTAAAATGCAGAATGGGAGGTTCAAAATATCAGAACTAAAAGTCACCAAATACATTTTTATGAAAATCTTATATTTCGAGTTTTCTTGGTCATTATTACAAAAAGTAATTAATTGATTTTTAAAGTTGAAATACCAATTGATAGATACATATCATTCTTATCATTTGGTAGAAATATTGAGTTCAACGTTCCGAAATTGACAGATCTATAAAGATTTTTGTAAATGAATAATTAGCATTTTGAAAATGTAGTTGGTGACTTTTAGTTCTACAACGACGTGATGTTTGAAGCGTTTTGGAACCAGGTTCTAATCCCGGTCCGTCACTATACATATTTTTTTTATTTTCAATAATGTTCAGACATGTTTAAAAAGATATATGTATGTATAAAATAGTACCCAAACGCAACACATAAGTAAAACGAAAATAGAAATAGGGGTATAAGAAAATGTGTAGATATAATTTACACTCAACACACATGTGACTTGAGTCACTTAACAGGTATAAACAAACCCTATAAATGTTTCAACATAATTTGCTACCCTTAAATACTAAATATCTTATCGAAACAAAACTCTATAAATGTTTCTACACAATTTACCTAGACAGACAGCTTGCTTACTCAGCATCAATTTTATAATTCGTCGGCACTATTTCGTGCGTGTCTCGATATAAGTACGACATGTATTTGTGAAGCTTTGTTCTTGCTTCGGCAGAACATATACTAAAATTGGAACGATACAGAGAAGATTAGCATGGCCCCTGCGCAAGGATGACACGCAAAATCGTGAAGCGTTCCACATTTTTTGCAATAATTTTTAAAAATATACATTTTTATAATTCAAGCATTAAAAATATATAAAAAAATATTCATATTTAAAACCAACAAAACAATAAAATATAAAATGTAACAAAAAATCTTATGTTATATAAAGGGTATTTCAACAAAGACGCTACAAAAGTAGAGCGACAGGGACAGCAAACGACGCTATATTTCTTGCCGCTCTTTTGATATTTCTCTTCAGTAAGGTTTGCCATTTCATGATGGAAAGATATACGAATTCGAATTTCGGTAGTAAATTTTAATAATTTCGACTCGTTGTTGGCTCGTATATCTTTCCATAATGAAATGGCAAACCTTACTAAAGAGAAATGTCAAAAGAGCGGCAAGAAATATGGCGTCGTTTGCTGTCCCTGTCGCTCTACTTTTGTAGCGACCCTTGAAAAAAACTTTTGTAGCGCTCGTATTGAAAAACCCTTTTTTTTAAGCCTAAATTTGTATATATATTTTTTTTTAGGTTTTATTTAATTTATAAATAAAATTTAATGCGAAAAAGCTACACAATTAAAATACATTAAAATTTCGAATGAAAATTCATTTTTTAAATACTAAAGCATGTAAACGAAAAATTTTTCCCTTACTCACACTGAGAAAAAAAATACAATATAAATAATAGTTTTTTACTATTAAAAATAGTCAATAGGATAAATTATTATAATCGGAAAATACCATTGAATACTACAAAATACCATGACATTTCCATTGAGTTTATATAAAAATATTTATTTTTTGTATACTATTAAATCAATAATTGTACCATTGACCAATTTTAATAGGATTTGAGGGAATTTTAGTCTGGGTGCATTATTTAAAAACTTAACATAGTAAAAAGAAAAATGATATTAGAAATGAAGAACAATACTCCAAGTTTTCAAAAATAGTTAAAGATTTATATTTCTGAATGATATAGGACGAATTTTCATATTTTTGTCTTCAAGTCCACCATCAAAAAGTGTGCCCAAAAGCTCTTAAATCGTGTGAAATAGATTATTTTCGGAGCCACACAACTGATATTAAAAGTATGTTTTGTATAGGGAATTCTTAGGAGAACTTGAGTTTTGAAATTGGTGATATTGTCTTTTATGACTATGGAGATAAAAATCAGTAAAGTTTTCATGAAAAATCTTTCAAAAATTGTAAAAAAAAAACAAAAGTTATCCGATTTTTTAAATTCTTTTTTTATAAAAAGCTTACATTAATATCTAAAGAAAATATGTTCAGTGAGAAAATATATTCTTTAGTTTAAAAGATATACATTAAAAAGGATTATGCCAGAATATTTTGGATAATTTTTATCATTTAAAATATCCTCAGTAATGTGTTCTATCTAAAAAATATAACAAAAGTTTATGTTACTGAAGAGGAATAAATATTACAGAGATTTGCGTATAAGTCCAATTTTCTCAAATTTTTTGTAGTAAACTCTAGCAGCACAATGCAACTTTGAAGCTCTACCCCAAGTTTGGGAAAAAATTTCGATCCGCCCTAATGTTCATATTCTATATCTTTAAAACTAAATTAGATATTTTCTCAACTGAGCATAAGTTCTTTAGATTTTAAAGTAAGCTTTTTATAAACAAAATAATTTTTAAAATCGAATAACTTTTGGATTTTTACAATTTTTGTTCATGAATTTTTCATGAAAAAAATCTCAACTTTACTGATTTTTAACTCCATAACCATAAAAGACAAAATCACTAATTTCAAAACTTGAGTTCTTTTAAGAATTCTAGTTACAACACTTTTAAATTTTTAAAATCTGTTGATTTTAAAAATCAACAGATTTTTTATTTCAGTTTTATAAAATTTCAATAATTTTCGAAGAATTGATTTTATGTAAGCCAAAAATTTAAGCCAGGGAAGTTTGGAGTGTTAAAATCCTTTCGAACAAATTGTAGCATGTGGTTCTATATAACAAAAATATATCTTTAATCCAATTCATCGCTCTATATGGAACTTTAAATTAACTCAATTTAAATCTCATCTTTACTTTTTGAAAATGTGAAATATATTAATTTTTTTTTGTCACATCTCTTATTGATTGTTGTGGTCTGATTCTAAAACTTTACTTTCACTGCAAATTTTCGATTCAAAAATCATGATTTACCACCAGATTCACGGTTACTCTCAATGAAGATGTTCTCTCGAAACAGAATTGTCCTATTTCATTTGGGTATTATTTCACATATTTCAGATATTTAGCAAAAATATATATTAAACCTAAATTAATTTATAAAATAATATTTTTTTTACAAATTAACAATTTTTTTGTATATTTCAGCTCAAAATCCCACTTGCTGATCCAGAAATCTCCGGAAATGGCTTGAGTACTTGGTTTGACTTGGAACCAGAAAACAAGCATGATTAAACGAATGCATAACAATCAGAATTATACCTCGAAAATTTTGACAATGACTATTTTTTTCTTTTAAATGACTAAGTATTGTAATCTCTTGACCGTAGACTCTCTTTTTTTACACGATATACAATATTTTTCAATGCACGGCTCTTTTATATTTTGTATAAACTGTATTTGTTTTTTTTTCTACATGTTAAATATTTTAATTTTAAAAATATTATATCTTCACACTCTAAAGTGTACAAATTAAAAAAAAAAAAGTAAAAATATAAATGAAATCTCAAATTAATAGTATCTCTCAAAGAGTTTTGGCCGTTATGACATCGTCGTTGTAGAGGTAAGCCCCACCAACTACATTTCAAAATTTTCAATTATTGGATGGTAAAAATCACTTATTGACAATTTCTGATCGATAAAGCTAATATTAATACCTATAATTTGATTATATCTTAATTTTTTTAATTCATTTGCTACTTTTCTTGAAACAGGGTATTTGATTTGTGTAATTTCTACAATGACGATACCTACAGCCGATATATACTCTAAATATCGTTATGTGAATGTACTATAATAGCTATTAAACTGAAATTATAAAAAAAATGTCTGTACATTAAAGAACAAATATATAATAAAACAAAACTTTTAAAAACAAGTTTGAATTTTGTTTTCGATCAGGTTTTGTGGGATTTGTAGCACGACAAGATCAACACGGATGGAAAAAAAATTCTTAAATCCAGAAGGAATCAAGTAGTATTCGGATTGATATATAGCGGACCAAAAATGTATTCGCATTAAGAAACACCACAACTTGAAACCCATTTTTACCCAATTTTTTTTCAAAGACGCTACGTAATAGAAAAAAGCAGAGTATGCAATAAGAATAAGCATACTTTAAATATAAAGTATTGATATTTACAGATTACATACAAAAGTATTTATATTGAAAATTGATTATATAAAACAGTCCCAAAAATGTAGTTATTTTAATGACTGAATCTGAGTCGATTTAGTTTTTGAGGACCCCACCTTATTTTTTATGGGGAGCATATTTGCCGAAGAAAGTATAATAGATTTATCAAGCGATCACGCGGTATGTAAAAATTGGTAATTAGTAGTGTTAAAATTTAAAAAAATGAGGGTTATAGAAAAACGTTGAAACGATATTCAAAGCAAAAAAAAAAAACAGTTGGGAAGGTTAGATCAATCAAATTTTAAAGTAGGTGTAATTATGATAGTTAGGATTATCAAAATTATACGAATCCTGAAAATAACTACAAACATTCAATCGCTGAAGAATTTCCATTCATTTGATACCCATATTTACAAATGGGTAGGTGTACCGAATTTCAATTTTTTTTTTTTGTGAACCACAAGTCTTTTCGCCGGAAAACATTATTATCACGTACTTGAGCATGATATCAATATATATTTGACCAAAAAAGTTTACCTAGGCACGTATACATAAAAATTGATCTTTATATGTACATTTTATATGAGGTATTTGAACATAAGTTGTCGGATCATAGGTCACAATGAACCGATCTCGCCAATTTTTTCGCACTTTCAGCGTAGGTATATTAGTAATCTCAGTTATAAGTTTCATTTATCTAGCTCTTCAATTTTAAAAGTAGTAGGGATTTCAACAGACAGACAGACAGACGGACATCGCTAAATCGACTCAGGAGGTCATGCTGATGAAGAATATATATACTTTTCCATACCGGAGATGCTTCCTTCTGGGTGTTACAAACGGCGTACCAAACTGAATATACCCTTTCACTCTTAGTGTAGGGTATAAAAATGCGTCTCTTCATGATTAACAAAAGTTCATGCTGAAGAAAGCAAACCTGTTTCTTTTGAAATTAATATACGTAATATAATCCTTATGTTTTAATTCAGAAAAATGTATATATTAGCCTAACAATTGATGGCAATGTTGGTAGATCGTGGCTGTTTGTACACTAAGAAAACAAAGATGATTACCAGAAATATCACAGCCCTAAATATCAAGTTATTTACAAATTATTTACATCGTCTTTGAGAGAACCATTTCTCAAACATCCGTCAAATACGATAAATATTGCTGGCAACCATCTTTCAAATTAACGATTATTTATAGCAACCATCTTATAGCAATTTATAGCAATAAACATCTTACAAATATAAAGAAAGTTGAGGAATATTTGGAACAGATGCTCCATTAGAATTCGCGAAGTAACTTTTATTGAATTGAAAGAAAATGAATCAAATGTATTTTTATTTATTCTAGAATTAAAACAGTATCTTGGTATACATCGCCATCGTCTTTATAAAACCTTCGAAGGTAAAATTGTACAACGACTTGAGATTTCTTCGCAGAAGTTCCAAGTCCGACCGGCGATGCTGTCATCAAAGTAAACTATGAAAAGAAATATTTTCCATCGCGTGTTGATAATTTAAATCACAGGATATTTTATTTTCACTTTTACCATTAAAATGTAATATAGTTACACCATTTGATTTACTTAATTGTTGTGGATAAATCGAGAGTAAAGAAAAAAATACGCCATTTTCTTTTTTTATAGTAGAAAAATGTCAAAATACCTCAAAAGTTTTGCAGCAAATGTCGAAGAACTCAGGATGTTTGCTATCAGTCAACTGTAAATATCTCAATTTTCATTGCTGTTGTGGCAAACATCTCGTAACTATCGGCTTATATGTCATATTTAAAAAATATTAAGAGTTTTGAAACTTATGGGATGTTTGAATATTTGCTACAAGGCGTAAATTTAAACAGATAGTTGCAGCAAGACTTTCATAAACATTTTCTTTTCTTAGTGTAGAATACGATTGGTCAGCTAGATGAGAGGAAGATTAAAGGAGGACTAACGAAGACCCACTAAAATATTGATTAAGTAAAAATTGATAAATGGGAAAAAATTATAATTTAAAAAAAAAAATTAATAAAAATATAAAAGATTTTTTTTTTACTTAACCTTTTTTTGTTTCTTTGCGTGAATATCATTTATTTAAATATTGTACCATATATTATTTAAAATTTCAATTTTAAATTATACATTTTTTCTCTTAAAATCGTATTAACATTTTTTAAATCGGAGAAACCATGTTCTATAAATCATATAAACTTTGAAGAAAACCATGAGGAAAAAACCATTTCTTTAATTTGAAGAAATTATTTTCAATACTGAGAAATTATTTTTAATTTAAGATTTTTCAAAATCTACTTTGAAATCTCCATAAAATGTATGTATTTAAAAATTTAACTTGAAATTACTCAAAAAATCTTTATCAGTCAGGGTCCGTTCTATTCGGTAGTAAAAGTGGATATGGTATGAAAGGGTAATTATTTTGCTATAAATTAAATTAAATTTCTACGTAAAAACTTTTTATGGTTTTTGGTGGATAACGTTCAAATTCAAAAATTTTGACTAAATTCAGCTTTAACGCCTCTGGAACATCCCGGCCGTAAGAGTGGGCATGTGGTGAAAGGGTATTAATTTACCTATAACTTAAAGTAAATTTTGGCTTAACTGCTTTTAACTGGCAGAAGTTATGAACGCTCAAAATTGAAATTTTGAAAAAAATTTACTTTTTTTATCTTCCATAGCACCCAAAAAAAAAAAAAAAAAGAAAAAGTATGACAATCGTTTCTTTTTAAAAAATATAAATAAAATATCCAGTATTTAAAAAAATGTAACCCGAAATATTTTTAAAACTCACGGAGATATTAGAACTCGAATTGAAAAAACCAATTCACAAATTTTCACTTTATACAAATTTTAAGAGGTTCAAAATTTGAAACCAAAAATATATATATATTTTTGAGTATCTAATATCAACAAAAAAAATTGTTTGTTGTATGTACTAAAATTGGAAAAGAAAAAAAATCAACTTTGGCTACTTACACAGCAGAATCTAATCGATAGATTTTTATCCTAAAAACACATCTAATCAATTTCCAATCAAAGAAAAAAAACGCATTCAAAAATATTCACTACATCGACAGATACAGAGTTTTGGCCGATAAAAAAATGTTTCTGAACTACTGTGCGACGCGTCGCAGTGGGTAAGAAGGCACTTTTGCGTCTCATAAATCTGTAACTTTTGTTGTACAAGAGATAAATGGACAAAATTTTGGATACAGTCAGGTAATAGATGTATCTTGCTATTGTTAATGGGCGGTGTTCGAAAAGGGGGAGTGGCACTTTTACTAACGAAAGTTGAATGATATTATATATGCCTATAACTTATGCATTTGTAGAGATAAATAGATGAAACTTTGCAATCATTTACTCTATATTTGTATCTTGCGATAGTAGAAAAAATGGGTGGAATCGGAAAGGGTGTGGCACTATTATATATGTATGTCGTACAAATAATGTTTGCACTTATTAGGCTATAACTTTTGAAGTTTAAGAGTTAACTGAACGAAATTTAGTTAGCTTATAATAAAAATGGGCGGAATTGGAAAAGGGGGAGTGGCAGTTTCATATGTAAAAGTTTAATGTATAACCCTGGCATTGTTATCAGAGATAAATGAATAAAATTTTGGATTCATATAGTACACATCTTGTACTATTTTGTGAAAAATGGAAAAAATCTGAAATGGGGGAGTGGCAATTTTCGTATATGAAAATTGAAAATGTGTTTGTAACACTTATTTATCTGTAATTTTTTTTTAAAGAGATAAACACTTAAAATTTTGGATTTAATTAGTTTGTGGATGCACCTTACACTAATGGGCGGAATTGGAATTGTGGCACATTTCATATATTAAAATTCAATATTTTGAAAAATGTAAATTTTTGCCACATAATTATCTGTAACTTTTGTATTTAATTAGATATTGATAGTATCTTACTATGTTCCAAAAATGGAAAGAATTGGACAAGCGGAAATAAGATTTTTCATATATCAAACTCAGTGCATAATCCTAGAATAATTGTTGTAGAAAATCTCAATTTCTTGCATTTCGTCCATTGAGGAAAAACGTTATAAAACATGAACGGAATAACCGATTTTGACGATTTTGGTATCAAATTATTTGTATTAATGCCAGCAGTAATATTTCGTATGTCTGTATATTATAAATATTAAAATGAAGGGTATTAATCGCATATTTTCGAGGTTATAATATTTTTTAATAAAATCGCTATAAATTCCGAACGGTTCGACTAATTTTTATAAAATTTGCATTGCAATGTTTATCACGACGTAAGTATTGTCACAATATATATTTAGTTAATCCTTTCGCTTTGGAAATATTGTTGTTTGCCAAAATCAAATATTTCTTTTTTGACACGTCTTACATTTTGGGCTGTGACATATTTTGCGCAAATATGCGCACTATCTATTTCTGTTTCTCTAAATAACCATTAAATTGTATATTCATTAAAATTTCTTTCGGCGAGGAACAGCGCGATAGTTAAAAAAATTTAAGTATTCAAAATATGCATCTACTCTTTAATTTTTTAAAGTGTACAAAGCATATGATAACAATTCTAAAAACACTGTTTGAAAGCTGAATATCATACCTATCCAAAATGGTATCACATAATATATATTTGGTTTGAAACATTTCGAAAAAATACACTTAAAAACATTGCTCAAAAAACCTTAAAATTTTTTTATTTATTTTTCATGTTTGAGCATGTGTTTCGTATATTAAAAATAAAAATAATGCAAAAAATGTTTTTGATTATGAAAATTCAATAATTTATCTTTATAAAACAGTTTATTTCATTCATTTCCGACGACTATCACCTAAAGTATTTATGAGACGCTAAACCGGTTTCTGACCCATAGTGCGACGCTCCGTTTAAATGTTATGCGCATTTAAAGAAAAACTGTTTTTCAATTTCCGATATCTTTGGAACCGTTGAACCTAATTAAATGAAATTCAGCATACAAAATCTAGTTTGAAATCTCAATAAAAAAAATCTCCGACAACTTTAGACACTTTAAGACGCTCCGTTTAAAGTTATGAGCATTTAAGGAAAAACTATTTTCAATTTCCGATATCTTTGGAAACGTTTAAGTTTTTCGTAAAACTATTTTTCCACAGTCTGTTATTTTTTTATTCGAAGTAGTGAAATCAGTAGTTGAAATCAGCACCAGTGAATTATATAGAATTGATATATAGGATGACCATGGCAAAAATCATGTTGGGAAGTTTAATATCCAATAAAATTATTTGTGTTTATCTTATACTTTATCTGTGCTACTTTACAAAATTAGAGGTTAATCGTTGCTTACAAATATGAGTCGCCAAGAAATTATTTCAAGAATCGCAAATTTTCATCTTGTTTTTAAAAAAATAAGAAATATTTTTCTTGAATTGAAGAAATTTGTTCGCTTTTAAAATGCATTCATAAAATAGAATTAGTTAATATTAATGTATTCAATTTATTTCGAATTAATTTTCGCAGTGGCAACATTATTACAATGTGAAGTTTGAATTTTGAGTTCATAAAGAATTTAAAAGTTATAAAAGTTAATTTTAGAAGTTGACCTAAAAATTAAACTATTTCAAATTTTATAATTTATATTTTATAATCATTATATTTTATGAAATATAAAATTTGAATAGAAATAACTTTCAGTTTGAACTAAAACCAGTTGGGAAGGTTAGATCACATGGGAAATTTTAAAGTAGGTGTAATTATGATAGTTAGGATTATCAAAATTATAGTCGGTCTAAGCCAACTATAAATACCCTACACATATGTGTGGTTACCATTCAAAGTGATATATAGGTCACCAGGGTATACGAATCCTGAAAATAACTACAAACATTGAATCGCTGAAGAATTTCCATTCATTTGATACCCATATTTACAAATGGGTAGGTGTACCGAATTTCGATTTTTTTTGTGAACCAAAAGTCTTTTCGCCGGAAAACATTATTATCATGTATTTGAGCATGATAATAATAATAAATAATAGTTTGGCGCTACAGTCCTGTATAGAACTTCGGCCGAGCTCTCTCACCGTTTTGAGCTGTGCGTGTTATATTTGTAATCAAAGTGGTGGGACCTACAGTTTATTGCCGAATCCGAACGGCGGGTGAGAGCTTTTCATAGGCAATGTTTTACTCTCGTAGGTTTGCCATTTACTGACGAGAGGTAGCGCGGTATAGAAAATGTTTCTATGAAAAGATGTTGTTAGCCCCAGTCCAGGCTTGAACCGGGGACCTTTCGGCTCGTAGTCCAACGCACTAACCACTGAGCTACCGCGGCTACAATCAGTGATATCAGTATATATTTGACCAAAAAAGTTTACCTAAGCACGTATACATAAAAATTGATCTTTATATGTACAATTTATATGAGGTATTTGAACATAAGTGGTCGGATCATAGGTCACAATGGACCGATCTCGCCAATTTGTTCGCACATACAGCGTAGGTATATTAGTAATCTAAGTTATAAGTTTCATTTATCTAGCTCTTCAATTTTAAAAGTAGTAGGGATTTCAACAGACAGACAGACGGACAGACAGACGGACAGACGGACATCGCTAAATCGACTCAGGAGGTCATGCTGATCAAGAATATATATACTTTTCCATACCGGAGATGCTTCCTTCTGGGTGTTACAAACGGCGTACCAAACTGAATATACCCTTTCACTCTTAGTGTAGGGTATAATTAGTGGTATAAAGTGATTTTTGATATTCGAAACTTTTAAACTATTCCACATTTTAACTACATTTCGTAAAAAAAAAACGCATATATGTGTTTTTTTGCAGAGTTTAGTTTTATTTATTATATGTTTCAAATAAATCAATATATTGGTTTTATCAATTTTATACATAGCTACTTTTTGTAAGTTATATCATAATCACATAGATAATATAAATAGTTAAAATGAGATAAATTTTCTTTTTTTTCTGCATTATATACATGGATAGATAGTTAATAGTGTATGATACTCATTTTGTGTAATAGTTAATAATATATGTATGTAGTATATTTATAAATATAAAATATATGCTTAAAATTAATTTCACATTAGCGCAAATTTGAAATTTTCAACACAGTTTTGTTTTTTTTTTTGTAATATTCCTCTTATATATATTTAAGAATTTATAAAATAGTTATGACACCACATTTAGATGTTTTTGTTTTTTTTTTTATTCTTTTTTCAAGTTATTTATGTAAATAGAATTGCAATTTTTATTATTTGCACTTTAATGGTAAATTTTAAAATAATTTGTTTTTGATATACCTATTACATAATTATTTTCTCTGCTTTAAAATTATAAATTAAACTTATAAAAGGCATGACTTGTATGTATACTGTTGTTTAGTTTTATTTAATTGTTTTAAATTTGGATTTTGGTCATATTACGCATTGTTACTCTATAAAAAGTCTATAGACTTCATATTCAACATTTCTATATAATTTGAATGTGATGATTTTGACTGCATATATCATTTTTTCTATCACACAACAGTTTTTTTTATTGCAATTGAAATTTCAAGTACTTTTCAGTAACTACACAACTAGAACAAAATACAAAAGGTTATCTTTGCGTGAACAGTTCACTATTAAGCATCTTTTGGATACCACAGAAAGATGACTTCTCATAGTAAACAAATTGGAATAATCCTCTCATAGTACGCCTGAACTTCATATTTCAATGTTGGTGTTCGTTTTTTTACATATTTTGGGATCAACATGGAGCAAACACAATTTTGGTATTTTATTTAAACAATAAACTTTAATATAGACTTGTTCACGGAGAGAAAACACTTCTAAAATGCAGAAGAAATCAAGAAATATACGGAGTGATATAGCTAAAAAGAAACATTCTGGATATTAAGAAACAGCACTTCTTAGTTATCAAACAAATAACTAAAAGCAATTATTCTTTATAATACAGAGTTGAGTATCTTGAATATCAGAAATGTTGTTTTCTTCCAAAATATAAAGAACACGTGTTCACATAACTGTTGTTTTTCGATCTTGCTTTGTCTGAAATATACGCTATCCCTAGTAGAAATTTACCCTATTAGGATAGACATGGTCATGTCCAGATCATGTTCGTCATGTAACTGATCGGGTTATGACAAGGAAAAAATTCCATGATCAGTTCCCCATTATGACCTTATTTCCCCATTATGACCAATTTCTACTAGGAATTATGCTACGTTGTGCGTTCTCCGTCTGTCATCGCCATCTGTTTGTTAGTGTGGCAGTTATTGCACTTAGTTACTTTTTTGATACCTAAGAACATAATCTCTGCATATCAAGCATAATTGCTCTTAATTACTTTCAACGTATCGACAGATATGCACACTAACAAACAGATAGCGATGGCAGATGGACGACGACAAATAAAGCATACGAGCGAATATTACACAAAAACAAAATCGATGAAAACAACAACAGATACATGAACACATGTTCTTTTCGAGAATAATACAGCAACAATTTTGCATTTTCTCTTGGGTTTTTAATAGTCAATAAATAATTAACTTCTTAAAATCCAGGAGAATAAATCTTGTTTACTTTTTTGATAACTAAGTAATTTGCTTTCTTAATATTCAGATGATTAATTCTAGAATTTTAGTAGCATTTTATTGATATTAGTGAAATTCTGCAAATTTTCATTCGTGCCGAATTCCTTTGAAGTTTTAAAAGTTTATTTCCCTTATTATAAAAATAATATGAAATATCATTTTGAATATTTCTCATAATTTTTGCAAATTAAATAATCGAATGACAAACTAATACGTGTGTTTTGTTAATTAATAGGGTTGAGTAAAGTGTTATCTTATCGGTTTCCGATTATGTCTTTTATTGATAGACTAAAAGATAACTTTTCGGATATCTTATCGAGAACCAAAAGTATAATAAGGACATTCTTAAGCTTTTTGATACCTTTGGACAACTTTTCCGACAACATTTTGATAACGTTAATTTTTAATAGTTAACATAGAGTTATGTTTTGTGCATCGTTTGTCTGGTTGGGTATTTTGAATATGAAAAGTGTATAATTTTACAGAAGAAGTTGGCCAAAAAAAAAAATTTAAAACCATTTTTTAAAGTCAATATCCCAATTAATATTTAAAATATTTAATTCTAAATTAGAAATATTTTTATTTTTAGACTTTTTTTGGATTATTTTTTTTTAATACTACTAGAGTATTTTATAGAGATACTTATAATAAGAAAAAATAATATGGTTCATCTAGATTCTAGAATATAGTACAAAAACATGTTTTTTTCCTGTAATTTTATATTTAAAAATGTAGATCAAATGTCTGAAATTTATTTTTTCGAGTTTGATTAAATTATAACAAAGTAAACTATGAACCATTTTATTTTTACTCACTAAATCTTAAAAAAATCATGAAAAATAAGTCTAAAGTAATCCAAAAAATGTAATATTTTTGCAGTAATATTTTTCGAGTAATATTTTTCGAGTTTAGATCTAAATATCTAGAAAATTAATTAGAATATGTTTATTGTTTTTAATCATTAAATAATCTTCGACACTCTAAGAAAAATTTTGTTCAATTATTTATTTTTTTATTAAAAAAAAGGGACTTAAAATGACAAAAATTTCTATTGCAATTCTCCTAAAAGCATTACGTGATAGGAAGGAAGTAACTGAGTAGAGTATACAGTCCAAAACAGCACACTCGAATAATATAGAAATTTTGTAAATTATTAAAAATTATGTTGAGTACTCATATTTTTTATAACAAAATATATTCAAAATATATATGCGTCACTGTCATGCCAAAGGGGGAAATGTGCATTTTTAAAAATGTTGGGAAATCAAATTTTAAAGTTTGAAGTGCTTTAAAAATTAGTAAAATTTATTTTTGTTTCCTTTTTTTGTGTTATTTCGATTTATTGATCAATTAATTTGACGTATATAAAATATCTCTGAATTTAGATAACTGACTGAATTATAAATAAGGATTTTGTGAGGCTATATCCTGGCTAAAAACGCAAATATTTTACTTTTTATGCTTAACGCTTTGTTTGCGCAAGATAAATTAGTGATGTGAAGGCATTCATTGTTTGTTTTTAAAGCACCTATCGATTGGCATCATTATTTAAAAGTAATTTTCCAAATATTAATTTGCCATTTCTTATTTGCCAGAAAAATGTTTTTTTTAATAATGATGCCAATTGATAGTTGCTTTAAAAACAAACAATTAATTCCGTTACATTATTTTCTCTTGCACCAATAAAGAGTTATATGAAAAAAACGAAGAAATTGAATAATTGAAAATATTGTCATGCCAAAAGGGCGAATCATTTCGTTATTTTACTATAACTCTTTATTCGTACAAGATAAAATAGTGGTGCAACGGCATTAATTGTTTGTTTTTAAAGCACCTATCGATTGGCATCATTACTTAAAAATATTTTGCCAACAATTTTTCCTGCTAATGATACACCCAGAAAAAAATTCCCTCAAATCCCATTAAAATTGGTCAATAGAACAATTATTGATTTAATAGTATACAAAAAATAAAAATGTTCATATAAACTCAATGGCAATGTAATGGTATTTTCTAGTATTTAATGGTATTTTCCGATTAAAATAATAATTTATCCTATTGAATATTTTTAATAGTAAAAAACTATTATTTATATAGTATTTTTTTCTGATGTAAATATTCAAACAAAATATTTTAAAATAATGAAGATCATCGATACGTGCTTTAAAAACAAATAATTAATGCCTTTACACTACTATTTTTACTTTTTTAAAGCACACCCAGAAAAAAATACTATAAAAATAATAGTTTTTTACATTAAAAATAGTCAATAGGATAAATTATTATTTTAATCGGAAAATATCATTAAATACTATAAAATACCATGACATTGCCATTGAGTTTATATGAGAAGATTTATTTTTTGTATACTATTAAATCAATAATTGTCCAATTAACCAATTTTAATGGGATTTGAGGGAATTTTTTCTGGGTGCACCTATCGATTCGCATCATTATTTAAAAATAATTTTCCAAAAAAAAATCTTGCAAATGATAAAATTTCAAAAATATATTTTTAAATATGATGATGATCGATAGGTATTTTAAAAACAAACAATTAATGCCTGTACACTACTATATAATTTTATTCCAATATAAAGTTATGGCAAAAAAATGAAACGATTCGCCCTTTTGGGTTGACAATTTCAATTTATCGAATTCGCCGTTTTTGTTTTGTCTTTGTGGCTAGAAATTATCCAACAAAACCACACACGATTTTGGCAGAGTATACTTGAGGAAAAACTACATTGAAAAATGAAAATAACGCAAATTTCAAAAAATTACACATTCGCCCCTTTGGCTTATAACGTTATTCTTTACGGCCCCATTATGTTGCATAAGCAATGTAAAATTTACTCTTACTGAACTCTTCGAATTTTTAGTTCGCTGTTTAAAGTTATTGAATTTCTTTTTAGACATTTATTATTATTATTCTTTTTTTATAATTTTTTAATTTTATGTTGCTTTGTATTATAAACATTATTAAGCCTAAATGCATATTTAAGCTGAGGTAGTTTTTTGTTTTTTTTTTTAATAAATTTAAACATCTTTGACATTTTAAAATCACTGCACATTTAACAATCAACATTTTAGACATTTTAAACAATTGTTTATGTGTTGGACAAAATCTGTCTGTGCGTTTTTAATGCTAACATTAAATAATTTGAAACTCTAAATTTATTTTTTATAACATAGCTAATTTTATAATTTAAATCAAGCACAAATTGTTTAACTGCAGGAACTTTCAATGACTGCTCCAAACCTTCAATTTGTTTTTTTTATACATATTTTTATCAATCACTTAAGCTACTATTTCTCTGTATAATAATTATATATAAAAGCTTTAAAAATTTCTGCTTGTACTTTTTGTGTGAATGCTATTTGCAGCTGCTTTTCGAAACCCTAGTTGGAATTTAACTTACCACGCAAGACCTGTTCACAGAAAAAAATAATCAACGTAAATATAGCAACCGATATTAATTTCATTCATTAATCAATCCAGCAATGAAATTCACTAATTTAATGAAAACATTTGCTATTCTTAGTTTATTTAGCAATTTCGTTTGCTAATATTAATATTTATACGTCAATGCAGCAAACAATTAGCTGCATTGACGTACAAATATTGATATTAGCAAACGGATTTGCTCAATTAAGTGTTTTCATTCAATTTGTGAATTTCATTGCTGGCTGATTAATGAATGTAATTAATATCGGTTGCTATATTTACGTCGATTACATTTGTCTGTGTTCATTAACTGCGCACGTTGTTCTTCGTCAATGCAAAATTAAATCAATGCTCAATTTTCGAACATGGCCTTAGAATTAAAATTCTACAAGGGAATAGCATTATTAGGAATTTTCACATTTAATTTGAACAACTAATATTTACAATTTAAGTTTGTTTCTTTTCTCAAACAACTATTTAATGTTTATATAAATTAAACAATTATATATGTTGTATAACTATTTAATAATTGAAAATTCTAGACGCCTTTCGTAAATTGGTTAAAAAAAATAAACCATCACTTTAGTCGCCTAACTGAGTTTAGTCGCCTAACGAAGCAAGTTTAAAACTTTAATCACGATTTTGTGTCGCTGTCTCTGGCTTAATTCTAAATCTTAATATGTGTGTGCTTAAATTTATTTTATTGTATATCGATCGTATGCTAAAAAGCTAATTCATTTCACAGACATAAAACACTTTGCATTTTAAAGAACCTACAAAGAACTAAAAATCTAAACAAATTTTTGATTTTTAAATTTGAACACAACTAGTTGACATGCAATGAGGTACTAATTTAAAGTTTTTTAAACAAAATATTTTTTAAATAATAAAAAATTATTAAATCAAGCATTAAATTTGAAAAAAAAAAATATTTAAAGAAATATTTTAAAATACTAGAATAGTTTTTTTAAAATAGCATTTTGAGTGTGCTTCTATTTAAAAACATAAAGCAAACAATTAAATTAAGTAATAAAATAAAATTAATGGTTGAAATATATTATCTCTCGAAATGATGATTTACATTAGATTTAAAAATTGCTTAAAGTATTTCTAAAATTCAAATATTTGAAAAGATTCTAAAATTCAAATATTTGAAAATATTCTAAAATTCAAATTTTTGAAAATATTATTTTTTTTATTTTTTTAAAGTTATTCGACAATGTTCTATGCAATTATTTTTCTACTCAAAATATTGTTCTACATATTTAGATGCAAATTGAGTACATTAAACAGAAAGTTTTTGGTCATGTTTTAACTTCACGTTTTATGAAATTTTTTAAAAAAGATCTTTAAGAAGTCTAATAAATTATAATTAAAATTTTTTCAACTCAAAATATAGACAAACATTTAATTTTAAGAAAATTAAATTTTTAAGTAATTCGGTCATCTTCATTTCACCGATTTTATATGAGGATTTTTATTTAGGTTTTATATTTAAAAAATATACAAGCTGTTCATACATATCAATAAATCAGGGGGTCATTTTATGACTCAACAAAATAAGAAAATGTAAAATAAAAATATGTCTAATTTTGTGCTTAGTATTACTGACATAATCTAGTCCAGAAATTTTTTTATAAAGTATAAACAGTTGATAAATAGGTAACAACTTTTTACTAATGTTTTAGACAATGAAATTATCTTTCCATATCACATCTTCGAACCGCATATATTTGTCCTTTAAAATGTACGTAAAGTTGAAATTTGCAAAAAATAAAAATTTTAACTTTGTCATTTCTAAAAATTTCTCAAAATTTTGTTACGGATCACCCTATTTCTTCTAATTTAAAGGCCAGTTAATTCCCAGTATTTACATACCAATCACTGTGATTTTAAGCTGTTAAGAAATGCTGCAGAAATAATTAAACAGTAGTGGTTCTAAATGATTTGGTGATTCAAATAAAAAAAAAATCAATATATTAGGAAATATGATCAGAAAATATGTTATGTGCAGTATTATTATAATGATTATAATTTGATTAAATATTCAAAATTATTTCTCGATCATTTGGATTTATTTCTTGTTTTATTTAAACCACCAAATCACAAGACCCACCACTGTTTAATTATTTCTGCAGCGTTACTTACCAATTTAAAATCATGGTGATTAATTATAGAGTACTCGGAATGAACTGGTCTATCGTAATAAATTAGAAAAGAAGTGGAAATCTATAACGAAATTTTGAGAAAGTCAATGAAAAAGTACAAATTTTAATTTTTTGTAAATTTTCACTTTACGTAAATTTTTAAAAAGGAAAAAGTTATGTGTTACAAAGATGTGATACATCATTGGATAGGTAATTTAAATATCTTCAACATGAGTATTAAGTAGATATTTATTTATCAATAGATTATACCAATTTTCTTGACTAGGTTATGTCAGTAATATGCATTTATTAAACACCCTGTATTTTAAACTGGTTGCAATATTAGATTTTTTATTTTTTTAATCATACTTCCTGAAATATTGACATGGATGAACCAAACACCTTATACATATTTTGGAAGTATTTAAAAATACAAGAATAGTTTTTAAAATAGCAGTTTGAGAGTTTTTCTTTTTAAAAACATAAAACAAACAATTAGATGATAAAATATTTTCAAATGTGATTCCACTGATGTTTTTCCTACAACATTAACTACTGGGTGAAAAATATCAACCAGTAGTAAATTTCAGGCGTAAGAAGCTGTTCTCAAGCAGGTAGAACCCCTTCACGACTAAATGATTTCCTTTCTTCTTTTTTTATATGAAATGAATATTTTTGCAGGACTTCCCTATTCGTTTCTCAGAGAACGGCTCGCAGAAGGTCTCACAAAATAGTTTCGACTCATTACTGTTAGCATTCCATTAGAAGGTGCGCTGCTTCGCTTTTGTATTTGAAAAATATTAGAAATAGTCACAAAATTAATTGGGGCTGATTCTCTGAAGGTGTGCTGGAAATACACTAGCTTCAGTGATGGCAAAATGTGTATTGAGCATTCTAAGAAGTTGTTATAGCGCAGGGCTTATAGTGACAAGGCCTATACAAATTTACTACTGGGCAGTTTCACGACTTCAAATTTATGTCGAACATTAAATTTTTCAAATTTAATTTTTTTTTTTGGAGTAAAAACAAAAGCTTTCGTTTAAAAATATAAAAACCAAAATAAAAATGCAAAAAACGCCTTTTAAAATTAAAATATTTTGTTTTAAATATTTTAATTTCCAAAATAAATATTTTTATTGGAAAGCTTATGCGAAATACTTTCTAAAGCAGTCGAAATACTTTCTAAATAGATGTTTACAATTGAGCCACTCTGATACAAATTTTAAATAAAGGGTTTTTCAATAAGAGCGCTACAAAAGGGTTTCAAGGGTTTTTCAACAGGGACGCTACAAAAGTAGAGCGACAGGGACAGCAAACGACGCCATATTTCTTGCCGCTCTTTTGACATTTCTCTTCAGTAAGGTTTGCCATTTCATAATGGAAATATATACGAGCCAACAATGAGTCGAAATTATTAAAATTTACTACCGAAATTC
Organism: Dryomyza anilis; assembly: GCA_951804985.1. NCBI lineage: Eukaryota > Metazoa > Arthropoda > Insecta > Diptera > Dryomyzidae > Dryomyza > Dryomyza anilis. The sequence goes on from OX638132.1 coordinate 21,198,112, forward strand.
GAATTCGTATATCTTTCCATCATGAAATGGCAAACCATACTGAAAAGAAATGTCAAAAGAGCGGCAAGAAATATGGCGTCGTTTGCTGTCCCTGTCGCTCTACTTTTGTAGCGTCCCTGTTGAAAAACCCTTTAATTCAATATAAGCCATACGCGGTCAAATTCGCCATATTTCGAAAACGCGTAATACTAGCCCCTCCTACTTAAAAGGTTTAATGCGGTCCACTTATATAACAATTTCAAAAAATGTTCAACCATATCTGGAATTTATTTTGGTCGATCCCTCGAAGTTATACTCAATAATGTAAAATATATTTTGGAGTCTATAAACATAGCAACATTTTTGAATTTTGTCATATTCTAAATAGAATTAGTCATGGTTGAAGTATATACAAGTTAAGTCATCTTTCAAAATTCAGACGCCATTTACTTTTTTTTTTTTGAAAACTGTTTGAAAGACTCAACATTTGTTTACGAAAAATTTAAAATAGAACATCAATGCTTTGTTTACAAGTTGACAAAATTAACAAAACTTCCAAATTTAAAAAACAACAAATTTCAACTTCTAAATGAACCACCGTGTATTGAAAAAGTGAAATAGTAAATGGTGCAAATTTCAAATTTTAATAAAATAGTGAAAATTAAGTGCAAAAAACATAACCTTAATATAAATTTAATGGCAATTAATTGTTTTACTTTCAATATTTTTCATCTTGACATTTTCAGTATTCTGTATGCCAACTATCTGTCTAGATGAACTAACCTGTATATACTTCAATCATGGAATTAGTCGTTTTTGATTTTGAATAAAAAAGATATCAAAAATTATGAGGTAAACGGTAAGAAAACTTTAAAAACCCCAATTTAATTACAAAAGAAAGAATTGACTTAGCATGTTGTGGAATGAGCAGCTCGATGTATCATTCTAATAGCGCTCTGATCGATTTTGGACATTTTATAAACTTTCGAATAACATTTTTAAAATTTAAATAATACAACAAATACCTTTAATAAAATTTACAATTTTGTTTTTTGAAGTACTGTTATTGATTTTAGTTACCGTTTTAGCTCAACAACAGCAATATTATTATTAAATAAATAATAAATAAAACAAATTATAAAATAAACGTAGAATAGTTATAATATTTGAAACAAAACCTAAAAAGAATTTAATAGAAATAAAAAAAAAATAACAAAATAAATAAAACGCAAAATTTTTAAGTTGTTTCTTCGTGTTTTTTTTCAGTGTTTTTTGTTTGTTGCTTAGAATTAGTTATTTTTGAAACCCTCTTTTTGTTGTTTATAAATAAGCTTATCCAACTAAATTATTTGCCATTAGAGCAATTTTAGACATTTTTTGGAACATGTTTTATGATTATAACAGATTTTAGCATTTTTTTTTTAATAATTTAAAACATTGACAATAATTGTTGCAGCGTTTCTTAATTTTATTATAGCATTTACATTTTTAAAACATTTATTTTTTCATAACATTTATAACGATGTTGTAGCAGTAAAAACTAAATAAATACATTTCAAAAATTTAAATTTTAAATTGATTTGTAAAAATTTTATAATTTGAAATATTTTTTAGATCGATAATATTTACTTTAGTGTTTATTAAAGGATAATTTCAAAAGCGCATAATCATAGACAATTTGAAGTTAATTTTGAAATTAGAACCGCCTTTTTTTGACAAATTTTGTATAGAATTAAATGTCAAAAAGTTGATTTTTAAATTTAAAGTGGACTTTAAATTGTTAATGATTATGTGTTTCTAATAAAAATTTAGTTTTTAAAATAAAGCAAATATTCTTGTTTATTTAACTCATTGAAAGCTCTGTGCCAAATCCGTGTTTGAAAAATGTACTTGTTTAGTTTTAACGCTACAACAACGCTACATTTTATTTTTAATTAAAAATATTTTTAGTTTATATTGTATTTGCAGTACAATCAAATATTTTATATGTATATATTGAAATGAACTGCATTATTATGACATTACTTCATGCTTTTTTTAACGTTTACGTATAAAATTTATATGTTTAACAAGTATTTTGCTGTGACATACATCGATTAATAGCTGTATAGTTATATAATATATAAAAATATGCCTACACATATGAGTGCGGCCAATAATTAAACATTAAAAATGTTGTTCTTTAGAACACTGCAAAAAAACAACTATGTAAAATAATTACAATAATAATAATTAATAATAATGTTTAGCATTAGTCATAAAAATTAAGAATATATCACCTTGTTTCATATATGTGTTTGTGTGTGTGTATTTTGTATGTGTATTTTATATATGTATGTATTATGTGTGTGTATTTAGCAGTAAAATTAAACTTAAAACAATCATTGTTTTAATTCGTTTTTCATAATTGAAATCGTTTTCTAGTTTTTTTTAGTTGTGTAGTATGTGGTAGTTCCGAGCGCATGGCAGATATTTCATCACTTTAACAAATTGTTTTGCTTACATTTAATAGACGACGCGCCAAGAACTGTTCAATAAAAATATATTTGTTATATATATATATATACTATATACATACTAAGGTAGTTTACATAATAATTGTGTGTTTCAACAATATTATGCTATTCACTGTGTAAATAACATAAAATAAAACAATTATATTAAAAATAATCTGCAATAATCTTTTAGCTTATACTATTTAATAAATGTAGCAATAAAAAAATCCATGACAAAAAAAACATTAACATTACAAAAACAAAATTATGAAAATAGCATTAATAAAATTACAAATACAAATTAACTCTTACACGCAAGCAGGTAAAACTGGTAGCTTTTCTCGTCACTTAACAAACTCTGCTTCCCAAAAAACAACTTAACTTCTATATACTAACTATGTATTGTATATATATAGGTAGTATTATATATATATAGGTAGTATCTTGTATATATTTATAATAGAATAGAATATCTCTATAGCAGAACAAAATAAAACGTTGCCTCTTTCTTTACATTGTAGTTTACAAGCTATCGCCCTACTGTATTTTTCTCTCCACACTGCTGTTTCTGCTACTGCCGCTGATGCTTCAGTTGTTTTGCTCTCCTACGTTTCTATGTGTTGCGCAATTCTTCCAGGCCGCCATTTGGTACGCCACTCTTAATCTTGTCTAGCACTTTGTTCACAAAGTCCGTGGTGCCGCCAGCAATGCAAAGGCCAGCTGTGTGCATAAAACAAAAACAAATATTCAAATAAAGGATTTTTCAATAAGAGCGCTACAAAAGTTTTTTTCAAGGGTTTTTCAACAGGGAGGCTACAAAAGTAGAGCGACAGGGACAGCAAACGACGCCATATTTTTTGCCGCTCTTTTGACATTTCTCTTCAGTAAGGTTTGCCATTTCATGATGGAAAGATATACGAGCCAACAACGAGACGAAATTATTAAAATTTACTACTGAAATTCGAATTCGTATATCTTTCCATCATGAAATGGCAAACATTACTGAAGAGAAATGTCAAAAGAGCGGCAAGAAATATGACGTCGTTTGCTGTCCCTGTCGCTCTACTTTTGTAGCGTCCCTGTTAAAAAAAAAAACCTTTATTATATTATAATAAAAAAAATTATTAAAAAAAAACATACTATTGGCCACTTTGTAAATGTTTTCAATCTGTTGATCCACATCCTCGGTGGTTTCACCCACATTTTGATTGTGATATTTATAGGCCAGAGCCTGCTTCATATCGGCGATGCCAGTCAAAAGTCTCTCTGCAAGTAAAATAAATTTTGAAAAATGTTCAAATAAGAACCGATTTTTATTATTAAAATATTCAACTCATACAATCCAACTGAAATACGATTCAACTATAATAATTTGCTACAGCTCTCGCACCATTTGAGCTGTGCGTGTTATATTTTGTACGCACATGGTGGGATGTACAGTTTAATGCCGAATCCCAACTGCGGGGATGAGAGCTTTTCATGGGCAGTATTTACTCTCGGAGGTTTTCCATTGTCTGCCGAGAGATAGCGCGGTATAGAAAAATATTTACTATGAAAATATGTTAAACCCCATCCTAGATTTGAACATGTTTCCTTTCGACTCGAAATTCAACACTGACATCTGAGCTACCGACGCACAGTGGGGCAGTTAGTACCTAAAGTTGGCGAAAATCACAAAGGTCAAATTGACCTCAGACACTATTTATTTTTTCATTTTATAGTAAATTAAAGTATCTATAATGTTCATTCACTCAATTTTTATCATAGGTATTCAAATTTTCTCCACACTCTCTTAAATTCAGACAAATTTTCGCAAGAATTGAAAAAAAAAACATTGTCGAATTTGTGATCAATTTTTTGCATCGTTTTTTTTTTAACCATAAAAACTATTTTTTTTTTTATAATGCAGCCATCTACATCTGGTATTTATGATATTTTTGCAATGTAATTGATTTAGAAAATGTTCATACTTTAGAAAGAAAAAATGCTGGAGTAAATTCACTTTTTTATTTTTTTTGAAATTATTTTTCATTTACAAAGATGAAAACAAAAATGTTCCGTGCACGCTCCCGCAAAACTGATGATATTGTTATTTAGTACAGATATTAAATTTTTTAAAACACTAAAGAAAATGTTGCCTTTTTTGCTTTTTCGGATATACTCACATTTCAACGACCGACCATTTGTACTAAAATGAACAATTTCAACAGTTTTGAGTTGAATGGTAGGTACCACGATCACTTGTCCATTCAACATGAAATTTGTAAAAGTGAATTACATCAACGAAAAACTATATATTATAAAGTTTCATCACTGTAGCTCTATTAGTTTCCAATATATGACATTTTGAATATTTTTCTTATATGGGAGGTACCACGCCCACTTGTCCAATCAAGATATTTTGAGAATTGCATTATATTAACGAAAAACATTCTACTATAAAGGTGTAATTTAATCATTTCAGTTGTATGGGAGGTACCACGCCCACTCTTAAAAATCAACATCTTAATCTGGATTATTAAATGTTCATACACTAATAGTCAATCATCATACTTATTTTTCTAAAAATAGCACAATTTGTGCTTTTTGCCAACTTTTGGTACTCCTTGCCCCACTGTACGTCGCCTAATTAAGTTTTACAAATTTCATACTATCCATGAATACTATCCGACTACAATACCATCCGATTTTAAATCACTTGATTGGTAAATCCTATCAAACTTTAAACTTTCTAACGTTCAACTATCTATTAATGCTCTCCAACTATTAAACTATTCAATCAACTATCACATTATCCAACTAATTTACTATCCAACCTATATTTTATTCATATTTTAAACATCCAAATATTTTCAAACCCGGCCAATAAAAAGGTTCTAGAAAATCTCAGTATTAACAAAGCGTCCGGTCCAGATGTCCGCCCGTGTCCTACACGACAGCAGTTTTTCCATCTTGTTGGAAGGTTGCCTATGTCCAGCCAGTTGTAGCCATTACAATATGCTCTGCTTTCTCGAAGGTAATGGAGTGCGTAATTAACATTCACCTTGTGAACTATCTGAAGCACAACAAATTACTCAGTGACCGGAAATATGGTTTCGTATGACCAGAAATACGCCTGACTTGATGGCGGTTCTCTCCGAAAAGTGGAATATTTGTATTCACCTTTTGGGGAGAGCAGGGTGTTGTTGCTCTAGATATTTCCAATGCATTTGATCGAGTATGGCACCAGGCCCTCGTATCAATGCGAATTGCATATGGTTTCAGTAATTCTTTTACTGGATGGATATCGAGTTTTCTCCGGGGTTTTTCAAAACGAGTTGCGATGAATGGTGTTCTCTCTAAACAACATTACATCAATTGTGGAGTTCCGCAAGGTTCCGTCCTATCCCCATCCTTATTTCTGGTTTTTATCAACAATCTTCTGTCGTTGATACAAACCCCATATCATTCATTTGCAGATGGCAGTAAAATTTCTGATTTATATTCGTTCAAAAATTGAGAGATCTTAAAACAATCCCCGAGAGGGGTCTAGAGTCAACAGATATTATATCTCTGTCAGGGAACGCAAAGAACCGGAATCGGAACCATTTTTAAAAATGTATGGAACCGGAATCGAAATCCATTTAATTTGTTGATTAAAACCGGAACCACAATTTTAAAAATCTTGGCACCCGAACCAAAACCGGTATTCCAATAGGTTTTAGTCCCTGTAATAAATAATTCAAAAATTAAGTTTGAAAACTAAAACAACAGATTTTTAAGAAAAGGTTAAAATACCACGAAATTTTTATTTTCTGAAGCTGGAAGTAAGGGTTTTTTTTTTAAATTGCGGTAAAAACTATAAAAAAAATCTTTAAAAAACGCGTGTCTGATTTTGGAGGCACGGGCACGACAGCAAACACGAACTCAGATTTTCCGGCGTGACACGAAAAAAGCACGGCAGGCGCCCATCTCTACTTCAAACATGCTGACATACGCACTGTCTACACTACCTATATTCTTCCTAAGATGGAATACAATTCTCACATTAGGGCAGGGGATTCAAAATCATTTTGGCGTTCCTGGACCGAATACAATAACGTGCGATTTATTTAATATGGGATATTTCATCATCTTTGGTTCTATTGAACACCGAAGGACCGTGGCGCGTTTAAGCCTGATTTATATGTATTATAACTTCAAGAGATCGATTCCTGATTCCACCAGGTCATGTTTTCTCTCGTTCTACTCGGGCATCGAAACAGGTCCACCGCTTCGAGTTCACTCGGCTCTTAAAAGAACCTTACATTACCGAAATAATTTGTTCTTAAGTCGCACAATTCGTTTGTGCAATAACTCCCTGCGTATGTTTTTGCCGACATTTTTGATATGGGCAAGTTCAACAGAGACATCCGCCGACACTACTTAATCCCTCCCTCCTTTGGCCTTCGAGGAAAGGAATATAGGCTAAAGATCTATAATCCTTTCCTCGATCAACACTCTGCATTGAATGAGCGTTGATTAATATGTAATGCAAAAATTTAACTCACTGTGCTCAATTTCCAGTCCAAACAGCTTAATTTTGTTGGCCTCATGCTGCGCCTTTTTCTTCAGACGACATGCGCGCGATGCCAGTTTGTTTTTTTCCTTGCGCGACTTGGGCCGCACGTTGAATGGCAGCTCCGACACGGGCGTCATATCGTTGATGGTGCGACTCAGCTTGTCCAGTTCTCTGCCGATGCTGTGCAACTTACGCGGATTCGGCGTCAAATCGTTGCCATCACCCTTGCGCGCCTTGCCACTGTGCTGTGTGTTAAAAGAAGCGAACAATGTTTAATAACAATTCAAACTTAAATCTTTTCTTGTTGTATTTACCTTGAAAACTTTGATGCCGCGCACCGAACAATTAGGACTGAAAACCGGATCGGTTACCTCGTTCAGCACATGCGGATCCTCGGCTTTTGTTTGGAATACCAGCCGCTTGCCCTTGGGTCCCTTGGCCTGCACATTATACTGCCAGAAGAAGCGCTCTTTTCCTTTGCTAGACGACAGCTGTCCGTGCAGCCCAGAGCGCCCATCATCCTCGTTGTCAGACCCTGTTCAAATAAAAGAACAAAAATTTAACAAAATTTTATTTTTTTAATATTTGTGGTACTTACCATCGCTGGAGAAGTCATCATATTGATCGCTGTTGTAGTCGGTGGAGACGTCCTCTTCGTCGTCCTGCGACAAATCGATGCCATCCGGCGACAACACGCTGCCTGTGCTGATCGATGAGTACGACTCGGCCTCGGCCAGCGAGCCGGTCGAAAGCAGATGTTGTCGCGGTTCACGACGCATCCATATGTGTTCGATGCCCAGATGTGTGGGCGCCGATGATGAGAGACGCGACAAGGCCGCGTCGCCACTCTGATAGCCAAATGATTTGCGCACGCTGCCGCCGCCACCACCACTGCCGCCGGTGGCACTACCAAAACCACTGCTGCCGCTGCTCGGACTGAGCGCGGTGCCCGAGAGCAGTATGTGTGAGCCGGGCACCGACTGACCGAGTTGTGCGGAGCTGCTGCGGTCCGGCGACATGGAAAACTCCTTTTTGAGCAGGCCCTGCATGTTGCGCGACTTGACTACGTGCTGCTGGTACTGCGAGCGGTTGGCATGTGGCGGCGGTGGTGGCGTAATTGAGTTCAGCAGCAGAGGTGAATGTGAGGACTGTAATTCAAAATTAATTTTTAATACATTTTAAATGAGAAATTTTAGAGTAAATTAGTCGAAAATTTGTATATTAACTGAACATTTCAGCGGTTTATAAAAATATGAAGTTCATATAAGAAAGTCGAACAGCCTTGAACTAACCTGGCTGCCCGGTGAGAATGTCGTCGATCCGGAGTTGCTATGCTGCGGCTTGTTTGGCGTGCTGTGGTAGATCTCGTACGGACTGGAGGAACTGTGATGGTGGTGCGTGTGGTGCATGACGCCGCCGCCAGCACCACCGCTGTTCTGCTGCAATTGCTGCAGCCCATGATGCGTCTGTTGTTGTTGTTGCATTTGTTGCTGTTGCTGCAGCAACTGTAAAGGTGGCCCGCCTGGTGAAGCCGCCGGACTGTGCAACTGCTGCAGACCGCTGTGGCTGCTCTGCGGCGACAGTAGAAAAGCACTCTGTCCCCCGCCTCCGGGCAAAAAGTCGCCCAGCACCTCCAATAGATTCGCTTCGGTTATGTCGAAGTTTGCATGGATCTCCGCCTGTATGTCAGCCTTGTCGATGGGGAAAATATAGTCGTCCTCGAGCGTGAAGGGTTCATGTTTGGTGGCATTGATGGCACTGCTTATGTCGCTCCACATGGCACTTGAGTTAGGTGTTACGTCCGACTCGTATATAAGCGTATTGTTGGCTTCATCGCCGCCCACGCCACCTCCTCCACCACCGCCGCTGCCATTGTTGCCGCCTGCGATAACATGGCTCAGACTCACTAGCACATCGGCGGCGATGCTGTGCGGACCGCTGTTCAGATTTGTGCTGCCAACCACGCTGCTGCTGCTGTTGCTGACGGGCGATGCATCGTTGGGATAGAAGCCGCCGTTCGGCGTGCTGCTGCTATGCAGCGACGCATGCAACGGTGAAGCAGCGCTCAGACTAACATCCTGTAATAGCGTTGGCGACAGCGAGGAGGCGTCAAGTGCGTCCAGGCCGTAGTCGGAAAGATCGTCCATGAGACGTTGCTGTTGTTGTTGTTGCTGCTGCTGTTGTTGCTGTTGGGCCTGCTGTTGATGCTGATGGCTGTTGTTGTGATTGTGGTGCGAAGTCATCATGTGGTGGTGCGGACTGGGACTGGGTTGGAAGTGGGTTTCGTCCAGATAGGGATGATGGCTTTGGTTGGGGTTATTGCTGCGTGGAATCGTTATGGCATTTGTCAGCATAAGATTGCTGCCGCTGTTGATGCTGCTGCCGCTGTTCTGATAGATGTTGCTGTTGTTTTGGCTGTTGCTGTTCCTGTGGCTGGACGTGGATGTTGTTGTTGTTGCTGGTGTGGTCGCTGCTGTAGCGTTAATCTGTATGGGCGCCGGACTCAATGTGTGAAGTGCACTGCTGAAGAAACTGCTCGAGCTGTTGCTGTTGTTGCTCAGACCGAACGAATACAAGTCGTACTTCAGTGGGTTGCTGCTGTTGGAAGTTGAGTCGAATAAATCAGCCGACATGGGAAACAGTTGATTTTCAGTCATTGTACCGCACGAACGCCGGCTGAGCGGTAGTTCTGGATGAAGCGGTGGTGAGAGAACCACTTCTGGTTGAGGGCGGACACTGCTTTCTGGAAGAAAATGGAAATATTGTATAAATATGGGTTTTTTTTGATATACTTTGCTAGACAAAAGCAGTCTCGGGATATTTTCGAAAGTTCTTGAAGTGATAAAGTCGGAGTTTGTCTCAAAATCTGGCTGTTTTCCACCGGGAATCTGCCTTTAAAATTCCATAAAATTTTATAGTCTCCCGAGACAAATTTTATTTTATTTTTCAGGAATATTTTGGGAATATGTCAATTTTTGTGGAATTTGAATGGCAGATTTACGGTATACTTTGAGAAAATATGCAGCTTCTTCACAAACTTCCATTTATCTGTGTGTTTTTGCCGGAAATTTGTCTCAAATATTTCGGAATAATTGCAGAAATTTTGTCTCGGATATACCTTATAGGAAATGTATTTTTAAGGAGTGTAGGAAAATCTGGTTATACGAATTATTTGAAAATTCATGACTTGTAGCTACACTTAGAAAAATGTTCCATTAAGTACTTAATGGTACGACCTTTGATCTTATGGTTCATGTATTAAAAGTTTTTTCTTTTTAAATTAAAAGTTTTCTAATTAATTTGATAGTATTCGAAAAATTCAGTATCATAAATATAAATACTTTAATATTATTACTTTTAATAAAATAAATACTATTGTTTTAATGGTTTCCTCCTAAATAATAAACGTGACATAACGTCAAAATGGTCGCATGCATGTTTTTAAAATACACTTTTGTGTTAATAAATTATTGTGAAAATTTAATTCGACTATACCATAAATTTAATAATACGTATTATTGAATATTTATAGGTGTTGCTTATTGTAATTAAAAGAGCACATTATAGAACATATTGTATTAACAGTTCCAATATTACTGAATTAATGGGACCAATTAATTGACCAATTTTATTAGTATAAATAATTGTTTTTCTATTGAAATACTATATTACCAAGATTTTTTTCTGGGTGTATAGACAAAATTAACATGGAGCTTTAATTTTATAGCATACACCCAGAAAAAAATACTATATAAATAATAGTATTTTACTATTAGAAATAGTCAACAGGATGAATTATTATTTTAAACTAAAAATATCATTAACTACTAAAAAATACCATGACATTGTCATTGAGTATATATGAAAAGTTTTATTTTTTGTATACTATTGACCAATTTTAATGGGATTTGAGGGAATTTTATTTTTTTGGACTAAAGTCGAATTTTTCTTTTGGTTTTCGTAATTTCTTATAATTAGATTTTATTTCTGTATTAAAATTTTTTCATTTTCGTATAAAGATTTCGATTTTAAAACTGAAATAGTTTTAAACAGATTTTGAAATCGGATTCGGTTTAATCCCTGATAAAATCTTTATTTTATATTATGTGATATATTAAAAATTTTATTAAATATTTTTTTTTAGAAACATTTCACACTAACTAAAAAAAAAACATCCAGTTTACTGTGAAATATGAAATGTGTAAAAATCTATTTGCACTTTCTCGATCAGTTTGATTAACTAATACTTGAAGTGAATTTACTTTTCAAATCGATGACATTTGCAATACTAATTAGCATAATGAACACAATATGGCTTTCTGGCATTTTTGTAGTATAGCACTCCAGACAAGTGTCGGTAACTAGAGAAGATAATATTTAAATGCTTTTAAATGTACGTATAAAATTCCAAGCCAAATCGAATTATCTCATTTCTATAATGTATATTATATAAATTTAAAATATACACCAATAAACAGAAATGATTCTCTAAACAAAAAATACAAAACAAAATAATTCGCGAACTGGTTCTATTTGCAGGTTATTGACCAGATTAATCCGTTGTGACAGTTTTTTTTTATCAAGTATTGCAAATATCAACTACATTAAAATAGCAAATATTATAATTAAAAATTTTTTTTATTTTAATTTAGTTTTTATTTTTTCAAAACCGTTTTATAACCAAACAACTTTTAACATTTATTTTATATCAGTGAGGTCAACCGTTTGTAAACCGTACCAGTTATGAAAAAGTTGATCGTCCTGTGTCGATTTAGCGATGTTCGTCTATATGTATGTCCGTCTATGTGTACATAGAAAAAAAAAAGAATGCGTTTTACAAATTAAGTCCGTGCATTCTGCTATCATTTCACATTAAAAGCATATTTCAGACTAAAAGCATGTAAAAATAATCATATTTGTATTAGATTGTATTAATTTTAAGTCCGTACGAATTATAATAAAAACACAACTTGTTTTTTATTTTCCCTATTATCTGAAACTAGTTTAAAAAAGTGTCAAATTTAAAATGAAAAAAACATATTAAATACCAAAACAAAACTAGGTTGATAGTAAGATGTTAATCGTTAATGTGGTATCTGCAAAAATAATTTGTTGCCCCACTCATAAAATTATTGTTGATTATTGTTTTGTTGTTATCGTAAAATTCAAATTTAAAACTTAGTAAGTCATCTGAATACACAAACAAAATATATGAAATAGTTTTAAATTTGAATGTTTATACTTAGCGTAATCACAGTTCATCGTATTTTAGTATGGTGTTCGTACAATGTAGTATATATACGATACAGAAAACACAGAAATGACAATTTGTTGTTGCATCCATTATAAAGTAAAATACCACAAGTGTTGTATTTGAGAATAGCCCTGAGGCATGTTTTTTGGTGACGTATTTTGTGAAATGAAGAAAAATTGTGCACATAAATGTTAATTTATTTATTTTGTTCATCAAATTGAAGAATATTTATGATAATTTCAAAAAATGCTAGTTTTATAAGAATCAGCAGCATTTATTTGACGAACTATTTCAACAAGCAGAAAAGTACTGCACACAGTTTAACAGCTCTGACTTACATTATAATATCACGGAAACATTTTAATGTTGTCCCTTAAAATGGTATATGTTCTAATGGAAACATAATAATTACTACATCCAAACAAAATAAATATTTGAACCGAAACATAAATATGTTCAAATTAAAACATGATTTTGAACGACCTGAATATAAATATGTTTCCAGTGAAACATATCAGATGTTTCAGTACAAAAAGTAGTATGTTTGCATAGAAACATATTTAAATATTTTTGGAAAGAAATCCTGAAAATAAAATAAAAATAAAATGTTGTTTTTTTTTTATATATTTTTATTAAAAATCTTTAAACATGCACAGTGGGAATTTATAATAATTGTATTCATATACAAATTTTTAAATGCATAAATAAATAATTCGTTTAAAACTGCAAGTACAAGTGACAGCATCAATGAATGCACAATTGCACCTGCAGACGCTAAACCAGACGATCCAGGCTCGCTTTATATTTGGTACAGTTACAGTTGGTCTCAGTACAGCACATAGCGTAGGCAAGGAATTCACGGAGGCTTTTATAAAAAAATATGCCAAATGTGTTTGAAAATCGAAACACTGATTTTATTTGTGGTTTTTTCACATTAGTTTCTGAAATTATATACTGCACTATATTATACTCTGTTTCTATAAGTATTTTTTATAACACAATTTAAATATTTATTTAATTTACAAATAACAAAATTATTACCGATGCGAATACGTTTTCTCAACGAACAACAGAAGACACGTACGCAGCAAATGCAGATCAACGAGTGTCAACTTTATATACAAGAATTAATTTTTTGTTTCTTTTCGAACATCAGTATGTTTAAAATGATCCAATACATACTTCAAACGACGACAAAAGAGACGTAGGTAGAAAATTTTGCTCAACGAGTGCCAACTTCGTATACAAGAAGAATGTTGGAAGAATACTTTTATTTAAATCCAATTCCTTTTTTGTTTGTTTTTAAACATCAATATGTTCAAACGATGGCAAAGGATGGCGTAGGTAGAAAATGCTACACAACGTTGCCAACTTCGTCAGTCGATAAATTATCGAATTAAGACGAGCGTTGCGAACATACGTTGTATTTAGATGTGATTAGCATTTTCTGTGTTTCGAAACATAGTTTTAACCAAGTAAATTGCCAAGAAATAGTTTATTCAAATGCAATTAAAATTTTATGTTGGTATTGTAACATATTTATGGTAAATTTGACAGATTCTGCTGGACAATATAAAATTGTTTACACGTGAACAAAAATAAATTCAATTTCGATTATAATTTAACTACACTTCATTCCTAATTCATGTATGGTAATTTCGTATTACTTTTTAATTACATTCAAACATATTCAAACAAATCTTTTCTATCCGTGTACAATGTCGTACCAATACCATGCAACTGTGAATACGCTAACTGTTACTTTAAAGAAATAACTGATGAATTTGATTTGTAAAACTTAAAAATTAAATTCCAATTTAATGTATATTCATTAGAACATAGTTCATGGTCATGAATTTAAAAATTTTAAGTTCGTTTCCAATTAAAACCAAAACATTGAAGTTTGATGTTTTTAAATACGGCTGGCATTCATACATCATAATTAAAAAGTGTTTTGTACAAGAGTTAAAAACTGTTGTTTTTTTCTCGTTGTATGTATATATTTTTGTAAATTGATAACAGCCTTGGCATCCTCAAAATACCAAATAAACAAATTAAAATAGTTACTAGTTTCTCGTTCATATGTGTATCATATTCTTGTTTATTTTCATAGTGTTTTATTTTATGGTTGCTTGTTCAAATTTGATACTAACAAAAAAAATACCAATTATGAAATTTGATCAATCAATGAATGATAATCTGCTATAAACAATGAATGTTTTTTTATGTTTATTTATTATATGAAATACACGTTTAGTTTAGCATGCATTTAATTCTGTACACAAAAACAACAATAAGAATAAATAAAAAATCATGTTGAAATCTTAAACGATCAATAATATATAAATCAAATAAAAACTGTTTTTAAACAAATAATACACTTGAATATAAAAATACTATACCATCGTGTGTAGTATATTAGCACTTCAAAAACTAAGAATTAAAATAATTATCACACTTTCCAAAATGTAAATATAAATAAAAATATATTTAGCTTATAATTTATTGATAAATATTGTTATTTTAATTATTTTAAATTTGTATGCAAATTGTAAAAAAATATTGTAGAATAAAAAAAATATACACATTATTGAAATTTTTAATTGTGATAGTTTGAATTACGATTCTGTAACAATTAAAACAATTTATGCAATTAACTAATTTGACAGTTTTTCTACATTTCGCAAAATCAGACACCAAAAAACATGCGGTATTTCACTTTTATAAGGGATGCAACAACAAATTGACGTTTCTTTGTTAAAGTGTAGTATAAATACCACACTAAAATACGCAAAACTGTGAATACGTTAAATATAATGTAAAGAAAACACGCTGAAATACCTTGATTGTATAGCATTGAAAGTGCAGACGTACCACAGAGTTCAAAAAACGAAACAAATCAACAAATCTGACAATTTTTTCAGTTAATAATTGAATGTGTTAAATTCAAAACATATACTATATAAAATGTTTTAAACACAGCTGAGAAATGTTAACAACGTTACAGAAAAGAACCGAAGCAAAACATTCAGAATTCTTTACTTGGCAAAATATCAAGGGACAGAAAGTCTATGGGGGCAACATTGGGGGCGATTTTCGTGACGTGTGGTACTGAAAACAGCTGTCAACGTGGTCGACCGACTATAAATATACAATAACAAATGCTCACACAATGGAATGTAGTAGAAAATAAAGCTGAGAATCAAAACGATGAAAATAATTTATTTAAAAAAAACACACACACACAATATAAATAATATAAATTAAATAAAAGTTAATTAAGAGAGGTAGCTGTAGAAGAAAAAAAAACTAATGTGAATCTTATAGCATTTGAGACATATTATAAATGAAGCTTTAATGCTGGCAACGACGACTAGGTGACCGCGCTCAATTGATTTGAAAAAATGTGGCTATTTAGAGCAGGGGGCAGATGGTGGGGCCACTGTCGGACAGGCGCCGTTTTTATTTAATAGATTTGTTTACAAAACATTGCTGCAAGTGCAAAAGAATGAATAGAAAGGAATTAAATAGAAATACATTTATTTTTAAACATGCGAACGAACTACACTGAATTGAGTATCTGATGGATACATTATATACACATACAACTGTTTGTCTGCACTCACACATGTACACACTTAACTAATGCAGCACAGTTATTAACCACGCTCAAGGTCAACGCTGTTTATTTTTCGCATTTTGTTTTGAAAGTTAACTTTATCACATCTTTATGTTGTTGCACGCTCTTTAGCGTGGACACCTCCACCTCACTCGTTCGTTCGTTCGTGCATTCGTTCAAACTCGTTGGTTCTGCTCGTAAATTGTTGTTCATGTTTTGTTCTACTAGTTAGTAATAGTGTTGCCACTCGTTTTATTTCATCAACATTTTTCATAAATATATCTTTTATACAATACTAGCGGGACACGTTTTTATTTGTTATTCAATTACAATCCAAAGCCTATATAGGCTAAATGATTATTGTAGAAAATGTGAGTTTGTATTGGAGGTGTCACGCCCCTTTGTGCAATCCCGCCCACATTCTACCTGATGAATACATTTTTTTAAATAATTCTTTGTTTCGATATTTACGAGTCTGCTCTTCTTAGGTCAGGAGTTATAGCATTTTTAAAGTGTAATCTTTTGTTTTTCTCACAACAATTTTGTTATTCGTACCAGTCATTTTCCAGTACTTGTTATATTTACAAATACTTGTATGTCTTACAAATTTTCATTTGTTTATTTAACCAAAAATAAATTGTTAATAAAACAAAATCATTATTATTTAGCATTTTGTTAAAATTACAATGGTTTTTGTAAAAATCCAAGTAATGCTCTGTTATACGAACAAATCTGATTTGTTGCCTGAACGGACTATTTGTTTATTTTAAGAAAAAAAAACAACGCGTTATGACGCTTCGTTTCATTCCATTATGTTCTGTTGTGTTAGCGTTGCACTGCATTATTAAAATGCAGTGCAGTTTCAGAGTATTATAACATAAAAATACACTTTAAATTGTTTGTATGGAATACTGGAGGAGTTTCAAGAACCATTTGTTGATTTGAGCCACTTCTTCGCTTTTTGTTCTCGACGAAGTTGAGGTTACAATCAAAGTGGCACGGTACTATGTAATAAGAAGAAACGACTTTACAATGTTCCAAACACAGGGATCTTGCAAGATAAGGGTCTTTGTCTACATGTGACTTCATAACAATAAGGAAAATTGACATACAATTTTTCCTCTTTATTATAAAGGCACAGGAGGTACTAAAAAAATATATTTTTAAACAAAATAAATTTGTTTATAGAAAAAATTAAATTTGTTTATAGAACAAAATAAATTTGTTCGTCGAACAACATAAATTTGTTCGTCGAACAACATAAATTTGTTCATGTAACAAAATAAATTTGTATATCAAACAACTCTACTTTGTTAATGAGAAAAAAGTCCTTTATTAAATGAACAAAACAATTTGTTAATAATACAATGAAAAAGGGGAATTGTAAATATTTGTAATTAAAACAAATATTTATTGTTGACCGCATATTTACAAATATTTTGTTAATTTAGACCAGATTTTTGTTAATATAACCATAGGAATTTTTTGTGTGAGGGAGATGCAAAAAAAAGTTAATTTTGATTTGGTCAAGTTTTTGGTATAGAAAATGTTTGTCAAGTGGCAGCACTGGTTATTACCATGTGTTATTAAATAAAAACAACAACAAAACATTTCTTAGTTATACACATTCAAAACAGCTTTTAGCGATGTACTGCTGCTCGGCTCTTTGTTGTACGCTTCGGCGGCCAACCACCCACTTAGTGCCGAGCGCCAACGATCGCACAGGCAATAGAAAAAAACAACAACAAACATTTGTAATTTTCAAATATGGAGCGAACAGATGATTTGTGTTTTGTATTTGTTGTGCGTCGTAAAGCTTGATTCGTCAATTTAACGAACGAGTAAATAGTAACGAATTATAAAATAGGAATATTGTCGTTGTAGAGGTAAAACTAACCAAATAGATTTTGTACAAAAAAACACATTTTTTATTTTATTTTTTTTTTATTAATATTGGAAAAAGTGTTTCAATAATATTTCATATTTTAAATTGGAATTTAAATAAATGATGATTTTAATTTTTTAAAATTTGAAATAAAATGTATTCGTTGAGTTGAAATGTGCAAGAACAACAGAAATTATTATTGATATATTAATAATTTAAATGTCTGTTTTTATTTTTTTTTATTATATGTTTTTTATCGTATGCACAGCAAATAATAAAAAGCTGTTGTGCACAAAAGCTCGTTCACTTATTTTACCGCTGTGACAAATGTAAATAGATTGGCTGTTTTTCTTTCCAATTAATTATTACTTATTTCTTATATTATTTATAGTGCATTTTGTTAGTTTATTTTTGTTGAGTGCACTGACTCGGGAAATTGTCAGCAACTAAGTTGAGTCGTCAAAAATCAAGCAACAGCAGCAGTCAGTGTTGCCAACTTCCAACGGTCAAAAATGGCAAAAATTTCTCCAAAATGAAAAAATATTATTTGATTTAATAACTGAAGGTATTTAAATGAGATGTTTTTGTATTGTATAAATTTCGTAAGAATATCATCCATGTCTAAACAGACAAAAAATATTATTTAACAATATTGAAAATATTTTTAACAATTTTGAAAATTAACCATTTGATAAACTATTTGGTGAATTTTTTAGAACAAGTTTTTTTTCCATATTTTTGGTTTCACCAATTTTTATACCCTACACTAAGAGTGAAAGGGTATATTCAGTTTGGTACGCCGTTTGTAACACCCAGAAGAAAGCATCTCCGGTATGGAAAAGTATATATATTCTTGATCAGCATGACCTCCTGAGTCGATTTAGCGATGTCCGTCTGTCCGTCTGTCTGTCCGTCTGTCTGTCCGTCTGTCTGTCCGTCTGTCTGTCTGTCTGTTGAAATCCCTAAGACTTAAAATTGAAGAGCTAGATAAATGAAACTTATAACTTAGATTACTAATATACCTACGCTGTATGTGCGAAAAAATTGGCGAGATCGGTCCATGGTGACCTATGATCCGACCACTTATGTTCAAATACCACATATAAAATGTACATATAAAGATCAATTTTTATGTATACGTGCTTAGGTAAACTTTGTTGGTCAAATATATATTGACATCATGCTCAAATACATGATAATAATGTTTTCCGGCGAAAAGACTTGTGGTTCACAAAAAAAAAAATCGAAATTCGGTACACCTACCCATTTGTAAATATGGGTATCAAATGAATGGAAATTCTTCAGCGATTGAATGTTTGTAGTTATTTTCAGGATTCGTATACCCTGGTGACCTATATATCACTTTGAATGGTAACCACACATATGTGTAGGGTATTTATAGTCGGCTTAGACCGACTATAATTTTGATAATCCTAACTATCATAATTACACCTACTTTAAAATTTCCCATGTGATCTAACCTTCCCAACTGGTTTATATTTGTCTTTGATAACCCAGCATACCAAATGATATCGAATCGAATTCGAAACGATGTCATTTGAACGAACATTATTATCGTTTTCGACTATCTTTAACGATTCGAGAACGATAGCGTTCTCGAAAAAAATGGCTCTATCGTTAACGATATAATTATTATATGAATCGATATCCTCTCGATATTCGAGCAGAAATTCAATTTCGATATCGAAGCGAAATTGAAAAATTAGTCAATTTCGATATCGAAACGAATTCCAAAAGTTATTCAATTTCGATACTATTAAATTAACTTGTCTTGAAAATATCTTTCATAGAGCAAAGCACCAAGCATTCTATTTTATCCACAGCATTCAAATTGTTAACCTAGTTTGGAATTAAAAATAGTTTATTGAATTCAGCAAAAAATATTTCATACTTACTAAATTTTAAAAGTTTCTAACAGTTGCGAAATTTCTTCAAACTTTAAAATTTATGAAATTTTTTCATTGATCTGCTTTTTTTTGACATATAATTGAATACTTTTACTATAGAAATTTTGCGATAAGGGAATTTTAATTTAAGTTTTGGAATTTTAAATTTCGAATTATCGTTCCTGACTACATCTTTGTATATATTTTATATATTAAAAATAAAAACATTTATATTTAATAATAAAAGAACAAATTGAATTTACATTGTAAAGACACCCCAAACTATCAAGACTTGTTGAAGTCTGAAAGTGAGGAGTGTGTCAGGCCTATATCTATCCCTGCAATCCCTATACAATCCTGGTACTTGTAACAATAGTGGGTTCTGACGAACAAGAACTCATTTTTTAATATTCTACTGGAAAAAATCAGTCCATTTTGTCGGTCATACATTTGGAACAATTATTCTTCTACTTCGAATTGCATACTCAGAAAAAAAAATGCATTTTTATACAGCGATTTTATATTTGTCATCCGAATCATCATCCGAAAATATTGCAATTTTGTTTATTTAACAATTAATCTTTAATTGAGTTTTAAGCGATAAGGTAAACTTATGAATTTTGTATTTCTGAAATCATCTCGCCAGAAAATGGCTGCTGTGGCAACTCTGGCGGCAGAACACATAGACAATCAATATGGCGACAGCAATGGCGACGACGTTGACTCTCACGTCTGCTCTCAACACATTTTCGTCATCATGTCGCGCTGGCTGACAAGCGTTCAGAGCAAGCGAAGCATCGAAGCACAGCCTTGCGCCAGCCATGTCCATGGTATTGATTCGTTCGAGCACAAGTTCACGAGCTGCCAGCCATGCGATGCAATGCAATGCAATGTCAGGAAAACAGCAATAGCAGCGCAACAGTCATAATAACAACGAAAAACCAAAACATTGTAAATATATAAATATCATGATAATGAGTTAGCAAAATAAGTTTCCGCGCCACATTTTCACATTTTCAGACAACAACACATTGGCGGCGACTACTACGACTAGATGCAATAAATTGTAAAAATATTTGATGGCTTTTTAAAAACTAATCCAATATTTTTACTACTACTGCACATATACTTTTCACAGAAAAAAAAATTGGCCGATATCTAAAAACTGTTACATTAAAAAAAAATCATAACTACACACTCTCCCAAACATAACTTTACAGGTATTACATATATCTTTGGAGCTTTATGCAAACAAAAGTATTATTTCAATGCCAAACATTATTATAATAATAGCTAAACATATTTTTGTTTTTGTTCAAAAATATTTATGTTCTGAATGAATAATTTTCGGCGTTCTTGCAAACATATATATGTTTGTATGTGAAAAACATTTTATTTACATGTAAACATATTTATGTTTACATATAATTTTAATGTAAGAAAAGTAAATTTAGTGCTAATATCTTCTTTACACAATATTAATATTTTCCCTTTTTTTAAATTATTTTTTTTTCTATTTATATTATATATTATATAATTATATAAACTTTATATATTATATAAACTTAAACTATTATTTTTCTTTATTACACATCTTTTATTTATACTTAATAATTTTATTTCCATCTATTGTTCCTATTTTGAGTTCAGTGAATTACGGATTAATTAGGTATTTCACACATAGCCACTATCTGGTATTAACAGTAATTGGCGGTACTTAAACAAATTCATCGACCAAAAAGAACTTTTGAACTATATGAAAAGTAATAATGTGAGTGTTATTGAGTGCTAAAAGTAGGAAGCATTGTTATTTAATTGTAATTTCGTAATGCCAAACATACATATAATCAAACTAATTATGCTATTAGTTTTGAATTCGTTGTCACCCAGTAACAATCACGAATACATATAATTCAAAGAACCTTTTTTTGACGTTGGGTGTGTTAAATAGCCGAAATATCAAACATACAGATATTAATATCTGATGAAAAATATATATTTCTACAGAAACATTAATAAAGTAAATTCATGTAAATCCGCGATTAAAGCAATATATGTTTAAATATCGTATAATAATATTTCAATCTGTACAAAATAATTATACAATTCAATTATAATGTAGTTAGGTTTTACTGTTAATATAATAATAAATAATAATAGTTTGGCGCTACAGTCCTGTTTAGAACTTCGGCCGAGCTCTCTCACCATTTTGAGCTGTGCGTGTTATATTTGTACTCAAATTGGTGGGACCTACAGTTTATTGCCGAATCCGAACGGCGGGTGAGAGCTTTTCATAGGCAATGTTTTACTCTCGTAGGTTTGCCATTTACTGCCGAGAGTTAGCGCGGTATAGAAAAATGTTTCTATGAAAAGATGTTGTTAGCCCCAGTCCAGGCTTGAACCGGGGACCTTTCGGCTCGCAGTCCAACGCGCTAACCACTGAGCTACCGCGGCTACTGTTAATATGTATATGGTTATTTTGAATTACGTTATAATTACATTCAAACATATTCAAACAAATCTTTTCTATCCGTGTAATATACACATATTTCTATATTAAATACATCAGTTTAAAACAAATTTTTTTAAGAATATAACAAATTAATCTATTTACGCATTTTCCAGCTTCTGATTCAATTTTGATCGAAGTTCTTTTTTTTAATTTTTACATTCAAGCATGAAACAAAAAGAGTTTTAAAATAATCAGACTTCTATCCGACATCATTTTATGAAATTTCTATGGACTTCAAAATTCTAAATCTAATCCATTTTGAGTTATTACGTAAAATTCTCACGTTTTCTTCCTTCTTTGAACTTTTTAATAATTTTAATGTCATCTGTTGCCCCCCGGTTGCAAAAAAGACACGTCTCTGTATTGAACATAAAGTATTGGAAAGGGCCATTGCAAAGGGTCTCATAAAAGTTTGACTTCTATCGGAGAAATTCATATTCTCTCAGTTCACACAAATCAACTACAAATCAATTATTACACAGATACATTACTGAGAAATGAAGAAAATGGAGCCGGGTTTTGCGGATTTAGAACCTTATATTTTATATGCATGACAAGAATTTAATGAAGAAAAATAACAGGCAACAAATAAAGTCAATAAAATGCTAGAATAAATTTTAAGAAATAACATGAGTCGGTACAACCGACTTCATCTGATATCTGAAATATAAACTCCAGCAATATAATCAGGTTTTTGACTGGAATATGCCTTGTGGGTGTTCTTTAAAAATGAAGATCATATCAAATAAGTAATCTAGAGTCCACGAAATCGGAATGCTAGGATACCATGCAGGATTCTACTGAGTATAACAGGGATGTGCAACAACTGATAGTTTTATCATTTAAAATACCAAGCGGGGCACAAAAGATTATCTCTTATCGAAACAGACTAACCCTTGAAAAAGACATGACAATAAAACATTTATCATTAAATGCAATCTCATCAAAATAATAGAGATATGCAAACATTCATAAAATGGGTACAAAGGGCCAGCAAAATATTTGTATTTTATGAAAAACAAAAAACAACTTTAAAGCCACGTGTATTTTTTTGCAATTTAAGGCAAGTCAGTTTGTTTATTTGTAAATGCATCTACTATATATTGAATTTGCAATTTAATTGTTTTATTTACATAGAGGGAAAAAACATTTCAAAAATCCAGAAAAAATCATGAGTTTATGTATATATCATATTCAGCTAAATGGAAAAGATCTTGATTTAATAAACTCAGCTATATATTATAAATAATTTTATATAAACTGTATACCTTATACGAAGTAAAATATGCGAATTAGATTACTAAATATTTGGTAAATATACAAAAGTTTATTCGTATTTGAACTGTGTTTTATTTACACATAACTATTTCATTCGTAAACATATAACGAAACGTTACGAAAGTTATTTCGTACAAAGTGTTCATTTCATATAACACTTTGACAAATAGTTTCCTATAATCACTACACTGAAAATAAAATTGGCTTAAAATACACGAAATCGTTCGTATATTATAAAAGATTTAAGAATACACGAATATACGAATACACGTAATATACGCGAATACTTTATTTAAAAAAAAAAACTGACGATGAAAATGGCAATTCATTCATGAAATTATGAAATATTATGCACTAATTCGATACAAACAGAACTCACACAGAACAGATTTTAAAACTATCTGCTTGCGACCGCGATACCAATTAAAATAAAATGCATATATTTGATGCAACGGAGTTATGTTTTTACTAATTATTCGTAAAAAAAACGAATGTTTTTTGTAAAATTTTACATATAGTCTCAAAATTTACGAAAGTTTAGTAATTCATTCGTAAAATATGTTATTCTTTCATATAAAATTGTACTATATTACGAAAGTTTCGTAATTTAAACGAAATATTCATAATGTTATTGTTGTTTTAATTTTACGAATATTGATTCGTAATACATACAAATCGTTCGTAAAAAATATTGTGACAAAAAAAATATAAAATACAAATATTTCGTTAAAAAATTACAAATGTTTCGTTAATTCTACGAAATTAAAAATTACTAGAAAATATTTCGTAAAATGTCCTAGAAATTATTTTAAGTGTAGCTAAGACGTTAACACAATTCCGTGTTACCTTCGACCCAAATTTAAAAACTTTAGATATTCGTGGCCACACATTTACTACGTCAAACACATGTCTAAGAATTTAAATTAAAGCTCTATTTGGTTTATAAATCACCCATTACAAATTTACGAACGCATAATTTGTATAACGAAACTGATGAGCGAAACTGATGAAGAGACTGAGTGAAAAGTTCAGTAGATATGCAGAAAGAGACACCTAAAACGCGTCAGATTTAAGGAGAGACCAAAGACAGACTTGAAGACACAATACAAACTGACACTGAATACAAACTGAGAAAACAAAAAGAGACAGTCGCAGAGTGAGAAAGACAAACGAAGAGAACGAAAAACAAATAAAGACTAAGATAGAACAAATAAAGACTAAAGCAACATTTAGATTTATTAACATATATATATATATATATATTAAACCATGTGAATATTTATATATAGTCTCAATGAATATTATCGCTTTTCTGACGAAGTTTGATAATGGTCTCGAACTGATGATCCGATTTGACACACGAATCCAGCAACTGTGGCATACAATACAACTTATATTTTACTGATTAGGAGGGGCCTGTTCAGGCTTATTGAGGGATATAATATATAAAATAGCTCAAAGAGAAGGGCAGTTGATTTGTAGTATTTGCTGATAGCGTATTTTCTGAAGTCATACGATTTGACAGAATGCTGGTAAGAATTATCAGCAACATAAATACCAGCATAGTTCAGGAACTTCCTGGATTTTCTTGAAATCCAAATGATTAGTCATTGAAATCATATAAATATATAGTATATTATCACGTGATAATCTATTTAAAACTATTTATACCCTACACTTGGACTGAAAGGGTATAATATTCAGTTTGGTACGCCGTATGTAAGGCGCAGAAGGAAGTAGTATATATATTCTTGTAAAAGTATATATATTCTTGATCAGCATGACCTTCTGTGTCTGTCGGTTGAACTCCCTACTACTGAAAAAATTGAAGAGTTAGATCAATGAAATCAATGAATTCAGATTACGTAAATATATACGCTGTCTCAAGCAGAAAATTGGCATGATCGGTCAAATGTGACCTGTGGACCGACCAGTTATATTCAAATACCTCAAATAAAATTAATATTACTTTATACGAACTTTAATGAACTTTTTGGTCAAATATATATTGACTTTATGCTCAAATATCTAAAAAATAATGTTTTCCCGCGAACCTACTTCTGGTTAAAAAAAAATCGAAATTAGGTACACCTACAAAATTATACATATGGGTATCAAATGAAAGGGAATTTTTCAGAGCTTACAAGTTTGTTGTTATTTTCATGATTCGTATACCCTGGTTACCTATGCACAACTTTAAATGCTAACCGCGCACATTATCTCATATGTGTAGGGTATTTATAGTCGGCTTAGACCGACTATAACTTTCATAATTCTTACTAACTTCATAACACCAACTATCACAATATCAATAATAATAATAGTTTGGCACTACAGTCCTATAAGAACTTAAGCCGAGTTCTCTCACCATTTTGAGCTGTGCGTGTTATATTTGTACTCAAAGTGGTGGGACCTACAGTTTATTGCCGAATCCGAACGGCGGGTGAGAGCTTTTCATAGGCAATTTTTACTCTCGTAGGTTTGCCATTTACTGCCGAGAGGTAGCGCGGTATAGAAAAATGTTTCTATAAAAAGATGTTATTAGCCCCAGTCTAGGCTTGAACCGGGGACCTTTCGGCTCACAGTCCAACGCACTAACCACTGAGCTACCGCTGCTACACAATATTCACAATATTCCTACTTCAAAATTTTCCATGTGACCCAACCTTCCCTACTGGTTTTAAATTACAATAACTCAGCTTAAGTGTTAGAGTTAAATATTATGTTAGATAAAATTGATAAATGTTTAGATTTTATTTAAATATTGCTCTCATTAATTGACACAATTATCTGGAACAAATAAGTATTTCTGCTATGGATATTACAAAATATCGAGATAGTAGTGTCAAAAAAAAAATCAACAAAGAAATAGTATCAACAACTATCGGTTAGTCACAACATTTGTCAAAATACATTGTAGTATTCTTACCTTAATAAGAATTAAGAATTATCACTTGGATTGGGACTCATTGGTATATCGAAAATTCATGACCGCTCAAAGGTCTGACATGTTGTTTAGCGCTTTCAGAGACAAATAATATAATATTTGGGTCGTCTTTCTATATTACATTCAACAATTTCAATGCGTGTACATTTCGTAATTGAACGAACCAAAAAAGTATTTTGTTAGTTTTGGTTCTTGAATTATTTATATATTTATAGTAGGTATTATGTATATACAATAGATAATTAAAAAAATAAAAGACGATAAGCATAGGTAGATTCTTTGAATTCCGGGCATTAACCTATATTTATCATTATTTATATTTTCACCATATATTATTAATTAGTTGCTTTCAATTGGAAAATATTTTTCGCAGAATGCAAACAATAACAATGAGTGATCGGGGACGCCCACACAAATTGCAAATGCCATGAAGAGAATACAGTGTGGCCAGATATAAAGGATAAGAGGTATTTTTTTGATATACGAAAATTGGCGGTACAATTTAGTTAAAGCACTTGAAAACCAACCAATTTAATATTATTTGTTGAAAATGTATAAAAAAGCAACAAGATAAACAATAAATTGAAAAATTTTAATAAATAAAAATAAAAATAATTGCCTTAAACCGTTGAAGGCCACAATACAAAGCAATGACCGATTAAACAAATTATAAATTCAAGCAGTTTAACGTTTAAATTGAAATTTGCCCCAACAATATACTATAAAACATTATAGAAAAATCTCGCATTTCATATATTTCTGATTATATTAGTAGTTGGTGTCGATCGCGTCAGTGAGGAGATGCCCTACATTACAAAACGATTTGAATTGATAAGAAACGTTTTGAAAACGTTTAATATTGCAAAAAAAAATTGAAATAAAATAATATAAAACCAAGTATGTATAAGAAACAGACTGATTAATAAGAAGAGTATATGAAACGGGTGACAAAATTCATGATGCAATCGGACGCTGGTTAAAAATCATTTCAAATAATTTTAACTGAGCTACTTCTGGGGTAGCAGATTCTTTATATGGACAAATAACAATATAAATGTATTTCTAGCTATTTTTGATAGAGTTTAACTACGTTTTTTTTTTTAAATAGGTTAACACAATAAATTTTTATCGATTTTAGTAGTTAATATTTTCTCTAGAAATATTTGTACCGTGTAACTGTGATGAAGGATTCAAAAATAATATATATGACGGTACGTTAAGGTCCGTACAGTAATTAGAAAGGTTACCACATGAAAAATTTGCAAGTACCCGAGTAGAATATATTAATCTTGTCACAGCAGTTATTTGACAAGTTATGATCATCAAGTCCATCCTAATAGGCTATATTTCTACTAGGGTAGGTTATATAGAAAAGAGAATGCATCACAGATCACACTCCAATGACGTCCATTTTCAATATCAGCTAGCGTACGTGTAAAAGAAATTAAAGTTCTGAAGGTTATTGTTTTAGATCTTCTTGATTTTCTGTAATCGTGATTTCCTAACCTCCTGCTGGGTGTTAGAAAAGTGAATATACCCTTTCACTTACAGTTTTCTTATAAAAAATTAACGTTTAGATAGATTTGAATAGTTTAAACAGTAAGGACAGCTACACTGATTACGTAAAAAGTAAAAGTGAAAGCAGAATAATTTTACAAGGCATAGCAAAATATACCAAACTTTATATGCATCCCATCCAACAAATAGAACTGTAATCCAATAACCCGTCAACACGAAACCTGGTCAACACCCTTTTGTTGACGCATCAATCGTCAATCGTGTCTAGTCGTCGTCTAAGCTGTCGTCACCTTTTCTATACGACTTTCCATAACGGGTATTTTTAAGTATGTTATTCACTCTTTTGTCTAATACATCGCCCAATTTCACAAATAGCTCGACTACTTAACTTTCTGTTATAATTATTTTGCTGTTTTTATTATTATTATTGTTATATATTTTCTTTATTTTTGTTTGTTGTGATTGGTTGGTGGTGACTTTCATCGATTTCATTCAACTAACCTTGAATTTGTATATTTTGCATTAGTGGCACTGAACTCCATAAAGAAATGAAAATCAATTTCAATTTTGTAGTACATACATTTTTTTTAATGCATTTTCAACAAAAATTAATTGAGTTTGAAATAGTAGCCAAATTTAGAGACAAATATAGTATATTTTTAATATTATGGTGTTTTAAAAGAAGCGTCTTTATGTATATTGTTATTCTGGTATCAATAAACTTGAATCAATAAAGATAAATGAATATAATGCATTGCAATAAAGATAATAATTTATAACAGAGAATTAAAATTAATTCAAATAAATAAATGAAATGTATAAATGTACAGTTAACAATCATTTCTGATCATATTTCACACTGAATAAAACTGTTTTCTAACAATTAAATATGATATAGCATCAAGTTGAATTTTACTTATATTAATGAAATTAAATTTATAAAAAGAAATTAAGCATTTCAAATAAATAAATTTTCTCATTTTGTAAATATTGCAGATTAAAATTTAACAAGCAAAAAATGTTGGCTTTATTTAATCTAGTATTTATAACTTTTTAACTAAGAGTCGTAATTTATATTCTTAAATGGGATTTTAAAGAGAATACGTGGCGCTACATAACAATGCATAAATTTTATTCATAATTTTTATACCCTACACTAAGAGTGAAAGGGTATATTCAGTTTGGTACGCCGTTTGTAACACCCATAAGGAAGCATCGCCGATATGGAAAAGTATATATATTCTTGATCAGCATAACCTCCTGAGTCGATTTAGCGACGTCCGTCTGTCCGTATGTCTGTCCGTCTGTCTGTTCGTCAGTCTGTCTGTCCCTCTGTCTGTCTCTTGAAATCACGATTACAGAAAGCTAGAAGAGCTAGAACAATGAAATTTCTAATTTAGATTACTTATATATCTACGCTGTACCAACAAGAAAATTGGCATGATCGGTCCTTTCTGACCTGCGAACCGACCACTTATGTTCAAATATCTCATAAAATTTACATCTACGGATGAATTTTACTTTATACGAACTTAAGTGAACTTTTTTTGACAAATATATATTGCCTTTATGCTCAAATATATGAAAATAATGTTTTCTCGGGAACTGACGAGTGGTTCTCGAAAAAAACATTGAAATTCGGTATGCCTACCCGTTTGTACATATGGGTATCAAATGAAAGGAAATCCTTCAGCGATTCCAAGTTTATAGGTATTTTCAAGATTTTTAAACCCTGGTGACCTATGCACATTTTAAAGTGGTCACCGTACACATTATCACATATGTGTAGGGTATTTATAGTCGTCTTAGACCTACTATAACTTACATAATTCTCACTAACTTAATCACACCAATTATCAAAATATTCCTACTTCAAAATTTCCCATGTTATCTAACCTTCCGAACTGTTTTTTTTACATTTTGAATTTTTTTTAACTTTTTTTTGTATTGTAGTGGAAGGTGTTCTGCGTCTAATATCGAAAATATAATTACATTATTTTCTTTTTTTTGAGTTTCAAAAATAAAATAAGACCAAAATAATGGGAAATTGAAAAATTAGCTATATCTCAAAAACTAGAGCCAATTTAACAAAACTGATGCTATTTCGGAATCAGGACCACAAATGTAGCCATAATTGCTGAAGCTTTTAGTGCACCATGTCAAGTATTATCATTACGTGGGATAAATATTGGTCTTTCAATGCATTAGCTGCACGGTGCAAAAATATTTCGTGACTATGGCTCAATCTTGAGCATGTTCGGTACAATTAGTAGAGATACGACCCGTACCAGAGTGAAAATTTAGTTCAGGATGCGATCATTGTCTGATCAGGCAGCCAGATTTCAAATAAGGAGTTTTCATCAGTGCCTGATTCAAAAGGTGACGCTATTCGAAGTTGCTATCTTGATCAGGTTGTCTGATCAGGCTTCCTGATCTTACCCTTCTCCTAACCTTGTATAATTCAATGTATCTTTCAAATATTACCAAATTTGAGACCTTTCAAATAAAAAATAATTTTGTGAACTTCGTTATCTCAATAACTTTTGCAATGACAAAAAGTCAACATGAGATATTTCAAATTTTTAAAATATTGCGTTTGAGTTGAACATTTATTTATTAGAATATTTTATTTTATTACAATGATTTTGCTACCCAATGTTATTATAAAAGTTTTTTTAATTACATCTCGATCATATTATATTAATACCTAGATTCAGGGAAAAAATCATGTAAATTTAAATAGAACTTAAACAGATTTCATTTTTTGTTTTTTAAACAGATTAAACATGTTAAGTGATTTTTGTTATACTAAATTTTAATAGTTGAAAATGTAAAGTTAACATGAATACTTATCTGTTTAATTTATAAAATAGTTGTTGTTTTTCATATTTAAAAGTATCATGTAGAATTGACATGAGTCTGTTTAACGAATTATCTGCAAAAATTCTCTGAGTGTACGATATCTACTCAGGTTTTTTTTAAGTGTCACATCACGTTTTATTTAATAGAGTTTAGATCAGAATTTTTATAAAAGTTGGATCAGGTTGCCTTACGTGGATTTTTAATTAAGATTGCCTTAGTCGACCCTGATCTGTATCATTTCAGCTGGCCTTTGGTAGGGATGCCTTATCGTATTCTGATCAGGAACGGATGCGAAATAAGGCTAACTTGTACATACTAGGGGGGTGTATCACTCAGTAAACGAGTCAATGGTCTTGAAAATGTTTTGAATCACAGTTTTTAGTCGATATATATATATATTCGAATCTATATCAAAAATGTTTATATATATTCTAAAACAATATTCCAGAAAATTTATTTTTTTCTAATACTTTTTCTAACTCTGTAGTTTCATATCGAAAAATAATAATTTTTATATAGCATATCAAAAATTTCATCAAATGGTTTGTAGAGAAGTAAAAATTTTATATTTGTTTCCTTTTTTATATATTTATTTTTTTAGGAATTTATTAAATTTTAATTTCATTTATTAAATTTAATTTTTATATATTTATTTTTTATGGAATTAATTAAATTTTAATGCCGTTACAAGAATTTGTTTTAATAATTTTAAAAAAGCATTCAAAATAATTTATCTAAACGGTTAAAAAATTAAGTCGCTAACAGAAATTTATGAATTTGAAAGAAAAAAGTTTTTTTTTATCATTAAAAATATAATAGAAATACATAATAATGTTAAAAATATTATTAAACAATTTCTTGATCTCGTTTACCTGATGTCTTTGCTCAAAAATGTTGTTTTGATGAAATAAAAATTTAAATATAAATTTATTTGTTTTCGTATTGTTTGCTGTTTTGCAGAAATTGTGTCACGTTGTTTTTTTTTTATAATTCGTTTTAATATTATTATTATTTTTTTTAATAAATAATATTTATTATTCACAATCTTAAAAGTGTTGAGCTTATCAATTAATTGTTATTAAAAGTTTTTCTTTATTTTTTATATACATTTTGCACACGCCAGCAGACAAAGCGTTGCACAAGGGTTGCCAACTTCAATTTCTATTGCAAAACTATATAAATTATTAACACAATTTCAGAGTTTTTTTTTATATTTTTACACATATTTTAAAACACAACACCGATTATAATAGATTTGTTGTTAGTTTTAAAACTAGTTTTTATTTATTTAAAAATGTAGTATATTTTGGTGTGGCACCATTGGCCACCACTGTGCAAATTCGCACTACCCTTCTTATGCGTTGGTATTTCTTCGATACAAAATTCAAATTTTCTTTATACTAAAATGTTTCAAATTAATTTCTGTAGAATTTCACAATTGTTGTTCAGAGCGGAAACACGTTGTTTCTTCTGTTGCGTTGCGTTGCTTTTGTTGTGAAATTATTGTATTTAATAATCACCACTCACTTCACTGTTGTTGTATTTGCATTTATAATTTTTATTTTTTTTTATTTATTTATATTTATTATCATTCTTTTGTGTCTGCTTTATTTTTGCACTTATTGTGTATATGTATTTGTTGTATAGCACAGCAAGTAATACAACAAAATTGAAATAAAATTTGTTGAAATTTACTGAGTTTGTTGTTCTGGTATTATTTGTTGTTGTTGTTGTGTTTTACTGTGCTCCACGAAACGCGTGAAGCTTCGACTAACGTTCTTGACCGATTGATAAAAAGTTTTCAATTGTAAAGCGCTTCGAAGCTCGGAATTTGTGGCTCCCCGCAAGAGCTTTTTCCGCATTTTTATATTCATCATTGTTGCTATTCTTGTCGTTTTTTATTATATATATATTATATATATTGTTTTGTATCTCTATCGGCGTCTTTCTTTTGTGTAGTTGCTTCGGCCAGTTGTTATTGTGTTTGTTTACGTTCAGCTCAGCTGTTTGTATGCGCCTGCTCGTGATGTTCCCCTCCCCACCACAACAGATACCAATGTTCAGTCTTCCACCAACACAATATCAACAAAAATCCGTTCTCTCTTCCCCCACCCCACATAACACAAAATACAAACACAACAAGTATCTCATATAGAATGAGAAAGAGAGAAACGCTTTCACGCCTGGCCCACATGATTTGCGCGCGCGCTCCCCTTCCCAAGTTTGTTTTGTTATCAATTTTCGTATTTTTTATTAGCATTTAAGTACAAGGGTTGCCAACACAAATATTGCTAATCCTTCACTTTAACAGTGTTGCCAAGTTATTTACAAAAAAAAAAAAATCGGTCAGTCATTAAAAAGAATACCACAAAAATTCCAACAGTACACGCATTTATTTCAATAGTGTTTGCTATAAATAAAACATTTGATCGATCTTTAGTCCATTTTTGATTAATTAATTGATTAATCAAGAGTATCGATTACTTCAAATATTGAATAACATGAATATAAGTATTTTGTTCCTGCTTTTAGGAGAGGTTTTTAGGATTAGGTTTTTAGGATTAGGTTATGGCCTAATAACATATGAACAAATTTCTCTCTTTACTGGTTGAACAACTTTTCTCCCGGTTCCAAAAGACGTAGTTATGGAATAACGTCCGATGGAATGACTTTTGGAACTACATATAAAAATGGTTGATAAGGAATGACTTTTGGAACTACTTATTAAAATGGTTCCCATGGATTCACTTTTGGAACTACTTCTTAAAATGGTTCCCATGGAATGACTTTTGGAACTACTTATTAAAATGGTTCCCATGGATTCCCTTTTGGAACTACTTCTTAAAATGGTTCACTTGGAATGACTTTTGGAACTACTTATTAAAATGGTTCTCATGGAATGACTTTTGGAACTACTTATTAAAATGGTTCCCATGTAATGCCTTTTGGAACTACTTATTAAAATGGTTCCCATGGATTCACTTTTGGAACTACTTCTTAAAATGGTTCCCATGGATTCACTTTCGGAACTACTTCTTAAAATGGTTCCCTTGGAATGACTTTTGGAACTACTTATTAAAATGGTTCCCATGGATTCACTTTTGGAACTACTTCTTAAAATGGTTCCCTTGGAATGACTTTGGGAACTATTTATTAAAATGGTTACTCATGGAATGACTTTTGGAACTACTTATTAAAATGGTTCCCATGTAATGCCTTTTGGAACACCTTCCACATATTATTTCCATAGAATACAAATACAATAAATAAAATTGATCATGTCAGGAATATTTAAACATTAAAGTATATTAAAAATTAAATATTTCCATGGACATGTTTGTATTTTTGAGCTTGATATTCTCCATTCTTCCTGCGCACCAACCATCTGAGCCATCGACACTAATTGTAGTATTAACATGTTAAACTATATTTTTAATTTATATACAAAAGTGCTTACTAAATATGTTTTATATCCTATGACACACATGTTTTTAATTGAATTGCTGATTTAGAATACGCAGCTAACTTTATTATTTTTAAATAAAATATATCAAAGAGGTTTGACACGTTTTTGTATATTCTCAATTACATTCAAAAAGACGCGAACGTGGAACGACTTTTTATCGGAACCCAATGTGAAGTTGTTCTCGTTACTGTGACGTCAGTACCAAGAGAGAAGTTATTCTAGAATCAGTTTATGTTGAATTGGATGAAGAAACCTATCTCCGTTTGCTTTTACGCTCTTATTAGATGCTCAAAAACTGTATTCGCTTCTCGTATATGTTCCGCTAGAAGCGAATGTAGAATGACTTTTTATCGGAACCCAATGTGAAGTTGTTCTCGTTGTTGTGCCGTCAATACCAAGAGAGAGGTTATTCTAGAATCAGTTGTTTTAGAATTGGACAAAGAAACATATCTTCGTTTGCTTTTACGCTCTCATTAGATGCTCAAAACTTTATTCGCTTCTCGTATACATTCCGCTAGAAGCGAACATAGAATGACTTTTTATCGTGAAGTTGTTCTCGTAGCTGTGCCGTCAGTACCATGAGAGAAGTTATTCTAGAATAGCTTGTTATTGAATTGGATGGAGATACAGAACTTTTTTCGATTATCTCTCATATTTCCATATTAACGGATAAATTTAAATTTGTGTACTCTTTATAACTCTCGAATATAAAGTGATTCCAAAATCATTTCACTAGAAGCAAACATGGAACGACTTTTTATCTTTGCATTCCCAATAAATGTAGTTCCAGATGTTGTTCTTTTCGGAACTACTTACGATAAAATCTGCTGGGATATGATACGTTTGTGGAACTATCTCCCTGCGTCTGTATTTCCCGACATTTTTAATATTGAGAAAATTTAAAGCAAACATCCACAAACACTACTACATCTTTCCTCCTCCCTTGAACCTATAATAATTTATTACGATCAACACTGTGCATTGCATGAATAGGGGCATCCCGGGAGCGTTGGTTAATTTATAAAAAAAAAACATATTTTATATTACCGTTACAAAATAATTTCGAAACTTTCGACACATTCAGGGATCCGGGATTGGTAGCCCTAATAGCGGTATTTATTTAGTTCAAACAAAATTTACTGCATCAAAACCATTTTGTGAGGGGTGCGATTCGCACAAATGATGACACCAAGAACAAAAATAAACAATTAATAGTTGATGCGAGAGTAAAGTATATGTTAATACATAGAGAAAACCAAGAGAATAAACCAAGAGAATTACGATTTGGGGATTGGGTGGGTGGTTGCTGGAACAACCAAACGTTGAAGTGGGGTTAGGACGTAAGGCGTTGGCGCAAAAGTTGCATGTGGGGGTGGAAATTTTGCAAAGCTTCCTTATTGAGGGTGGGGGTTAATAGAAGAAGTGGTGTTTTTTTTTTGTGTACAATCGAAAGACAGTACAGTTTCTTCTGATTTAATATTAAATTAATTCCACATTGATGGCATGCTTTCGTCATGTTCGCCAAAGACCAAAATCCAGTAGCACTATCTGAATATTGGGTAGTATCTAAAAACAGATACAGATAATAAAAGTCAAAAGCTATTTTTCTTCGTTTTTGTTTTGTTTATTAGTTTGCATTCTTTACTTTGCTGTTGTTTTCGTTGGAGATTTTTTTTTTAATAGTTTTTGTTTTTTTTATTTTTTTTTATATTTTTTATTTTGCGAATTATGAATTATGCAAGAAAAACATTTAAACTACATCATTTTCTGTTGTTGTTTGGTTGTACTTTGCGTCATTTTATTCTTCGTGTTCTTGTCATTTTGTTGTTTGTTTTGTTTGTGGCGGCATCTTGTAAACCGCGTCATGCGATACGTAGAGTTCTAGGGATTTCTGAGAATTGTCCATGCAACGTCAATAACAATTCACCCAACCCACCTCACCTCAACAGACCAAACGCCTTGGCAGAGCTGCCAACGTATATAAGTAATGTTTGTAAATTAATTCATGTTTATTTTGTATACATTTTAATATTTTTGCATTTAATTCGTTCAGCGTTACGTGAGTGTTCACATCCTGACACTTTATATTTTTATTATTGTTATTGTTTTATAATTGAACCGGAATGATGCAATATTATTTTAAAATTGTGTAATCGAGCTTTGAGCACATACAAAAAAATACATGTCGTTTTGTTATAACTGATCTAATAATAATTATGTTTAGTTCTTTTGTTCTCATCAAAATTATGGCATCAAATCGAAATCAAACCGTTTTATAAAATAGTACTTTATATAAAAATGAAACGTTTACGGCAACATCAAATTGTAAAAAGATTGTCAAAAACTATCAATTCGTTGTTTGCCCTTCGGTACTTGTTAATGTTTAATGTCAAATTTGTAGTTTTATCAATAAGAATAGGGAAGAAAACTAATACCTAAAACACCCATAATTATTCAATCCCGGAAATATTTCTGCAATCCCGAGATAGCCAATAAAATAGCTTCTTCAATAAAATATACCAAAGATATTTTAATACAATAAAAAGAATGCACACATTTTATTAATGGAAACTTCTAAAATCCCATTTAATTTGAAAAACTTCATTAATATGTGAACACTTTTTTCTTAATCTATTTTAAGTTAAATTTTCGTATTATGAGGAAACTATTTTCTGGGTGTAACCATTTCAAAGAGGCTCTTAATTTCGTTTTAATTCCGTAGTCGCAAATATTTCGCATCACTAAAGTATTTCCATATGCTGTTTTCTCATGAAAACCCTGTGGGCGTCGAATTTATTATTATACATAGTTTTTTTTGAATTGTCCTTTGAAAATGCTGGGTACATCGAAGGAGTTAGTTTACTTTTGAAGCGAAAGCCCTTTAGTTCACTTTACCTTAGTTTTGTTCTCAGTTTTCTTGTAGGCATTATTTGATGTCCTTGAATGTTTACAAATTGTGTGGTGGTCTGTTTTTGGCCACGTCTATTTTCCATGTTTAAGTCTTTATTTTAATACTTAAAATTTGTATTTCTGTCTGCGTAATAATTAAAATGGAATTAATTCCGGTTGCGTCAATCGCATTAACACGCTTTACACAACAAGAATCTCTCCACAGAGCAAAAGTATTAAATAGAAAATCATTTCTTTATACTTTGATCACGGCCATCCAGCCAGACACCTACGCGATTCAATCCCCATCTACAGAGCCACCTACGGTACCAAGTTTCGCAGGACCAACCTCGACATAATATTCCATACGTTTTGTTTTTGTTATGAAAATGCAGAATAACAACAAAATTTATCAAAAACAAAACCGAGGACATGCGTAGGAGCGCTTCTAGTAAGTTTACCAACAACAACAAAAAAAGTGAGAAATAAAATAAGATAAATAATAAAATCTCAAGGATTCCAAGTATTTTGAAAAAAACGTAAGCAAGTAAACTTTTTGCGTCCCCACATTGTCATGACCACGACATTGAATTACATAGCCTTATTGGTTTGGTCCTTCTCATTTCAATCAACATCAATAATAACTCTGTACCTATATTGAAAAGGACAAATTGAAGAAAAACAAACAAATTGAAAAATACATTTTCTTCAAATTTTGAATTTAAATTTGTTTTTTTTTTTTTCAGTGCATAAATTCAATAATTTTTCTTTTCGCAGTATTAGGATTTCACTTATATTTTAGCACCCATGTCTCACCCCTAACGTTTATTTATTAGGACTAAAATATAAGGTGTACAAATTTTATTTTTTTTTTTTAAATTTTATCAAGGGGAATACATTTAAAATTGTACTAGGAGGTGAAATTTTGACTATTCCAAAAGATTAATATTCAGCCTTATCGTGAATAAAATTCTTCAGGGAATTTTTACTCTAAACAAATACGTTAAATCGTACTATTTAACGTAGCAAACAATTTAAAACGTTCATAACTCCTAAATAACATGGCATACAAACATTTTTATATGCATAGAAAATCTTACCACAAAAGTGTACATTTAGATACATTTAAAAAAAATATTAAATGTATTTGATTTCATATGTTTTTGGAGCAATATATGTTGAAAAATTGAACCTGACATCTGGTGATATTCGGCGTTTTGGGCCATATATTTGTAACACCGGCATTATTAAACGCGTCATTGCTAAGGACTCACTTTACTTAATGTAAAAATAATTATTTTTAACTTTTTTTTATTTATTAAAGGAAAAAAAGGTATACATCAAATTCATCTTATGGCAACGGACTCAAGAACAGACATACTAAATTATTGGAAACTGAAGCAAACATGAAATGTGGTATAATCATTTATAACGAGTTGTAAAACATGTGTAATATTCTATATGTGGATTTCAATTTTGATAATATAAATATCTGATAACTAATATTCCAATCGTTTAGTTTAACTTATAGGTCGTACTTTTATATTTAACAGGCCTCATTTTAAAATTAATGGTACAAACAATTTTATTAATTATCGCGAAAAGTTAGTTGTAGCAAACAACGTCATTCGGTTAAAAAGAAATTAATGAATTGATGATAATGAGCGCTCGATTTTATATGGATTTACATATTCAATATTTAAATACATTTCGGTAAAAATCCATATATTTGAATAAATCCATATTTTTGATAAAAACTGCAATTTTGACACTTTCAAACATATTTGAAGTGGAATCGATAATATCAAACAACCTTACATCAGGAAACTATTTCTGGATATCACTACAGGACACAATAGATTGTGATTTGTAGAAAATTTGGATTGGTGTAAAGCAAAGTGACATACGAAAAATATGATTTAATCAACCCTAACATGAATAATTTTTCTACCTGTATTTCAACCTTAGAAAATAAAATTATGAAAAACAATTTTATTTCAGTACAATTTATTTTTTTTTGGTCAAGGGAAACATTTTTATGAGAGAGCTGAATAATTAAAATAAAACAAATTTTATATCCATATTTTAAGTTTTTCATCCATATTATAAGATTTTATATAATTTTTTTTTAGTTTTATGATCCATATTTTTCTAGTTTTTTCTTGCCTATAATCCATACATATTTACCTTGTTTTTCGTCCATATAATTGATAGCCCTAATGACATCACATATTTCGTAGACACTTGAAATATTATTAAATACTCATAACAAATCGTTCAAAATTTGTTTGTTCAAACTATCATCCCTTTAATTTGGCTCTAAGAACCGACCCAATAGTTCAGAGAATCGTAATTATGGGTTGAGCAATGAGTTGGTTGGCGCAACAAATTTCTATAATGTGTGTAGCTATTCTTATCTACAAATTAATTTCTCTTGACTGTCGACATATATAATTATTCAGCTATTGCGAAATTGTGCATATACACAATATATATGTGTACCTATATTACTTTTTGTTTTGACATATTTAAATGTTTATACTATATGAGTATTCGATACTTAACAGATGTCAACGAACTTTGATTACACTAGCCTTAACATTATATTTCAGTTTTGTTTAACTGGTTGAAATAATGTGAATTAGACTTAAGTTTAGGAGATTAGTATATATTAGCAATCTACGTATTGATTTTTAAGTAGCTAAAATCTTTTCAAAACAGATTATTTATAAATTAAATCCAAACAAAATTGCATATATTTCTTACATTCGATTTTTAAATTTTTGTAAAAAAAAACGAGTATAAATTTTATTGGACTTTATAAATTATTATTATCGAAAATATTTGTTATTCGTAAAATTGTTGTAAATGTTTTTTTTTTATACTATTTACGAAATTCTTCAAGGATATTTTAGTTATATCACCTGTTGATTTTCAGCTTGAAAGCTGCAATGTTTGCATGCCTGTTGTCCGCCTGTTACCATGTCGTATATTTGGTATAACGGTAATATTTTTACTTTTACGATTTAAATGAGAGATGATGATTATATTGTATATTCGCAACTTTAGTAGAAATTGAGAATGGATCAATGTATTTTTACCTGTTTATAATACGATCAGTCACAATCTGAAGGTGTTTATATCATCTCTAATATTAGCTACGTTCCCGTGGTTTTTGAACCTGATCAGTAGATCATTTTCATATACAAAAAACAATCAATTAGAACCAGGTTCGTTTTTGGATCAATTACTGATCTGGTACTGTACGTATCAAAACTAAGGAATACAATCCAGGGATTATCGGGATCCCGATCATTTTCTAGTCCCGAAAATCCCGGGATTAAAAAGTACTAATCCCGGGATTTTCGGGATTGGCAAAAAATCACTATTTTGTAATAGTACTGCAAACGACACGATATAAAATTCATTCCAGAGCTCTCAATACAAAACATGATATAAAATTTAGTATAAAATCAATGAATTTAATTTATCCCAATTTTGAAAAGCTAAAACCAAAGTCTTATATACGAAATAAATCTATGAGATTAAAAAATTAGGTACTAGATACCAATAATTACTTAGAGAAATTTTGACATTGCATTATTATACGTTTTATTTGATTCGATTTATTATATTTTTTTTTTTTAAATAACAATTGGGTTAAAAGTCAATTGTTTTTTTACTGTGTAGACAAATTTTAATATATACAGAAATGCTAAAATTCTAATAAATTTTTACATACATATTTGGAAATAAATTCGAAAATTTTAGACCATTTTGAAATATTTTGTTTATATTTAGGATATCATAACATAAATAGTTTATGGGGGTATGAACATGTCAAACTCACAACTGAAATTACAAACTTTTTTATCGGTTGTACTTTTAAATATTCGGTCCCTTTACCTAATTTGTATTCTGTTTTTTTTTTTTTTTTTTATAAACATAATGCAACAAAATTATTATTAATTATTATAGCATACTAATTGTTTCTTTTTCGTAACTTTTTGAGAAGAAATCTGATAAAGACTATCTTATGTATAAAACTCACAATATGTAATTCATTTTGTTTTTCGATGCAAAATGGTTAAAATAGCAAATTTCAAAATATAGAAAACTACCAGAGGTTTAGTTATTTTTATCGTTAGTTTAGACAATATCTATTATATTTAAACTAAGTTCCTGGTAATCATTAACTGTGTTCCCGTGATCTAGAGCCAAAGCTCTATTTTCTATAAAAAAAAAAAACACCAAGAAACAACAAGAACCGGATCAAAAGCTAGTTCTATCCAGTTCAATCGAATGCTGTCAAGTTTTCCTAAATTAGAACCGTTGGCGTTACAGTGGCGTTTTAGCTATTATATCTTAAATGCTTTAAAAATAACTAAAAAAAAAAGTCAAATTACGGTTTGAGTATGGAGTAAAACAAATATTTTCCAAAATTACTGGTATTTTGAACTAATCCCGAGATCCCGGGATTGAAAAGTGTTCAATCCCGAAATCCCGGGATTACGAAAATAGGTACACATTGTATTCTCTAATCAAAAGTAAATTTATTTGTGGTGATGTTATGCTATTGTGAATAACACATAATAAGAGAGAAGAATTTGTGAGTAAAAAGAAAGGGAGAAGTAAACAGTGTTGCCAAATTTATTAAAATAGAATCGATGGCGTTCCCGTGAAACAGATCTGGTTCAAGTACCACGGCAACGCAGCTATTATAAATTTCAACTAATATTATAAATTTCGATTAGTATTTGCTGTGCGAATTCTCAATTAAAATTTAGAATCGCAGATATTATATCAAAAACAGTTTAATGGACTGGGGCTAACAACATCTTTTCATAGAAATATTTTTCTACACCGCGCTACCTCTCGGCAGTAAATGACAAACCTACGAGAGTAAAACATTGGCTATGAAAAGCTCTCACCCGCCGTTCGGATTCGGCAATAAACTGTAGGTCCCACCACTTTGAGTACAAATATAACACGCACAGCTCAAAATGGTGAGAGAGCTCGGCCTAAGTTCTTATAGGACTGTAGTGCCAAACTATTATTTTTATTAAATTAATAACGGTTCAGATTCCATAAATCGAAACAGTTCCAGTACCGGTTCCGATTCCGGTTGTTTGCTGTACCTATTTCTAATAAGAAAAATGAACTCGTTTGAAATTGCGTTAAAGAAACAGTTTAAGTTAATATTTCTTATTGTCCCTAGTAAAAATTGTACTAGGGCCATTATCGAGAACTGATTATGGTATTTTTGACATGTCACAGAAAGATCATTTATATTAACAACGTGAGCAGGCAGTGATTATTGATCATGTATACCCTAATAGGACAAATTTATATTAGGATTAGGGACATTTTTTCCTAAAATAAGTAAATTTACCTTAATTAAAGAAACTATTTCAATAAATTTTTCTCAATATTGTGAACTCAAGTTATTCTAATGAGGACCATTAAAAAGCCAACAAATATCAAATAAAAGACAACAAAAAGACTTACCTATACAATAACCATTAACAGCCTTCAATATCTATCTTACGTCTTAATCATTAATTTGTTCATCGATTCTGTAAGTAATCAAAATTAATAAATTAATTTAAAGTATTCATAATTTTTCCGCTATACGTATATTCTAAGAATTATCTTAAAGCTATGCGGATATATGTGCATTTGTATCTTTATAAATAGGTAGGCAATGTGTAAATACCGATCGAGTCCAAAGTGCAGCAGCCAGCAGAATTTTCTTTGTTTGTAAGTGAATTTATATTATTTTTCTTTCATTTTGATTTCAAGTAAATAGAGAAAAAATTGGAAAAATTGCATAGCAAAGTGCAATGGCAAAGCTATTTGTTGAATGTCCAGAGAGTATAATGAGGCATGGATCGAGGGTGGGAGTGAGAGAGGTAGGGAGGTAAAATATCAAGTGCAAACGAGGCGCGACAATTTCAAATTTATCAAACTTACATTAAATTTTAAATGACATGAGAATTTAAAACATACTTAATATTGTTTAGAAAATCATGTAAAATGCATTTTGTGTGAACGATCAAAATAGTGAAGGTGGGGATGTTGGTATGTTTTAGAGAAGAAAAAAATATTCCTACGCAAAATTTATAAATTGAATAAACGCAAGAATTTATATGCGGAAGATGTTAATATATAGATAATATATAGATGTTAATATATAGTAGTATTTTTTTAATTACAATATTATTCACTTAGTTTTGAGCAAGAATATGACAAATATTTAAAATAAATAATTAAGCTCTACATTTTAATATTATATACACTTTTTCCAATAACTTATAAATTGAGTGTATTGATTAATAATATAAAAACTGGTAGATTTATTTTAAAAGTTAAAATGCTTTTCAAAAGTTTAATAAGCACAAAGAAAACTGATCTGTCGCGGCAACCAACAAAATTTCCCTACCGAATTATACGAACTGATAAAGTAGTTGTAACAACCTCTTAATTCGATTGTGGCAACCTCGTAGTCTGTGAGCATGAGGTTGTCGCAACCTCTAATTGAAATTTTATTTTTAGAAAGTTTTTATATATGTATATAAAACATGAGGTTGACGTTTGTCATTTATTTTGTTTATGTAACAAATGCACGAAAATCAATTTTGGCAGAATGATAATTCATCATGCGATTATGGCAACCGAATGTGCAGTTGCGCGGACTACTATTTCGGTTATAGTAAAATAAGGTGCGTTCGTTTTAATGACATGAAGTTGCAACGAATGTATTTCGGTTGCAATAATGAAACGTTGGTTCGATTAACCTCATACTAAAAAAGGTTTTTTTTTAGTGTGCCGTTAGAAATTGATAACAATATTGGCATTATCCTTGAGAAACGGTCGGTTCCAATTTTGAATAAAAATTATAATTGGGACAAAAAATATGAATTTGAATAGAAAATTCATATTTAAACTAAATATGACAATAAGAAAACAAATTTCCTAGCAAACTAATATATTAAAATAATTTTATAT
The DNA here is from genome assembly GCA_951804985.1 of Dryomyza anilis. NCBI lineage: Eukaryota > Metazoa > Arthropoda > Insecta > Diptera > Dryomyzidae > Dryomyza > Dryomyza anilis. The sequence goes on from OX638132.1 coordinate 21,242,271, forward strand.
TTTACATATATCCACAAAAAAATAAAAATGTTCACTAAAAATGTTCATTTCTTAAAAAAGTTTAGAAAAAAATAGATTCTGTTCTAATTGGCAAATTTAATTTTGAATTCTAATAAGTTCTAAAACTGAGAAAATTGACTCCAATTTATGTAGTTAGAGGATTTTCAACCATTATATAAAACACTTATCTAAAAATGTTTCTAAATTATGGGAATATAAACTAGGAATCTAGAATATAAAAAAAATTGTATTTGCAACATTTTAAATTATGTTTTTTTTTTTCGTTATAAAAATTACCTTTATTTATAAAAAGTTACAAGAGCTGCAGTTCCAATAATAAAAAAAAACGAAAACACGTTGTAGCGGCGATCACTAATATAACCGAACCAGCGACGAATAACAAAAATAAAACAATTCTCAAAAATAAAAACACTATCCTTACAAACGCGACTACAAACAACGAATTCCGACGAATGGAAAACGTTCTAAAATAATCGTGAACAAAACAACCGATCGCGAAATTAAAAAAACAACCGACTTCCCTGAATTGCACTCGAAAACTGTGTCATCGCGAAGCGCAAGGCTATCAAAGAACCCATGAAAATAGTGCAAAACCATCGAAGGACGCGTATCTGATGTAGAAAACGCACAAAAGCCGGTGTACACAGCGCACGTAGGGGAGAAGAACGCGAGAAGTATCGCGAGAACGAAGAGCGCGCGCACTAATAAAAACAAGTTACGATAAAAAAGACAGTGCGAAGGACGTGTATAAGAAACCCTTATTTTTCTCTTGTTGGGCTCTAGAGAACAAACAAACAAAAAACCAAATGAAGTTGCATCAAAATTTAAAACTCGTCGTATCCTTCTGGCCTTTTGCGGGAGACAACATCAAAAGTAACCCTGATTTAAAAGCCTGCAGGCTACGACGATGTCGCTGTTTATTGCAGAGAGAAAGAACTCTGTAATCGCGAAGATACTCGCGCGCGGCAGGACGCGTTGAGAGGAGAGCGCGCGCGTAAGGGGAGGAATGCGCGTAGCATTATTATGAAGGTGCGCCCAGCAACAGGACAAGTCTTGATGCATGAACTTCTCAATAAGTACAGTAATGAAAAGGAATGTTTTATGCTTCAATATAATAAGAAAAAACCCAAATACAGTGAAGCAAAAAAGTAATATGCACTATTATTACGGCTTGTCGTCGACTGTGTGAAGCAGGCTGCCATTCGTAAAATCTACCGTGTGGTAGGTAATTCAAATATTTGTCTGTCGTCGACAGAGTGAGGCATTGCCATTCCTAAAATCTGTCGTGTAGCAGTTATTGGCAGCCTATTTGAAATAGAATTCCAAAAACATTCCATAAATCTGCTGTGGCATGTACACAATTTTGAGCATGCCGATTCTCTGCGTTAAATCTGCTGTAGGTAGGCTGGCATTTTTGATGAAATTCAAACTACATGCTGCGCTTTTGCCAGAAATATGTCGATATTCTGCCAGTCATTTTGTCTCGTAGTGATGATGACGACAAAGAGTTAAAAATTATTTATATCTGGTTTGCTCCATACGCCATTGACTCGGTTTCGAGAAAAACTTTAAAGAAACTTCATCGAGAAAAAAGTACGCGTTAAATTTGAATGTGCAACGATTTAAAAAAAATGCATTTCATGCCATACACAAATAAAAATTATCATCATATTGATGAATTTCGTTCTTCAAAATTTTGGAGATTTTTTTTTTTAATTTTTTTTTTTATTTTTTAAGGTCATTAAGGTCATTATTTTCGAAATATTTGTAAAAAAATGTCTATAAATTAATTTATTTTGAAAATATATATATATTACTTTTTCAAAATAATTTTTTATCAATATAATTCATAAATTCATCATATTAATGATTTTAAAAAAGTTCAATCTCGTTTTAAATTTTTTCGTACAATAAAATTTAAGAAAAAGACCGATAATTAAATATTTATCACATCGATATCGCAATGTTTTTCGAATCAATCTCGACATTCGAAGCGATATTGGTCCAGAATCATTTTTTCCGTTTCCAATAAACTTTATTATCTCGTTACGATATCTGCGTACAACTCAGAATGAATTGTAGTATAATATAGATACGAAATCGTCATCGAGATCGAATGAATTCTTGAAATATTCTCAAAGCGATATCGAGTCAAATGGCAGACTGGGTACCAGGGAACCTTATAAGATTTAAGATCACTATGTTAATTTTGATATCTTATCAACTTCCTTTACAATTTGAAGTTTTAATTCGGAAATGTTCTTCTTTACAAAAATTACGATGCAGATAGATGGGAAGAATCTAAAATCTTTGCAAATCATTATAGGATATTTCGTATAAGGGTATTCATTTCACTTCGTATCTACTGCGTATATGCGTGTCGTAAAAATTAAAAGCTTTATAGTATACAATTTTTACGAAATACGCATATACGCAGGCGATACGAAGTGAAATGAATACCCTTTATCTATAAACTTATTCATTCATTAACCTTTGGTTTGCTAGAAAAATATGTTGCAAATCATAATTACAACATAATGTAAAAAAAAAATAATTTTCAATAAAATGCGCCACTGTGCCTGTGCAAAAATAGGCCAAAACATAAATCATTTAAATCGTTAAAGTAGGTCTTTGGTATTCTCAGATATACGCGGCTCCCTTTGCTGCATGGATTTATATGATTCTATATAGTCAGTCATTCATTCATTTCTGCTTCTATGCATTTCGAACTTTACGCCGATGTCCTGCCAAAGAAACCCTCGAAGCACACACATGAATCAGCCCATGTAGAAAGAGAGCCGATTAAAGACAAATAGAACCCATACGCGAAGAATACCAAACAAAGACAATCAATCCCCCTACTTGGCACCAGGTTTTATTATATGATATACTGCTCTTTATGTCTTTAGTTTTTGATTTTTTCAGGGATTTTTTTTTGTGTTCTTCTATTGTTTTCGATTTAAACAAAAGCGAATTATGTTAACTTTTGTATGCGAAAATTATAGTAAATCGGCGCCTTATCTGACATAGCTTAGAATTAAAAGAGTTAAAGATTAACAGTGATATTAAAAAAAAAATCGCATAAAATGTTAACGATTATTTTTATGGCAGTGAAATTATAACTATTACAAGTTTTAGATTCTCACACACCCCTACACTCTGCTATAAAAAAGAAACCGTAGAAAACTATTAAAGTCATCTTACCCTCGCTAAAGAATTCGCAATGGACCCGAATCGTTCCACTTTATAACTCAGCACGACGATGAAAACAATTCATATCAATTCATATCAATAGAAATGTAAATGAATTCCACAAAATTTAAATATATATGTAAAAAGGGTCCCTTGCAAGCAGCATCTCACAAAGGCGCACATTTGAAGACGCATGCCTTCAACGAAAAACGAACGAACCATCGAACCACTAGTAATGGGAATAATGGCATCCCACAGAAAATTAATTCTCCGTGCTCTCTCCTTGTTGCCAACAAGATGCTGTGAGCTTAAATGTTTATTATTTACATTTCCATTTCCATTAAATGTTAACGATCAAAAATTAAACAATAGAATCTTCAGCCGTATTTCCACAGATTTAATGAAGCGTACCTTTCGAAGCCGCCTCGAATATGAAAATTTATTACATGTTTTTAAAGCATGCTGTTATGAATAAAATCAGTAGTCCTTTAAAATCAAAAATTATAGATTAGGAATTTAAATAAACTTTTTAAACTTTTCAATTTATGGTCTTTAACGATTATTATGTATCAAGTATTGAGAACTTTTATCTGTGATTCGCCGTGATGAGAAAATATAAATCGAGCAAATGGTATTTCAACTTTTAGTATGTCCTCACGTGTTTATAATAAATATCGTTCGGCGTAAAACTAACCAACATCGTTATAAAATGTTCAATTATTATTTTATCAAAATCTTTATATACACGCAAAAAAAAATGTTTGCACCAATCATAATATATTTGCAATCAAAAATTTGATGACTTTAATTGGATTTTACTTTTAATTCCTAATTTTTAAAAATATTTGGTATTCATTTCATGACATATGGTTAGTTATGTTATTAACATCTTTTTTATCTTGAAAATTCATGTAAGTAACGTGTAACATAATATGTTTGCAGCAAAACATAATTTTTCGCTGTGTGTAGCTGACTGACCATTTCTGATCAATAAGTACAACATTTGTATCAATTGATGAGAACAGATTAATCCTTCGAATGACCTACCAATTTTTAAAATACATCTACTTGTTTTAATATTATTTAATACTAGCTAATAAAGATGGGCGCGTACCTGTTTTATGTGATACGAACACGCACGGGCACGATGATATGTGACACGCACGAGCACAATAAACCACAATAAAGCGGAATTTAAAAAGACACAAAGAAACACGGAAAAACACGGTAAAACACGACAAAACACAAAAAAAAAGCAAAAAAAAACACGAAAAAACACGAACGAAATGAAAAAGCAGACGAACCGTGAAAAAAAAAATTACCGAAACTGGAAGAGGAATCGGAATCCATATATTTTTGTTATACCCTTCACTAAGAGTGAAAGGGTATATTCAGTTTGGTACGCCGTTTGTAACACCCAGAAGAAGGCATCTCCGATATGGAAAAGTATATATATTCTTGATCAGCTGATCTCCTGAGTCGATTTAGCGATGTCTGTCTGTTGAAATCCCTACTACATAAAAAATTGAAGAGTTGGATGTATGAAACTGATAACTTAGATTACTTGATGTGCGAAAAAGATCGCTAGATCGGTTCATTGTGACCTGTGATCTGACCATTTATATTAAAATACCTCATATAAAATTTACATCTACAGCTTAATTTTGCTGTTTACGTGCTTATGTAAACTTTTTTGCTCAAATATATATTGACTTCATGCACAAAAACATGAAAATATTGTTTTCCCGCGAAATGACTTGTAGTTTCCAAAAAAAAAAAATCGAAATTCGGTAAACCTACCCATTTGTAAATATGGGTATCAAATGAATGGAAATTCTTCAGCGATTGAAAGTTTGTAGTTATTTTCAGGATTCGTTACCTATATACCACTTTGAATGGTAATCACACATATGTGTAGGGTATGTATAGTCGGCTTAGACCGACTATAATTTTGATAATCCTAACTATCATAATAACACCTACTTTAAAATTTCCCATGTGATCTAACCTTTCCAACTGGTTTCCGATTGGAATCGGAACCGCTATTTTAAAAATCTCGGAACCAGAACCTGAACAGATATTATAGTCCCTGTCAGGGAACCGGAATCGGAACCGTTATTCAAAAATGTATGGAACCGGAATCGGAACCCACTTAATTTTTTGGTTGGAGTCGGAATCGGAACCGGAACAACAATTTTAAAAATCCGAACCGATATGCCAAATAGTTTTAGTCCCTGTAACAAATAATATAAAAATTAAGTTTGATATTGTTTTATTCTCTTAAAAATATAAGTAAAACTAAAACAACATATTTTTTAGAAAAGTTTTTACCTTTATATTTTACGAAATTTTTATTTTCTGAAGATTGAAATAAGGATTTTTTTTAATTGTGGTAGAAACTATAAACAAAAAATCTTTAATGGGCGCGTGTATGATTTTGGAAACACGCGCACGCACGTGCACGACAGCAACTATCACGCACGGAGATTTGCACGCACGAAATCAGATTGTCGAGCGTGACACGAAAAAAGCAAGGCACGCGCCCATAGCCCTAATACTAATACAGCTTCGTCCGTGTTAAGTTTTTGTGTTGTTTCAAAAGCTGAGGTTGGTTAGAAGGTACCACGCCCCTTTGTTCAATTCCGCCCACATTCTACGTGACGGTTACAAGTTTTAATATGATCCTTTGTTTCGATTTTTACAACTCTACTCTTAGTAGGTCAGGAGTTAAAGCATTTTTAAAGTTTTAGTTATATGAAAAATTCCACGCCCCTTTTCCAATCCCACAATTGGTTATAAAGAGTAAATGTTGTGAAAATTTTACCTTGTCAAATTTTAATATTGTAATTTCACACATGTAGCCGCGGTAGCTCAGTGGTTAGTGCGTTGGACTGCGAGCCGAAAGGTCCCCGGTTCAAGCCTGTACCACACTACCTCTCGGCAGCAAATGCCAAACCTACCAGAGTAAACATTGCTTATGAAAAACTCTCACCCGCCGTTCGGATTCAGCAATAAACTGTAGGTCCCACCACTTTAAGTACAAATATAACAGGCACAGCTCAAAATGGTGAGAGAGCTCGGCCTAAGTTCTTACAGGACTGTAGTGCCAAACTATTATAATTATTATTAATTTCACACAAGTGATGATTTTTGTGTTCAGTACAAATTTTAAATATTAAAATGCAAAAATATATCCTGAGCTATTGTAGAAATTATTAGGAGAGATGTGTAAATAAATTTGATGTACTCTCAGGAAAAGTTATCCAATCAGGAAATGGCCTCATTGACGACAAGGTCATCAATGATGAATCGAGGACATTAGAAATTTTGTCATTGATGACTATGTCTACAACGATTTCATAAATGACATTGTATTAAAGACGTTATACACCATATGTCATATATACATATATAAATGACATTGTGAAACTCTTTCATTGATGAAATGTTATTGATGACGTAAGAGATGAAAATTGTCATTCATGTCACATGCCCCCAAAGGTATGGAGCATTTATGTTGTGAAATGCAATGTGAAATGTATACAACATACGTCTGCAGCATTTACGGGCAGCATTTACGGGTAAAACTGAAAATTTGAGTTCGATAGGGGAATCGTTGAGGAGTCATTGGGGACATTTCCTGATGGGGTATTTTGTATTTGTTGTATCTGAGCGGAATATAACAAATATTCCAAATCATTCCAAATCATGAACGTGAAACTAGGGATTATTTTGAGAATTTGTGCGAATCAATTCGTTTGCGGTTTTTATTTGCATTTGATATGCAAATGCATATCATAAATGTCATTATTAAAAAATGTATTATTTTTCGTGACACATTTGAATAAAAGTTGATGCATTTTCTAGCTGAGATATCTATATGTATGAATCTGAAAACGGGTTTTCAATATCAATTCACTTTATGTTTTTTTTCCATTTTGAAATGCCAAATCAAATTTGTTAATACTTCCGCATTTAAAATGCAAATAAAAGCTGTATACGAATTGATATCGGGAAACCGTTTTCATATTCATATTGAGAGATGTCTCAGCGATGAAGTACATCCTCCTTTTTTTTAAATGTTCGATCAAAAATTTATATATTTTTAATCTAATTTTAAATCCTACTTTCACGCGTATTTCGAATTTTTCCAGTGCGCAAACTTTTTTCGATTTTTGTAGCACCGTGGTTTAGAACAATTTTCATTTAGATTAGAAAATTTATACCACTCTGTTAGTTAATGATTTGGTTTCTTAGTTGATGATTAACTGGATTTTTTTATTGCCAAAAGTTATTTAAATTTCATAGTTTAAAGTCAATTATTAAGTTCATAAGTTCAAGCTATATTTAACACTATGTAACACTTGAAAAAGAGGCTATATAAAGTAGGTCGTATATATTGTAAGACTGTTTGACATACCACTTATGCCTTTGTGTCTTTTCACCTTTTGCCTACCTACCTATAAAGTGAATAAGGCATGCACAATACCTAGACCATCTAACAGATCAAAACAGAGGCTAATTGCTACCTTATGACAGGATGTCACATCATTTTTCATTTGTGAAATTCCAAGAATACTGCACTCAATGATGAATTGTTTATAAATTGACGCTAATTTATAATTTTCCTCTGTGTGATTCTTAAGCGTAATTATAGTTGTTTTGAATTTTTCGTATTCTTTTTTTTTACTTTCTATTTTAATTATCATCTTTCAGTGAAGCTGTATGCTACATGAGCCATGTGTTCTACCCTTTTGCATATTACATCTTGGACACCTTTTTTTACATTATATTGTTTTGCACGTGAAGTTATTAATGAAACGAGTTTATTCCATTCATTTTATTATATATGTATATAAAAATGTATTTTTTATGTGAAAAACTAGTTTCTGCTACATAATATCAGCATTGTTCAATGAATGCTGAAAGAATGAGGGAAAAACAATGAAATATGTCATGATTCCGCGGCTAACAAGTTTCAGTTTTCAGAACTTGGTAAAAGAAATATTCGAATGGTATGTAAAGAACTCACGATACTTGTTTATAGAAAATATTCAAAGATATTTTTTTTTATACAGTGTGACAATTTTGAAACATTTTAAAATAAAACTGAATATATCGTCGTTGTAGAACGAAGAGTCACCAAATACATTTTCAAAATGCCAAATATTCATTTACACAAATCTTTATATATCTCTCAATTTTTAATCGATGATCTCAATTCTTTTACCACATGATAAGAAAATGTTAATCTATCAATTGATATTTCAACTTTTAAAATGCATCAATTACTTTTTATAATATTAATCAGCAAACTCGAAATTTAAGTTTTGCATACAACGACGATATGTAGATCTGAACGTTTGGAAATTACTATTAGCTATTATAAAATAATATTGGTCCACATTTATATGATTACCTAATATTTCTAACAAGACAAAAGAAATGGTTATTATTATTAAACAGAAAAATATATATTTACGAATTATAAGTGTACGAACTACAAAATTTCTAAATTAGCGTCAGTGGCTTAGTTTGTTAGTGCACTGGGTTCCGTAGCCTAGGTTCAAATCTAGGCTAGGGACTGTCATGTCAACATCTAATAATATATATTAGACGTTGACGATATTTTCCTATACGGTGCCACCTATTGTCAGGTATCCGAGAGTAAACATTGCCAAAATTAAGTGCAAACGTATATTATAAAAAGTAAAACAGATGAAAAAAAGGTTAGTAATTCGGATCGTTACTTTGGACTATACTCTGCAAAACCATAAATAATTACAGAGTTGGCAGTAAAATAAAAAAAAATGTAATTAAGTTTTAGGTCCTAAAGCTTTGTTAATTACATTGAAAATAAATGATAAAAAAATGAAAAAATATATCACTCGCGAATTATAAAGATTAGTATTTTGTACCCCAGATACGCAACCGAGTTTTTCTTAACTTTTTATAAAGTATAGATGAGACTGACAATGGAAAATCATGATTTGGAATCGAGAGGTCACCCCCTACAAATGCCCTCTTCGATGAGAAAATCGATGTGAAGAATTTTCAGCGAAATTCGAATATGGGATATGGACCCGCCGAGACCTCAAAGTAGGCGTTTTCGTACCTAAATCGATAATTTCAAAATTGTATTGAAATTATGAATGTCTCAAACGCATTAAATTAAAAAAGTGGGTAAGTCATCAGTTGGAAATTTTAATTAGCTTTTCAAGAAACTATAAATCATATACGGCATCATTCGTTTTATATTTTCATCAGTCACGCCTAGCCTGAAATACTTTAAACTCAAAAGTTCAATTCCCATTTAAAATTTAGTTTGAATATGTTTTCCTTGCTATTTTTAGGATCAAATAATAACAAAAACAGATTCAATATAAATTTTAGATGGGAATCGAACTTTTGAGTTTAAAGTGTTTCAGGATAGGCGTGACTGATGAAAATATAAAACGAAGGATGCCTGTTTAAATAATCACTGCTTCTGTATTTTTTATCCGATTTTTCTTATTTAAAGTTTCTTGAAAAGCTAAAAAAATTTCCAACAGATGACATACCCACTAATTTAATTTAATGCGTTTGAGAGACATCATTTAAATTCAATTTTGAAATTGTTTATTTAGGTACGAAAACGCCTACTTTGAGGTCCCGGCGGGTCCATTTCGCAAATTCGGATTTCGCTGAAAATTATCCACATCGATTTTCTCATTCAATAAAGCATTTCTAAGAGGTAACCTTCAAAATCAAACTCGGTGATTTTTTTTTTCATACAAACTCATTGTCAGTCTAGTCTAGATGTTCATTTTCTATCACGGTGATCTAGAAGCAATCACAATTATGACAAAAATGGGTATAAAAAGTACAAATAGGGTAATATTTATCATCATTTCTAGTTTAAAAACCATTTCATTATCGGAAGATATCGTCATTTACGTTCAATTTTAAAGATTTTTTAAAATTTTCACTATTTCTTATTAAAAATATATTACACAGTGCGGAAAATGGCAACTTTTTTAATTAAACTCCGATATTTTTTTTTGTATATGGTCTACTGATAAAAAGTGTTGAATTTTCTTATGCCCCTACATGTCTGGGTTAGGCGCTATGGGCTCCCAAAGGGTTTAAAGGATAACCAATATAGTTTGTCATTTTGTAGCGACATGGTATATATTTTTTTGTTCATCTTGTTTTTATATTTGTATTTCATTTTACGATATTGTTAAAATCGTAGGGTTATTTGTAAAACAATGCTTTTTTTATCAAATTGGCCCTGGGTTTTGAGAAATACATGATACAAATTTGTATCATGGAGAAATATCTCAATTTTCAATTTCTCATAATTTTGCTTTTAATATTTTTAATATTCCAACAACAATTGACAAATTACTTAACTCTCTCCGGCAGTAGACACAGACAATCTTGCGAATAATTGGCACGAATAACTCAACACCTTCTCAATTGTTTTAATACTTGAGCATTTAATTTAAACATTTAGTATTTTATCTTTAAACTAATAACAATACTATAATAATATTTAATTACCATTCCTATAGAAAGCACCACTTACCAAGCACTAAGAAGAAAACTGGTAAAACCAGCAAACGGCTTAAACGAATCCAGTTTAGTTAAGGACTCAATACCAGACAAGTCAACTTGCAACCATGTTGAGCAATTCAACCCCCATGGATGGTTTGCATCGCAATGCCAATTTCATTTCAATTCTATACGAACTGCCCTACTCGTACCACGTATGTATGTAATAATTATCCATTACAATGTCAGTCAGTTAGTCCTTGTGAAACCCCCCTCTTCCGAAGCTCTGCTGCTGCGGTGCGAAACCCTTCATTCATTCCTTCATTGTTTGTCAAGGATTTGCGAGCGTGGAAATTTACGAAGGGATGTCATCCCTTAGTGTTTTGAGAAAAGGTACAAGGACATTCTTGGGTGCTGTGGCAAAAATAATAACAACATATAGAAGAAGTACCTCTTGCTTATGCAGACAAACAATATGCCATACTCAATATAAGAAAAACACAGACACACACAATCGTTCAAATGTTTCTAATGACGATTTTAGTATTTTGTGCCACCGTGATTAATGTAATGCAATTTCAATTTTAAGTTCCCGCTGTTTTTGCTTGTTTGTTATTGTTCACAGACTGGTTAGTAGCAGCGCCGAACACGTGCTATAAAGCTTCTGTGTTAGATGCTTCATTTTCATCATATTCTATGAGTATCCCTAAACTTTGCAACAGCGTGAAAACTAGTTGAACTGTACGTGGCAAAAATTGTGTTCCCCCCATTGATGGCTGGATGAGCTCAACCTCTCTCGCTGATAAATATGTGTGTCAAATCATCTAAAAAGTCGCCCTTCTACACTGTAAAACACTTTCAATGTTTTACTAAAAAAAACTACACAAAGTGTTATTAAACACATGTTGAAGATGACGGAGTAGCGTAGAAAAAAGTTGAAAGAACGTTTTCATGGCCATCTACAATTAAAAGCAAACCACGAGAAATTGCTGTTGAAAAATTATATAAAAAAAAACACTACCGTTTGCATGAAATATTTTAAGATAACTACGAATTGTATACAAGAGTCTTTATTTAGCAAATAGAGATCAATGTTTAATTTATAGCATTTATACAGAGAATATTACGTTATTATGAGCTGTTAATAAGCATGATATATATCATCCATAAGTAAAGAAATGATGTTTGTTTCATTAAGGATAGAACCAACACCAATAACTCTTTAAAACCGAAACCGGTATACAAAAATCAGTTAAACTCGATACACAAAACTGATATAAACGGTTTGTGTTTTATACAAGATTTTACACAGATTTTAAAAAGTACCCAGATAGACATTCATGAATTTCATATAATGAATTCATAAAATATGTTATCATGATAAATATGTGAAATCATTTCATGAATTCACTATTCAGAAATTTTAAATATCATCAATTGCGTTAAATATGAGTAGAAAGGGATTTCACCATCTGAAACTCATTTCATGTACAAAAAATGAGAAGAAATATCATTTAAAATCAAACAGAGCTATTTTATGACTTAAATATGAATACAAAAAATTAATAATGGTATCATATTTAAATCATATATTTATTAAATCATGATTTTCAATCGAAGAATATTTTGGTAGGCGTTTTTATAATTGTTAAAAAAAATTATTGAAAATTATGGAAGCTCTTTACAAATTTCACGGAAAAACATAATGGTACTATTATTTATGTAGAGTATTTAGTAAATTATTAAATTAAATTTATATTATTTCATAGATAAATACACAAATCCATTATGTATCATGTAAACGTCCAGCACAATCCTAACAAAAAAAAAGCTGCCGAAATTGCCCTCGCACATCCACTGCCACGAAAATTATATTATCAAGTCGATCCAATTAATGGATGTTTCGAAGTTTAAGACTTAAAATTATACAATCGCAGATGACGTGAACATTAGGCTTATATTAAATAATTAATTTTGATGTAGAATAAGGCATATATAAAAAAATTAAATCATATTATGATGTTCTAATGAGCCAAAAAAATAGCTTGTATCGAAACAAATTTGTATGATAATTGATGGGAATGTGTTTATAAAAATACAGTTTAATGTGATTCAAATAAAGGGTTTTTCAACAGGGACGCTACAAAAGTAGAGCGACAGGGACAGCAAACGACGCCATATCTCTTGCCGCTCTTTTGACATTTCTCTTCAGTAAGGTTTGCCATTTCATGATGGAGGATATACGAGCCAACAACGAGTCGAAATTATTACAATTTACTACCGAAATTCGGAATCAGTGGCCTCAACGTTAAGAGCGCTACGTCCAATTTATGGTCGTCATATGCACAGTACAAAATGTTCCCGTGCTAGTGAGACAAAGAAGTGCCCGTAGTGTCGAGAATATTGCTGCCGCTGAGGCTTCAGTTGAAGAAAGCCCAAATGTGTCTCTCACACGTCGTTCTCAAGCGTTCGGCATCTCTGTGACGTTCTTGTGGCGAATTTTGCGAAAAGATCTTGACCTACATCCTTACAAAATCAAATTGACGCAAGAACTGAAGCCGCTTGACCACCAGAAGCGTCGTATGTTCGTGAATTGGGCTGAGTAACAACTTGAAACTGATTCGGATTTTCATCGAAAAATCATCTTCAGCGATGAGGTTCATTTCTGGCTGAATGGCTTCGTCAATAAAAAAAATTTGCGTTATTGTTCAGACAGCAATCCACACGTACTCCATGAGTCATCATTGCATCCCGAAAAAATTACGGATTGGTGCGGTTTTGATTTCACTTTTGATTTCACTGAATGAAATACATATTTGAATTGAATTTTAGCTCATTTTGTTCAATCATAAGCGACACACCGGTGCGAAGAATGATTGTCATGATATTTTATGTAAATATTATGAGAATTTGTTGTATGTTTTTCTATCTGGGTATGAAAAACAAAAATAACAATTTAAATAAGTTAAAAAAAATAATCATTTATATGTCTTCATTAGATGCTGTATGAATTTACAAAAAAAACACCCCAAATACCAGGTATTCAGAGTACCACTGTAATAATCAAAATTCAATAGTCATCCTAATGACTTGCATAATGTTTAAGCCTAAAGAATCTTTGATTTTTCTGATCAGATTCTGATCAGATCGTCTATATGTTTTATTAATTACTCTAAAACTGCAGTGTTCGACGTTTCTTCAGGATTACTAAACTTTTGCTCGTTGCGTGATATATTTTCTTAATAATTTGCTAATTTTAACTATTTTATTAACAAGCGATTTATAATGCAAGAATCAAACTCTATTAAAAACTAAATAATAAAATCGGGGTTTCTGCATAAGAGCTATCGCCGCTAATAAAATTATTAATTTTCACTACGTTTTTATAGGAAAAAATCCGGGACTAAAGCCCTTTGGAATATCGGTTCTGGTTTCAAAATTTTTAAAATATCAGTTCCGGTTCCGATATCGGTTCCAACCAATAAAATTAGATGTGTTTCAGATCCACTCATTTTTTAAATAACGGTACCGGTTCCAAAAATGGAAACGGTTCCGATTCCGGTTCTTTACGGTACACCTGAACTTCAGGTCCTGAAGCTATGTTGATATTTCTTAAATTTAATTTTCAGTGTTTTTATGCTATGGTTTCTATTTTACTTTGATTTCACTTTTTTTTTGTTAGTGTATTTGGTCATTTTGTTTTGTTTTTTGTGGTTGTCTTTTGTTTTTGTTTTCTTTTTATTTATGTTTTTGTTTTAAACTTTTGTGTTTTTCCACATTTTGTTTTGTTCTCTGTTTGTTTTTGCTATTGATTTTGTTTTTGAGATTTTCATTGTGTTTTTCTTTTACTTATTCTTTTTTCTTCATTTTTGATTTAGTGTTTCTTATTTTATTATTATTATTTTTGTCTTTTTACTTTTGTACTTTTTTACTCTTTACTTTCTTTTTATTTATTTGAGATTTTTTGTTTTTTTTCTTTTTACTTTTGTGTTTTTGCTGTTGTTTTTGTATTTTAACTTTTGTTTTGATGTGTTTGCTTTTGTTCTTGTGTTTTTGATTATGTTTTTTTCATTAGTTTTGTGTTTTTACTTTGATTTTGTCTTTTTGCTTTTGTTCTTGTATTTTTGTCTATGTGTTTATGATTTTGTGTTTTAGCTTTTGTTCTTGTGTTTTTGATTGTGTTTTTATTTTTGCTTTTGTTTTTGTCTTTGTGTTTTTTTCGTCATTTTGTATTTTTGCTTTTGTTTTTGTGCTTTTGATTGTTTTTGCTTTTATTTTTTTCTTATGTTTTTGAGTTTTTTACATTTGTTTTTGCTTTGGTTTGTGTTTTTGTCTTGTGTTTATGATTTCGTTTTTGTGTTTTTGCCTCTTTTCTTGTTTTTGATATTATTTTTTTGCTTTTGTGTTTTTTATTTGCTTTTGGTTTTGTGGTATTTGCTTTTTTTATGTGTTTGTTTTTGTTTTAGTTTTGTGTTTTTGCACTTCTGTTTTTGCTTGTTTTTTGTTTATACCTTTGTTTTTGCTTTTGTAATAAACTTTTTTAAATTTGAGTTTATTGTTGCCCATATATAGCCTATGCCACCCCCTGGACTCCATTATGAATGCAAAACTGACAAAAGCAAGACTACATTATATTTTAATTGCTATGATCAAAATAATAAGGTTTAAGCGCGATTCTGGCTTTCTTTTATGTTTTGATATGCAACTTCGTAGCTTCTTTGCAAGAAACATTTAAACGTGAATCAGAAACAACGATTTTTCTGTTTGAAAGATGAAAACACTGCCTTGCGAATATTAAATAAGAATAAAATAGAGTATACAAACTAATGTCAAATTAGGTGTATATAGTAAACTCTATTTTCGGAATGTAATGGGCAAGATCCATCCACTTAGCAAAACAAATGATATTAAACAGTATTTTGGAATAAATATAATTGGAAAATTAGAATATCTCCACGTCTGGGATATTCTAATTACCATCATATTATGTTTTAGTTTACAGATCTGCAGCCCCAAATTATCCAAAAACGGCTATGTGAATGTCTTATGTGAACTATTCTTTAAAAATTTAAATGTAAACTATTATTTAAGAATTTAAATGAATATAGGTCTGCTAAGTGCTCTTCAATGAGAAGCGAAAGGCCATTTCTGAGAAACGAATAGGAAAGTCCTAGTCGTGACGGGGTTCTAACTACTAGAGAAGCAATGTTATAATTGTTTCCTACACCTTAAAATTACGTCTGTGATATAATTATTTATTATTATCGCTAAAATATTAATTAAATAATAGTTAAACTGAATATTTTTAATTATAAAAAAAATAAAACAGCGAATCTTCAGATTCATTATTTACTATGGGTATCTCCAAAATCATTTTTAGTATAATAATTTTAGTATAATAATGTCATATGTAGTTGGGTTCAGTTGTACGCTGTACTACTATACATTTAATCCTGTAAAACATTGAAAACAGCAGTACTATTTAAGTAGAAATATACAATACAAAAGCGAAAAGTATATAAAAGAACTTGGCCTTGGCTTTTTAGATCTGTATATGCAGGAATTCATTTGTGTTAACAGGTGTTGAACTTGTTCAATTCCAATAGCATATAGGATAAGAGTACGCTGAAATTGTGATAAAGTTCATTTAATAATGTAACAGTCATGATTTTAAACTATATACTTGGAAAATGTGGTTTTATTACATCCACTTGTTACCACATACTTTGGTAGATCCTATAAACTTTGTCTTATATGATGATATATTTTATTTACTCACATTTGCAGTACTTTTCCAGAAAATGTTTCATTAACTATGACGTTGCGAGTTAATTTTAATATAACAAAAACAAGGTTCTATAATACTTTGCATCCACATATTAAAACGTTTTGTGTTAATTTTGTTAAAATGCTCTTGGCAAATTAATTCTGTTTGTTTTCTTTTTGTTTCTTCTTTAGTTTTTTTTTATAGTGATGACTTATTTTTGGGTACCCAATATTTTATTTTGGATACCCAATCAAATTATGAATACATACTGTTGCTGTTCAAGCTACACAGAAAAAAGTGTGTACATTAAACTAAAATGTTAATCAATGCAATTAATTTTTAAATGAAACTCAGCCGATGTAACTCGTAACATCGTCTTCTGGTGCTTTTTTTATTTTTATTTTTTTTTTGTACATCTATAATATTCATATTCACAATATATTTTTTATTTTTTAGATTTTAGACGCACCACGCACAAACACAAAACAAAATAAAATCCAAAAGAAAAAAAAAAGATAAATCAAAAGTAACAAGTAAAAGTAGTGAATACTATTAATGATTTAGTTGTATTGAAATGATATTCCTAATAATATTTGAATTAAAAAAATGAGTAAATAGAATTAATTAGTATATTTTTAATTGGAATACGATTTTGTTTGCTATTAATATCAATTGTATATATAAACGTACAATATTTTTTTCTGCACCGAGAGCAAAACGTAGTTATTCATAACTACGTTTTCGACTACGGCGCGAATGAAAATCCTCCGACAACGTAACGTAGTAAATACATAGTCATTTATAACTACGTTTCAAATATTCACTTCGACGTAGTTATTTCCACTTCAACATACTTATCTAAAAATTTTACTTCTTCGTAGTTTATTTGTTTATTAAATTATATTTTATTTTTTAATAAAGGTCAAATAACTGAAATGTTTTGTTTTCATTTTATTATTATTTTTAATAATATAAAGTATACGCGATTTTGTTGATACGTCTCGATCCTATGCTTCAGCAATGCTCGTTCTCGTACTTGACTTTTCGGTTTCTGTTTCTTTGGTTTCCGTTCATCGTGCTTTATTCTTTCGGGACAATGTTTCCTCCTCGGAACTCATCAAGGACGCCTGATAATGAGTGCTATGGGTCGTTTATGAACTGCGTGTGCTATATTTGAATATAAACAGTTAATTAGTTAGTGTAGATAATAAAGCAGAAGCCATTTAATATACATACTACTTCAAACATGGTATTAAGCTTTCGCGAGGTCTCATGAATGTAATTTTTGCAAACCAATATGTTCGTATTTCATATCGCTGCAATTCTCAAAGTTCTTGTCTATTTCGCGGATGTACTGACCGCACAAATAATTCAGTTTAAGTTTAACTGCATCCGCCTTAACATCGGGCATAGTATTTTCTTGTCTCTCTGCGATTTTTTATCATACATCGAAGTGCACATGTCTGTTGCACATGCTCGTGTGTCAACCATTCTGCAATTAATTCTAGCACCGCTCGAGACGTCCCCAAATCAACTGTAATTCTCAATTTACTTTTGTAATTATTTATTTAATTTTTAAATATTTTTATACATATCATACATTGGCGGTGTTGTCTTCCTGTTTCGACAAGACAGCTTTTTTAGAGACTTTGATTTTCATACAAATTAGACTGTGTAGAAAAAACAATTGACATTTTTATTTGAAATATTTATTAAAATGTCATGTTTGTTATTAACTATACCGTAGTTATTATATTGAATCGTAGCCACTTTTTTAAAATATTCAAGTGACTACGAAAACTAGCATATAGTTAACTACGTTTTCCTCTCAGTGTGTGTGCTGTAGGGTTGTTTCCTGACTCTAATAAAAGTACACTCTCAGAAATATATTGTCATTTCAGATTGTCAAACTATTGTCTGTTTGACAATTAGATTGTTATTTTCAAACGTCATTCTATTGTTTTGATAATAATCGATATTGTCAATGAATAAAATATAAAAAGTCAAATGAATGTTTTTTAAAATTTTTAATTAGTAATATTTTAAATTTCATGAATTCAGAGTGCATGGAGTGCATCTACTGCGAAATTTTTCCTCATGTTTCGTGAAGAGCTTAAATGTAGTAGATCAGGTACAGGAAGGGCTGTTTGCTGACATCCAGATTTCCCATCCGATCCTTGATTATTTTTTTCAGCGCCAATCCATTGGGCCAGAAGACATCTGTCTTGAGGAGCGTTGTATATGGTGACTCCCTCATCTAAATAAAATTAATAAAGTTGCAATAATCAATTAATAATAAAATTATTAAATTATAACTTACATTTTGTTTGATTTTGACATTTTTTAAAGTAAACAACAAATTAATTTGACATGTTTTTGAATGTCAGAAAATAGAGGTGCCACCTAATCACTGTATAATGAAATGACAATCTCATATTGTTAAAAGCAACAATATATTTTTGAGAGTGTAGTAATTATCGATAAAAAGGTGTGTTGAGTATTTGCAAATAAATACCAAAAAGTTTTTAATTTAGCATCACTATTTAATACCAGTTACTTGCTTTTTATTCAGTTTCGTTCTGTCAAACATTTACTGGTAGATGCCACATCATTGGAAAATCTCGTTTTTGGGATTATTTTAATAAATTCTTGAAACCATGTCGGATAAATAAAATATTACAAATATTATAAGATTAGGACTGAACTGTTTCAAATTGAACTTCCAGTTCAAATTTTATAAGTGAAAAACAACAATGGAATAACAAGGCAGCTGGAACAATTCATTTGAACTAAAAATTTTGTGGCTGTGCAATTCGCTTTTAAATAATGCAGTGTCTGTTCATAAATGTCGTTACAATTTTTGACAGATTTTTTAATTTTGCAATTGGTTTGACATAAGAACGCAAAAAAGGATGTGGTATGGAAATTATTCAAATGTAAAGAATTGTATCTATTACTACGTCGCTTTATTCTTTATGTTTGGAAAAAAAAATTAAATATGCGGCAAATATAATTTCGCCTGCGATCTTTGTTCTGTAATGCACTTTACTAAGAATTCCATAGTGCACATTTTTCTATGTAGCAGGCATGATACAAATAGTGTATCATGGTAGCAATCAATAAATATTCCGTTTAAAACGGAACTCCGTATAAATGTTTGCATCAATTGCATCAAAATTGGCAAACAAAATCCACATTTGCGGATCAAGTCCTAGCTAAGTGACAATTACCATTTTAAATTACCGTTTTCGTGCTTTTTTTTTAATTGCAAGGACGTAAAAAATGTATATAACAAAAATAAAAAGATTTTTTATATTGTTTTCATTGTGTTTATTTAAAAATAACTCCTGCGTATCTTCCACACTATATTTGTAGGCCTCATCCTTTATAGCACGCTTTTCGTTTTGTACATCAAACCATTTATTCTTTATGTTTGGAAAATAAATTAAATATGCGGCAAATATAATTTCGCCTGCGATCCTTGTTCTGTAATGCACTTTACTAAGAATTCCATAGTGCACATTTTTCTATGTAGCAGGCATGATACAAATAGTGTATTATGGTAGCAACCAATAAATATTCCGTTTAAAGCGGAACTCTGTATAAATGTTTGCATCAATTGCATCAAAATTGGCAAACAAAATCCACATTTGCGGATCAAGTCCAACCTAAGTGTAAATTACCATTTTAAATTACCGTGCTTTTTTTAATTGCAAGGACGTAAAAAAAGTACATTACAAAAATAAGAAGATTTTTTATTTTGTTTTCATTGTGTTTATTTAAAAATAACTCCTACATATCTTCCACACTATATTTGTAGGCCTCATCCTGTATAGCACGCTTTTCGTTTTGTACATCAAACCATTTCTTTTCGTAACCATTTGAACGATCCACGCCATCCCATCGATAGCCGGGTCTAATACCAAAACGATTCTCTGGATATGAGCCTTGATATGTTGGCATTTTCGCCACCTTATTGTTTTTTTGACGATCATTATTCTTCTGACGCATGTACTCCAACATAGGATCGTCGGCACGTTCCTGCTCGCGTAAATGTCGCTCCAGATCATCATCGTTTGAATAGCGAGCCAATGGTTTGCTGCCTTCGTACTGTTCCTCGTCTACCCTGGCACGATGGGCCTCTATTTGTTTCAACCCCTTGCCCCAGCGATCATAAATTTCCTTTTTCTTTTTTTCGTGCGCCTCCTTGCGCTGTTGCTCCTCAGGAGTCAGCTCTTCGGCCTCACGCGCACGTCGACCTCTTCTACCAGAGTTTCGAACCTGTACTTCTGCATCGCGTCCCGACACCTCACTCGACATGTTCGCAAACATGTTTTCCTCCTTCTGACGACGGTCCAGATTTTCTACATGCAGTGCTTGCGCATTCTGCAGACCAGCACATTTCCCATCAAGCGTTTTAGTCATTTTCGGCTTATGCGACGGTGGTGGTGATGCACTGCGCGATACATCGCGTGGCTGCCAACGACTGCGATTTCGCACAGGCGGTGGCGAAATGTCCGGTGTGCGCTTCTCACGTTTTATTTTATCTGGCGAAATGCTTAGAATACGTCTTCTTAGCGGTGATAGATCAGAATTTCGTCGACTCGGCGGAGACTGATCAGCACAACGACTTCCATGCTGTTTCCTCGTTGGTGATTTGCTTGGCGCTCGTCTTCTTGGCGGCGACAGATCTGAATTTCGTCGACGCGGCGGTGATTGGTCGTCATTAGAGCATCTTTCACGCTTTATTCTCGACGGAGATTTGCTGTGCATACGTGACGATGACGCATTGTGATTACGACGACGTGGTGGGGACTGATTTGAACGATCTCTGCTTTTTCGTCGGACAGAACTTCTGTGTGCAGAGCGTTTTCTGTCACGTCGTGGCGGACTTTGATCCGAGCCAGGACTTCTTCGTGCCAGCTCTTTGTTATTCCGTTTTGTAGGTGAACAATCGCGTTGCCTCCTGGAGAGCGAAAGTCTGCGTCCAGGCGAGCTCCTATCGTTTCTTCTACGTTGTGGCGACATGTCTGGAGTGCGACTGTTTCGTCTGCGCGTGGGCGAAAACTCATCTTTTATACGGCGTTTAAGGGTCGCTTTACCCCATAAATCCGCTTCAACATTTGCCGTTTGTTTTGTAAACGTCTCGTCATCATCCTCGTCTTTGATTACTATGCTCTTCCACTTTAATTCGGTGCGCACTGGATTTTCCTCAATGTAGGTGCCTACAATTTGTGGTGCATCCTCACCGCCCTGCAACAGTTCCTCATCGATTCCATGTTCATTGGATACAAAAGCATCGTCGTCGATTATCTTAACTTTGGCTGACGCACTATGTTTGCTTTTCTTATCCTTTTTTTTCCTTTTTCCAGTATCGCCTGACAGATATTTTTTGAGGTATTCCTTTTGGTTAATTTTTGTAGATGCGTGTGTTGACATTTTTATCACTAATTATAATGGAAGTAATAATAAACTAAAAAAAAAATTTCAGGTGGCTGTCAAAATTTGTAATCCATAGTGTTGCCATTGCTAAAAATATAAAATGTATCAGAAACTTGAATTGAAAGTAGTGTGGAACTTGTGGATTGTTTATAGCAGCATCAAGACGGTACTACAAGTTGTACAACATGGTTGGGTTGTACGGAAATCGTACCGTGTGGATGCTACGATCGACTCGTTTGACAACAGGTTGGATGAAGTCAAAAATTTTTGACTTTTTCGCTGGTCTGTCAAAAAGGTTGTAACGTATGGACAAGAGATCTGCAGTAAGTGTCTTGGCTTCTAAATCTACTCGTTCATGTATTACTTTTTTTGATATTTGAAGAGATTCACACTCGTAAAAAAAAACAATGCACTCGCATTTATTTGATTTGCTTTTGAAATAGCAAATACAACTCATATTCGCACTCACTGCTTTTAATAACTGCAAATCGGAATCGAGTTGCATGACTCGTGCCTGGCTTGTGCATCATTTTTGTTTTTTTTTTTTTTTGCTTTTGTTTGTATTTTTGTTTTTATGCTAATACTGAAATATTGAAATGTGCGCGGCTGACAGAGCGGACAATCGAGTGCTTGGTGAGGGTTCCTATGATCAGAAGTGAGCGTAGATTGTTACGCAGAAAAGAGCAGGGATTTAAGGTTGCATTTTGAAGAAATTCCGGCCAATTTAAATCTCTATTTAAGAGTTTAATTATTTCAGAATGGTTTTAACGGGCCCATTATTTTGCTTTTTGAATTACTAATATATAAAAATGTTACCATTTAAAATAATTATACATTTTTTTCATAACATTTATACAAATTTCACTTGCAAAAAAAAAATTAATATTCGTTATTATTTCGAAAAAGATTTTGGGATATAAAATTTGTGTCTAAAGTGATTAAAATCTCAAACTCAACTATATTCTAAAATAATTATTCACATTTCTGCCCTATTTTACTTGAGAAATGATGCAACACTGAAGAAAAGAGAGAAAGACGGTGTAACAAAGTAAAACAAAACGTGACAAAAATATCAATCATGATTGATGAAAAGAAATGTACATAGAATTATCTAAAAATACTGTATTTTGTGAAAATTTATTAGTTTTGGTGGTTACCAATCTTATAAGTTTTTATTCCGTTAATAAAACCATGACAAGTTGACAAAAAATTTATTGCAAATGTGCCAAGCAGTTAATTAATTGAGGTTTTTTTAATTAACACTATTTATTATAATATATATTAATCGTTCACATATAAAGAATACAATAATAATAATGTATAATAAAATAAAATAATATATAATATAATAATATAAACACTAATACGTCCGTAAATAATAAACATCTGAAGTGTTTTTCATGGAAAATGTGTTATTTTACACAAATGAACTGTTTTGAGTGGAATCGCACCTTTAAAATGGCAAATTTACAGATTCTGCAATGTTTTGTATATGAACACAATGAAGTGTAAAATGACGTCAAACACACACACATATATGTGCAACAAGATCATTAGCTGACGCGAACGCTCTTGTCTGTACCATTTTAGAAGACTCTACAGAAAGAAAACTTGCATATTTTAAATAAAATAAATATGCAAGGGTCGGATTATTGGTGAATGAGAATTTAATTTGTGTGCAATTGAAATGACATCTCCCAAGATGTACATTCATGTTTGCGGACATTCGTTAAACAGTTGTGAACTCTTTTATTTTGTGTACAGAATTTTTTCACATTTGCTGAATCCGTCCCGTTGAGATGATATAAAGTTTTCTAATAATATTTAACCATAGAAAACTTCGCGTTCTGTTGTGGCTTTTCTAACACTCATTATGTGAATAAATACAGGGTTTATTGTGTATTTTTTACACTAAAAAAATTGTATTTTGTCACTACAGATGTGTACTAGTTTTACATACTTTTATGTGAAAATTTTATTTTTACACATTCGATGGAATTTACTACATTAATAAGTGGAAACCGGTTTCCTACATTTATTATAGTAAATTTTTCTTAGAGTGTATGTCATATATAAGATTTCGCCAACTTTTGCTACTCCCTGACCCACTGTGCGACGACATAAGCCCACGCACTACATAAACACCACACTACAACACAAAACTACACATAAACAGCGATTGCCGAAACGATGCGACGCGTACCTATCGTGCAGCGTACGTCGTGCCAGCGCCAGCGTCATATCATGCAAAGCTACGATTCATGCGAATTGCAAATAATTCAAAAAGCTCAAGTGTCTCAAGAAATCTACTGTAATTGCATTTGTTTTTGATTTTATAAGCAAGCAGCATGAGTACAGAGTCTCTCAGAGAAGAACACTTGCGTGCTTCATGATTTTCAAGCAGAAGTTTGCTACTAATTGCTTTGATTGAATGTAACTCACACTTAAACTCACTATTTTCGAGCGCAACTCATACTTGGAGTTGATTTTTTAGCGAGTAGCACTTTACAGCTTTTGAGCCTCTTACTGCAGATCTCTGGTATGGACGCAAACCCATCCAACTTAGTATGTTTTTTTATTCGAGCGCTGTTTTTGATGAGTGCACATCGCTGGCAGAAAATTTTCAAACATCAAATGCTGCCTTTTGTCGAGATTTTTTGGAGTATTGTACCATCGCGGTCGACCTGCACTGCTTGAATGCTGCGAAATAATGGCTGCATTCAGCGACCTCAGCAGTTGTGGAACTGTTGAGTAATTTTCGCTTGAATAGCATGCTACGCTCAACATGTTTAGTGAGCGGTCGCCATTTATTCCAGCATGAAATTTTTACGCTACATTTGCGCTGCCTTTGTTATCGATGACATTCGATGACATTTTAACACAAATATTTACAAACAAAAATGAAATTTAGATTGGAAAAATATTTTTTCAATCATTTAAAGAGTTGTACGCAACTTTAATAAAATATTAATATTAAATTCTTTTGTAAATTGATAGATGAGGTAGCGGTGCATTCAATGAAAGTGAGCGATTAGTTAGTGAGCAGTCTCGCAGCTGTTGAGGTCGCTGAAGCAGCCAATAAAGGCTGTCAAGCAGGTTGTACCGTGTGGACGCAAAACATTAAAGTTTCGTTATTTGCCCATCCAACTTGGTTGTACAAGTTGTAGTACCGTCTGGAAGCCGCTAATTACTTGCATGTACTTGCATTTATATATAGAATTAAACCAAAAAAAAAAGTCAACTACATGAAGATCAAAAAATATTTCCTAGCGAAAGTTTTAAAATCTATACACAGAACACTCAACAGTTGTGCAACTGTTGATAAATTTTTGCATGAATGGCATATTACCCGCATATTTGCAATGCTGGTCTAACAACTGACAATTTACAGCATTGCCGTTAACAAATATATATTCTGTCAAAAAGTTTGAAGTTGTGTGTTCATCGCTAATTTATTTTCAAAAAATTCTGTGCAATTGTTGATGGTGCTGCGCAATGCTGCGATGCTAAACTCTGTATTACCGACTATTCTTCTGGATTGGAAGCCCTAGCACTCACTGTAGAAGGGAGAATTTCGCAATACAATTAGAATTTCAATACGATTTGTCTGTAAATTCAATCAAATTTTTAATTGGAATAATCCCTATATGATTTTACTCACACAAGTTATTAAATAAAAATGTTGGCAAATTTCGTTTAATTGGTCTGTACGATTTCAATTTTTCGAGCTCTGAATTGTTTTACGAAAACGCCCTTTTAAAATAAATAAATGGAAACGATATATTTTATGTTTAAAAAATAACAAATGTCAAAATTTTAAGTTGGTCTCTAATATGTCGCTTACCGTCCGCCGCCGGTATTCTGATCAAGCATTCAGACCATAGATGCCAACTTCGTGGGAAAAATACCTTTTGAGGGATTTTTTTTATTGATGAGGGATTAGGGATTTCCCTTGACATATTTTAATTCAGCGAGGTATTTTTCAATTCATGAGGGATTTTTCGCACACTTTTGTATATGTTTTGATATATATTCTACATTATTTTGTATTAATTTTTGGTTTTTGATCTCAAAAAAAACTAATTCGTGTGAAAACAATTTTTTATTGCGTTGTATTTCACAACGACGCGCAGAAGAACAATCTGGAATTATTGTTTTACAGAGTTTTTTTTTTAAATATTATAAAAATAAGTTTTAGAATTTTAAAAGAAGTTGGTATGAAGAAATTAAATTAACAATGAATTTATATAAAAAGATAAAATTAATGTTATTGACTGCCAAAAATTATAAAGTTTTTAATTATTTGATTCATTCAGAGAAAAAAAATAGATGACATATACGAACGCAAATGAAATTAAAGTTCCTATTATTTTGTAACAAAATATGTGATGAATATTTATTTGAGATGTTTCTATGTTAATATTTTTTTAATTAAATCACTATTTTAAACTTAATTTTTTTTTTAAATGTCAGATTTTTTGAGGGATTTTTAATGCCTGAGTGTTTTTATATGCGATTTTTTTTTTTGCTGTTTTATATTATTTCTTTAAAATTCTCACAAGGGATTTTTTATTTTTTTGCTGTGGGAAAAAGCGATTTAGTTGAGAGATTTGAGGTTGGCATTCAGACAAATGATGTTTTTATTAATTAAACATGGCAACCTTGTTGACAAAGGAGCGAACTTCTCGAATTTTTGAATTACACATGATGCAAAAATAGAAAAAATTACATGATATGTGATAACTGAAAAAGAAATCAAGAAATAAGCACGATTTAAACAGAGCAAGCTAAATTGCAATAAAAATTAAAAACGATAGTATTACGTTTCCGAGAAGTCAGTTTGATCAGTAGCAACGGCAATGGCTACAAATTTATTGCTGATTTTTCATAATTGCAGGCGGAAAACGTGTGGAGCGATTTTATAAAACTGTTGTTGTCGCGGGCGCTGATGCACGTAAGTTTAACTCCTACTCAAAATTACATCGCCGTGTTGCAAAAAATTCCATAGCAGATCGGTGTTAAAAAAAAACAATTAAATCCAGTTGGAATGTGCGACGTTACCTGTTGCAGTGGCTACAGGCGTCAACAGCATCCACAACAGCGACAACTCATCGAAAACCAGTCCAATATTGCACAAGGTACAAAGACACCGACACGCTATCCCAAAAAAAAAACATCTCACATTGTAGTTCCCAACATCATCATCATCCGCGTTCAAGTGCAGTAGTTGCGTGACTTTGACAGCAAATCTTCACTACGAGGGGGTCACGTTTCGATAACTTCTGTAAAGCATCAAATTACCAAATACATAACTTTCAAGCGGTTCTTTGGTGGAGTTGGCTGGTTCAGCATCTGCTGGAAGAAGCAATAAAAAAGAACCAAAAACGAAAATAACACAAAATAATGCGCAGCAGACGTGCGCAACGACTTTTTCTTGAAAAAGTATTAAAAAAATGTGTATTGTTACACCAACAACAATAATTTAAATAACCAGCATAATAAAAGTTACTTCCAAGACAAGTAGAGGAAGAAGCACAGGAAGTGGACAAAACAGAAAAGGTAACAACAACACAGCCAATGTTACAAAAACCAACAACAATAAAAAAAAAAACACGACTGTTGTTTGACTGCAACAGCATTTGGTCATTTGGCACTACAACAACACGAACCCATATCACATCGTCTACAAAAACAACAAGGAAGACGAGAAGACGCTGAGTAGGGAAAGACATCAAGACGTAGACGGCGGCGCTGACAACGACGACGAGGAAGACACAACCGAGCCGAGCCAGGCACAGTCGAGACAGCAGCGCAAGTGCTTTTTCGTAAATATGCACATGGCGTAAATGTGCCAGTTAGAGTGAATGAACCAACGAACGAACAAACATACGAATGAACATAGTGAGTGCGGTCACTTTATAGGTAACTTACTTGTGTACGGTTGTTGGCTCATCGTTTAGCTACAAAGACGTGGAGCGAATCGAATTCGTTTTCGGACTCTCCGGTCTTCGGCGCGCGCATCATTTTATGCGCTCTGCAAATTGTTCGTTCGCTCCAACTGACGACTGTAGTCTGACTAGTGACTGCCTGGTTCAGTGTTATGCGCCAGCATCATCGTCAACAACAACAGTAGCAGCACCAGCAGCACTCGCGATTACGTTAATGCGAAACAGAGTCAATTGGGTGTCTCGCAGATACGGACGGCGGTATTTTTGAAGAGTTTCGACTTGCGCGATAATATTTGCCATTTGCTGATTACAGCATTACGCAGCAGAGCGCACAATTTTGCTACAAATAAAAAAAAAAACAATAAAGAAAATTATAAAAAGCTATAATTATAGCATATTCGATGTATGTTGTACCCCCCGCGCAGTGAAGCATTTGAATTTGTAACCAATCAACAACAACAACAAAAGTATTGCTGTCAAAGTCTCAGTTCAACAGTCATTCAATAGATAGCAGCGAATCGAAATGCAGCGTAAATTATAATCATAATAAATAAAAAAAACAACAAAAATCCCCGTTTACGTTGTGAAAAACGGCGAAAGTAAACGTGTTGCAACAACGGCAGCGGCGACAACGACGAAGGTCGCATTCGCCTGTTTCTCTAACTGCCCGACTGTCTATCTGACAGTCTGCCCTTGCTCCTGGTACCGCGCAACATCATTTGTGCGTTGTCGGCAGTGTATAGTGTGAGTGTCTTCGACTCAACCATGAAAACCACTCGTCGCAGCACACGAGATTTTGCTGGCTCATCGCAACGTTAACGAGTGAATGGTGCGCGGGTTCGCGTAGTCGTAGTCGAGCCGTTCCACACTAAACAACACAACGCATAGCCAGCGAAAAGTTAAATAAGAAAATTAAAAAAAACTAAAATTTGAAAAAAAATACATGAAATATCAGACATACAAGAAAATTCAAAAACAGCAAGAAAGCTGAAAGAAAAAATATTTATAATTTACAACAACAATCTAATTACGAATGCGTTAAAAATAAAACGGCCCAAATTTGCTTTTAAAACAGCACAACGTGCGTTACTTGCTGCTTTTCCAGTGATAGTATAAGGAATACATAGTGCGTTTACTTTATAAAGAAAACAAATAAAAAACGGAAAAATAATACAAAAAAAAGAAAGAATTTGGTGAAACTAATACAGAAATAAGCACAGAGCCTTAGCTTTAGCGATAGGCTGCTGTGTATGTGTAGTGACCATAGTCCGCAGTGATGATAGGCGCTGTGCCGCATTTCGCCGCTGATAAACGCAGTGACCGTCAGTGACGCCACAAGTAAATGTCAATGAAACAAGCGCTGTCTAGTGCGCCTATCAAATGGAAAATTATATAAAATCAGGCCAAATTTGTTGTTGGTTTTGTCGACGTCGACGCAGCCATTGAGCAAGAGTGAAAAATCTAAAATTTATAAATAAACCGCTTACAGTAGAAACAGTAGGTGGCGCCGCAGTCAATATGAATGCGCGAACAGTAGCGTCTACGCCCAGTGCTTATGTAGGGGTAGCAACAGTAGCTTCACCTACGACCCTGCCGCAATGCCAAGTATTGCCGCAGGAGTGCGTGGAGGAGGAGGAGCGTGTGATGCAAACGGACGAGGCAGAACAGGAAACAGATCAGCAGCAGTTAGTGCAAGAACTGCAAACGGTGGAGGTAGAACAGGAAGAGGTGCAGCTGCAAACGGAAGTGCAACCACAACAAATAACACTGCCCTGGGATTTTATGGCAGCCGCAATGTGCCGCTGCTGCGACAAACCACACACAGATCTCTATGAACTATTCGAACACAGCGGTGGCGGCGGTGGCGATGGTGATGGCGAAGACATCGACGACCACAACGAGTACGTAGACGACGATGTAGAGCGTCAAAACCGCCGCCAGCAACGACGTGACAACGATGCCAGCAGTTTTTGTCAGTCAAGTGCCAAGCGTGCGCGTCACTTGACCAATGTGGCAACAGCGACACCAACAACGACGACGACGACGATGTCAGCACGTTCAACAAACAGTCGCAGCATGGATAATATACTGCTGGAGATGCAGATTTGGCAGCTCAAGGTACGTACTTGAAAAATATTTTTCTTCGACATCTTCGGCATTGATTGCTGATAAGTGGCAGCGCGACACCACCAACAACGACAACGACATTTTGCCATTTTGTGGGAAAAATCGATTTTTGTCTTTGAACGTCATTAATATGTACAATGTACCTGCACCCCTGTGGCTGCATGCATACACAGCGTGTAAATATATAATGTGCATCAGTCAAATGAACAGACACGCAATTGTGGGCAACGCCTTGAGGTCCTTTTTTTGTGCTGGTGTTGTTGTTTTTATGCGTTCATGCCTAGCATATTTTATGCTCTCTTGAACACAAGTTGACCTGTATGTTTTTCTATTTTCTTTTTTTTTTGATAAGACAGCAGTAGTGTGTAATATATAATCAGTAACTGTTTCATCAGACACCACTATCGCTAGAAGGCCTGTGTTTTTGTGTGGCTTATCTTTAGCTTGTATTTATTTTTTCTTTAGGGTATGATTGATGCTATAATTTGACGCAATCGTTGTTGGCAATTGCTTAATTTAATTAGAGCCAATTTATTTGGCGTGTTTTTGAATTGTTTTGTATGCGAATGAAATCTCTGCGCTGTTTAACTAGTTACTCATCGCACGGATGAGGTGTGTAATTTTATCTTAACCATTTTGCAAACAAATGATTGTTTAGTTTCTCAACTTGAGATTGTTTGAACATGTGCTGCGCACTGCACTATGAAAGAAAACAAATAAGACTAATAAATATGGGAATTTTATTATAGAGTTAAGGCGCCCAAATCCACAAAATGTTCAAACTTTAGAAAAAAGAAGTGCGTTGTACTGCGAGCCGAAAGGTCACATATTCAAACCTGGGCTGGGGCTACAACATATTTTGATAGAAAACATTTTTCTATACGGCATACAATGGCAAGCCTTCGAGAGTAAACACCGCCCATGAAAGAGCTCTCATCCCGCCGTTTGGATTCGGCATTAAACTGTAGGTCCCACCACTTTGAGTACAAATACATGCACAGTTCGAGTTGTGAGAGAGCGCCAAACTATAATTATTATATATTATTAATAATATTAATTATTATCAATATGTTAATAGTAATATATTTTTATTATTTCTATTACTAGTCACTACATCAATGATTTTTTGTAAAATTAATAAGCTTAAGCCATTATGGCATTCATATTTTTAAAAATTTACGAAACGAAAAATAAAGAAACTATTGTTTACCGAAGCATAACGGAACTTTGCCACTCTTAATGGCTTTTAGATTGAAAAATTGCAGATCCAACTGCAAACTAGGCTAATACAAAATCATCATTATTATATTTAATATAAATGTTTGTCTATTTCCATTAATTCAACTGTAAAGCCTTCAAGGGCAAATTAAAACGTTGAGATATTTACAATGTCTATACATCAAAAAAAAAAATTAAACATGTAAATAACACTTTATTATTAATTACAATGAGCTACACAACCATGTAGATTTTTCCAAGAATTAAAACAAAAAACTACAAATAATATAATAAATAATGTATAAATTAGTTTAAAACATGTGTTTGCATAAAAAAAATCGTGAAGGATATGTATTCATAGGGGAGTGTATATGTATAAATATTTTGGCAATATCTCGTCTGGAAATATATTAATTAAAATAAAAATACTTGCTTATTAATGATACACACAATATCTCGTATATTTCTTAAAATA
Source organism: Dryomyza anilis (assembly GCA_951804985.1). Lineage (NCBI taxonomy): Eukaryota > Metazoa > Arthropoda > Insecta > Diptera > Dryomyzidae > Dryomyza > Dryomyza anilis. The sequence continues at coordinate 21,273,997 of OX638132.1, forward strand.
AATCACATAGAATAAGAAGAAATGACAAAAATATGATGTACATAAATTGCGTAGTGTTGCGTTTTACTCATATATCGTCGTTATAGAACGAAAAGTCACCAAATGCATTTTTATAAAAAATTGAATTTTCGAGTTTGTTAAATAATAATATTATAAAAAGTAATTGATGCATTTTTAAAATTGAAAAATCAACTAATACATTTCCTTATCATGTGGTAAAAAAATGGGAACATCGATTAAAAATTGACAGATTTAAAAAGACTTTTGTAAATAAAGATTTGTCATTTTGAAAATGTATTTGGTGACTTTTCGTTCTACAACAACGATATACTTAAATGTAAAATTAATGTTTCGATTTAATATTTTAAAAAAATACTAATAAAAGAACATTTTTAATTTGATTTATTGCTTTTTAAAGCCCTTACTAATCTTTTTTTTTTGAAATATGCTTGTTTTTTATGTCTTGGATCTGGATCCGATTTGTTAAGAAAAGTTCTTCGTATCGATATTTTAGTCATTTTCCTCTGTATACTGGACCAGTATATTGGCGAGTAAATGTATGTCTTCCCTATAGCATGACAATTCTTCTTCAGATTCTAATCTAATCTAAACGTAGAATCGGCTTAAAGTAACTGCAAAGATTGAAAACGGACGGATTTTTTTTTTAACTGTAGAAAATATGCCATGCCTGGTCAAAACAAGCGGGTGAAATTCTTTTGAAAAACAAATTTGTGTACTCTTAAATTGAATTTAAAAACTTTTTTACACAAAAAAAATAGCTTAAGAGTCTACTGAAAACAATTGAATACAAATCATCAATTGGTTGCATGATGGCAAGGTTTGTAGTGAGTTTGTGGCGAGTTTGTGGCCAGTTTCTGGTTAATTGCCAGCCCAGAAACCAAAGAATTTTACTAGGCTAGTTTTCTGATTAGAATGTAGGGATGTCCATCTGAAAAAACATCCATGTTTTTGTCGATATAATACATCGCTCGTTACATCGATGTTTTCCGATGTATCGACCAAAAACATCGATATTTTCGATGCATCGAATAAAAAATTATTAGGTTAATAATTTCAATTTTGATGAATATTTTATGTTTTTATGTGTTAAAATTTTTTAAATAATCAAAATAAAATATATTATGTTTAAATAAATGTTTGACTTGAAACATTTTTTTATTACAAAAAATAATTAAGGCGTTGGGAATCAAAAATGTCTAAGTCCATGTTATGTTTTTGAGAAAGCAAATTTAAAGTATTTAATTTCAAATAGTATTCCATATATAATCAAATTTAATGAAATTTAGCTAGTTTCGATTCGTAAATATGAATTGAATAATGATTCGATATATCGTAAAATTTCATCGATGTATCGAATAGATTCCCAGCAAAAAGGTAACTGGTAACTAACCGGTAAGATAACTGGTAATTGCAGGTTATTTTGTCAGTTACCTTTGTTCTACCATCGGGAAAAAGGTAACCGGCAGATTCCTATCTGTGTGAAGTATATATACATGACAAGACATCCCTTTCTAACTAAAGCATTGTGCTCATTTAAAAATAATCTCTTTTGTACCTCTTGCTATTTTATGTCACATTGCCAGACCAAAAAAAATATTTCACAGAAAAATATAACAGTATTGCCATAATTACTTTTTTCATATATATTTTTATTTAGTATACTGAAAAAGTAATTAAATTAATAAAAATTATAACATAATGACCACATCGTCGATAAAGACCAGGAAGTCGAGTCAGGAAGTCGAGTCAGGAAGTCGAGTGTGCGACCTTCGAGCTCATCTTCGGGGCACTGTACGAAACCGTGTATGTGCGCCGGTGGCATCATAATCACGTGCACACGTGAAGCTGCGTCCCAACTTGATAATTGGATTTTCTCCTTCTTCTAATTATTTTGTTGCCCAAATCATAATTAGTTGCCATTCCAGAATGTTGCCATTCCTATGACAGAAGTTTATGATCAATGAAATAGTAATATTGTTATATCCAACGCCTCAGTCGTGCTTATCTCTAGTTAATAAATTTGCATCCAGACATGCTAGTGTATGACAACTCAGCATCTGCATAACAACTCCATAAACAAAAATCAAACCTACACCTATCCCTTTCTTACCTATGACGTTGGAAGAAAGTCTGCTTTCGATGTGTATGTGAACATGCACATTTTTTTGATAGTGTGCGAACCAGTTCGAAATATTGATGACTATCGGTTAGCGATTTTTTGCTGGGTTCTGAGGCTTATATTGTATCGGAAAACATCGATGTATCAAAGCAATATATCGAGTGTTTTTAAAACATCGATGTATTTTGGACATGCCTATTAGAAAGTGCATGACATCGCTTGCGAGTAACACTGATAGGTTTACATGCCAAAAACTAGACAAGTGACTAGAAAACTGCCTGAATACTGAATTTAAAGGTATAAATACTATTGTTTAAATATTTTATAATAGTAAACGTCTCAATATGTGTCAAAGAGATGGCAAAGAACTCAAAAATAAATGTAGACTCAAGTATTACAATCAATTAAATATGTATAACCTTTTGCAATGTGAAGTGTCTTTTATGCATGTGTTTTTTTTTAAGTGATTTGTAATTTCGACATTTAAATAAAATAAATTAATTGTACGCATCCTATTGAACAATTTAAATAGTATAAGAAATTGTTTTTTTATTGAAATACTATTAAGGGTGCTAGTTCGATTATATTACTGACTAACCTTAATTATACGGGGTTTCTTTCGATCGCCATTCGGTGCCCGGTAATTGTTAAAGTCCCTAATAAGTTGATTATCATATGTCTGTTTGCTGTCTTCCAATTTAGTTCAACTTAGTTTGCTCGAAAGTTTGCTTAATTGAACAGTAAACGCTGCATTATCGACAAAATTTAGTTTAGTCAGCAATTTAGTTGAACACCAATTTTTTTAGCTGTCATTTTGTATGCAAAAAAATAAAAACCCATTCAATTTGTAGGTATGATAGTTCCAAACTTCTTATGTAAATTATGTTTCTTTAGTTTCCGTAAGGATCGTCGATTTAAATCTCTGAAACTATAGCTCAAATCACACGATTAACTAAATTGTATCAATTTCAATTTGCATCAACACAAAATTTTGTTTGTTTGGTTGATGATCGATTAGTGTCAACAAAAATTGACACAATTTGGTTGAACTTTTTAAATTTTTGTTGTCAAATATTCAAACCAAATACTTTTAATTCAGTAATATTTTACTAATGTTTCCATGTCGTCGTTGTAGAACTAAAAGTCACCAAATACATTTTTATTAAATTCTTAAATATCCACTTTGTTGATAATTATTACAAAAAGTAATTGATACATTTTTAACTTTTAAATTCCTATTGATAGATTCACATTTTCTTATCATTTGGTACAAGTATTGCCCTCATCGATCAAAAATTGACAGATATATACAGATGACTGGTGACTTTTAGTTCTACAACGACGATATCTGTATTGTGAGAAAACAATTTGATTAAATTGGACTACACTCATAATAAAAAGTCTGCTATAAATAGCAAACTCTGAATGCTAAATTTTAGAAAACTTTAAATTGCATTTACAGCATACTTTTATTTGCAATAGCGAACTGTTTGATAGGAATCTTAGTTCTGCTAGTACTCAAGTGTCACTGGCGTGTATATCGCGAGTGTAGGTAGCATGCACTAGATAGCGCCATAATCACGAGACGCTTCGAAAACATTTTTTATTTAAAACAGTTATTTCTTCTACTTAATAGTAATGCACGAAATAAACGAAATGTTTCAGCGAAAATCGGCGATTTCCTCTTTTCAGCAAATATTTTTGCTATTTTAGCAACTTTTTTGCTACTGTTACAGACTTTTTATTTTGAGTGTGTGTGTGGTATGCCAGTCTAAAGATGTTGATATCAATATTGTCCTCATCGATCATAAATTGTCAGATATACAATGTATTTATTTTAGCAAAACAAACAGATATTAAAATGTATTTGTAAATTTTTTACCTACACGACGACAATGTTTAGATTAGAGAAACTATAAACATCTTCATATTAAGGTGCAACAAAAAACCTAGTTATATTCTATGGGGATATAAATAAATAAAACCTATCAATGTCTTTTTTCCGAAATGGTCATTGTTATCATAATTTATAAACTTGTTGAGCATATTAAATTTTGATATGTCAACCGAAAGATTAACTGTCAGAAATATCAGTATACCAGTTATTAAAATTTTTTAAAATCTACAACGACGATAAATAGTCTCTAAAATGTTTAATGTTTTGTTTAAATGAATATCTTATAATGTTGAATTTAGTTCACATAACGTCGTGGGATAAATTGAAAAAGTCATTCGACACGATGCCAACAGTAGCATTTTTTCAAAATACACTTGATCTCTCCCATGCGCAACTGTTACAATTTGGCAGTGAATTTGACAGAAATTTAAAAAAAAAATGTAGAGGGTGGCTATTAGAAGCGCAATTAAATAGGGTTGTAGTCTAAATTGAAATTTCATTAACTGGTGGAGTTTTTTATAGCGTGTGACGTTGACAGCAAACACAATGAAAGCATACTGGTTTAGTAATTGAAATGAATAAGCGGTTTATATAAAACAAAAAAATCTTTGATTGTTTACAGGACTGGAAAAAACCGGATTTAAAAAAAGCAATCAATTTTTTTTGTGTTTTTTTTTTATTTTATTTTTTTTTTTTATTTTCTGTTGTTTTTTATAAATAATTTAATTTATCGGTTTTAAAAGCTCTTATCTCCCCTCATTTCGCTGCCGAGAAATGAAAAATATAATTTTGTTATTCGTATTAAATACGTATTTTCCTCTTTACTGAATCATCCATATGGACGAGAAAATGAAACAGCTTAAGTACCTAAGCATATCTATTTTGAATGTCTTCCTTATACCAAGACAACCCTTCAGAATTTAATAGATTCAGTTAATATCTACAACTTTGGAAATTGGCATAGCATCGGCTTTTATTAAAACCAAAGTTTCGGCGACTACTATATAATTAAACTATATATTTAAATTATTTTGGCCTATGTTGGCTAATATGAAACTATTTAATGCTAATACTAAATAATTTTTTTGTCCAAATATGTGAAAGTATTCATTTATATTTTGATTTAAAATTTTAAATCATTAAATACATTTTCAAAATGCCAAATATTCATTTACAAAAATCTTTATATATCTGTCAATTTTTAATATGTGAACTCAATTTTTATTACCACATGATAAGAAAATGTAAATCTATCAACTGATATTTCAACTTTAAAAATGCATCAATTACTTTTTATAATATTAAACAACAAACTCGAAATTTAAGTTTTTCATGAAAATGTATTTGGTGACTTTTCGTTCTACAACAACGATATATATTGCTGACGAAAATAGGGGAAATCAATAATATCAAAAAAAAAGAAACAAAAATTACGAATAGATAAAATCTAAAAAAATAAATCGTATGGTTTTTTTTTTGGACTGGAGAAAATTTGCCAACCCTGGTTGTTTAGTGAAACTAATAAAAAAAGAAAATAGTACGATTCGAAACGATAACGAGGGGTGCATCATGCGCAACACGTTTTTCGTTTTAAAGCTTATTAAAAATTTCATTTGTTTTTTTTTTTGTCAATAACATTTTCGTGGGACAGAATTCGAACAGGCCGAATTAAAATTCGAAGTGTCTTTAATATGGAACCATGGCGTATAGTTATATATGAAAACGATAACATTGCATTGTCATCTAATTCTAGGCTATATTTAAAATTTCACGTCTCTAGCACATCGGAAAGTTAGTTTAAAATCAAAATTTGTACCGAACAGACAGACAAGAAAGCGAACTAATAAAAACGTTTTAAAATGAAAAAAAAAAACATATTTTGTATACGTCAATTAAAAACTCAACCAGTATGTTAATTGGAACAAATGTGTGTTAATATTATTGATAAACAGTAAACATTCATTTGGTATTTCTTATAACTCGATTATTTAAATGTTTGGTCTTAAAATTATTAATGTCTCATATTATTAAAAATATTTTCCAAGTTGAAGCCTTCGATTCGCAAAAAATAAAAGAGATTAAGTACCTTAAATGCAACACAATAATTCGTGTTATGGCAACTATTTAAAAGAAACATAAAAATATTAATTGCTATAGTTTAAAACCAGATTATTGCTGTTTTGTTCATTTGCCAACATTTATAGTAAACAAAAAAACTAAAAAAAAAACGTGTTACTTATCGGTGATGACTCATTTTGTTGCTTACAAACAACACTTTCTTTTTGGTCCACGCATTGTGTTAATCCAAATATCTTTCACACAATGCAACTTTTGATTTTTACACTTGAACTATAATTTAATATAATAGAAATTTTTGATTTTATGATATTTATTAGTTGTATAAAACACAATAGATCTGTTGTCATATTTTTAAATTAACTTTTAAAGAAATTTTAAAAAATATGTACAACTATAATCAAATTATATACGGTTAACGTAACTTTCATTAAATGAATTCGATTAAAACACGTTTATTAAAGTTGATTTTTGCTCTATGGAAACTTTTCAGTGCATCAATAGCTAGAATAGCGCAACGACATAAGTATTAAAAACTACACCATGATGAAATCATACAGTTCGAATCACACCACTGACTAAATTGTATCAAATTTCCTTTTTATCAACACAAAAAATGACGTTGTTGTTGATGCTCGTCGAGTCGCACGATACAATTAGAAATATGAGACAGAATAATCTGTTCCCGTCCAGCGTTTTTTTTTTTTTTTTTTGGAAATAAATATGTCACCTGTATGGTGTTATCAAATAATACACCATTTCAAATTTATATTAAAGCTTTCCATTTGAAATTGGACAAATGTCTAATCAAATTTAAATTTTTATCGTAAAGATTCGAAAGTTGGACCATAAAAACAAAATTTATATTGAAAATGTGATTTATCAAAAATAATTAGAGGCTTTACACTTTAAAATGAAAAAATTCCAATTGAAAATTGTATTTGGAATTTTTCGAATATCAAATGAAATCGGACATCAGTGTTCTCATTCTACTCCAATCGGAGTAGATCTACTCTATTTTATTCGTATTTTAAAAATCTACTCCTCTACTCCGATGTAGCATTTTCTACTCCTTTCTTATAATTTTCTACACCCTTTTACTAAAATCTACTCCCTTTGCTAAAATTGCTTACATTTTTTAATTTGATGAGAACAATTTCTTGCGCCCCAAATAAATTGTCAATGTTATAATTTTCCTTATAACTATGATTTATTATCTGTAAAAAAAATGTAAAATTTCTTCCATGGTCTTTAAATTATAGAAGTTATAATTAAATATACACAAAGAAAACAATGATGATTACCAGAAATATCACACCCCTAAATATCAAGTTATTTACAAATTATTTGGATCGTATTTGAGACAACCATCTCTCAAACATCCGTCATCTTACAAACAACATCTTACAAATAGGAAGATAGTTGATGAATATTTGGAAAAGGTACTGCATTAGAATTCGCGGAGTAATTTTTATTGAATTGAAAGAAAATGAATCAAATAAATAAAATTGTATTCTAGAATTAAAACAGTATCCTGGTTTTATTGAATTGAAAGCAAATGAATCAAATAAATAAAATTGTATTCTAGAATTAAAACAGTATCCTGGTTAGATCGTCTTCATAAATCCTTCGAGGGTAAAATTGTACAACGACTTGAGATTTCTTCGCAGAAGAACAAAGTCCGACCGTCGATGTTGTCATCAGAGTAAACTCTGAAAAGAAATAATTTTCCACCACATGTTGATAATTTCAATCGCAGACACTTTATTTTCACTTTTACCATTAAAATGTAATATTTGAGTTGACACTTTTTTACACCATTGAATTTAATTAAATGTTGTGCATTGATCGAGCGTATGGAAAAAGTACGCAATTTTCCATCTTGTTTTCTTAGTGTACGTTCGTATCAACTTTTATAAATTCAATTTTAAAAACCCCATGTATGTCATTGGGTGTTCCAGAATAGACCACCCTGTACATATCAGAAATAGAAAATCCATAAAATCAGGAATGAATAAAAATATTAAAAATTAACATATCTATTAATTTATTTGAATTCTAATATTTCTATTCTAATACACTAATGCATATTTCTACTCCCTTTTCATCATATTTACTCCTATATTTAATTGTCAACTCCTTTTACATCAAATCTACTATATTTTGCAATAATTTCAATTCTACTTCCTTTTACTCATTTCTACTTGCCAAAAATTTCAAATCTACTCCTTTTGCATTGGCGAAAAGTGGGAACACTGTCGAACATGTTCCAACTCTCGATCGAATTTCGAACGAATTTCATTTATTATGTGCAAACAAACGTTGTTAAATTCGATTTCTTAGTACAAATATTTTACTTTCAGGTGAATTCAAATCTTTTGCTGATTCATATTCGTTTGGAAAACAATTTTTTGTATTGAGACATTGAATTCAAAATAATTTGTTTACAAATTTTTATATAGCAATCGATCGGAATTTTTAATTTTCATAATTACAAATGTAACATTTCAAAATGGAAAAATCTTCATTTCATTTGTAATTTTGTCAATTCAAAATGAAAAATTCGAATTACATTTGAAATGGTGTAGGTTCAAACTATCGGAATTCGACCGAAACATGCCTGAATCTCTCAAATTTATTTGGTATTTTCCCAATTACAAATGTAACATTTCAAAATGAAAAAATCTTCATTTCATTTGTAATTTTGTTAATTCAAAATGAAAAATCTGAATTACAATCGAAAATTGTCTGTTATATAAATCTTTTTGTATAACAATTATTTGAAATCTTTAAAATTTACTTAGTTGCTGAATTTAATTTAATTTTCTCACTAAATATTGCCATAACGTATTCTGTAATAACTTAGGAAATTAACATTTTTATTTTTGTTTTTCAAAGCTTCTTTGTTTATGACTTATAAATCTTTTTTGTTTAGGAAGTGCCACTGACAAATTAATTCCGCATCATATAAAATAGAGCCATATTCAAGTGCTTGTTATTTAAAAATAGAGCAATCATTTTCGTTCTAAATACATATCGAATACATTTATATGAATATACATTTGTATCAATATGCACTTCAAAGCTAGAGCACAACTGCATGCATTTCGTTCATGGAAACTAATCTATTAAAAATATACTTGAAAAAAACAAAATAATACTTAAGAGCTATCGAGTGTTTTTGGTTGTAATAAGAGCAATAGGAAAGAGTGAAAAACATTCTCTTGCTGCACGACTTGTTCTCCATATGGCAGTTATTACCAGTGATGCCAACTTGGTGGGTTTTCCGCTAAATCTGGTGGATTTTAAAAAGTAATACGCGAAAAAAAAATTGTACGGTAGAAAGTCGTACTGTTTTTAGTTTCGACACAGTGTTTTTTTAATTTAGCGGGTATTTTTAATAAAAAATAATTTAAATTATATTTTTTATTAGCTATGTTCCGGCTTTCGATAGCATTCTGATCGAATTTCATATAAAATTTGTAAACAAACGGTTATGAATTCGATGTCACAATACAAAAAATGTGTTTTTCTAACGAATTTAAATCGTTGAAGTAAAAGCAAACGGATTGAATTCACTGAAAAAAACAATTTTTGTTCTGAGACATCGAATTCATAACCGTTTGTTTACATATTTTATATGAAAATCGATTGGATTTCGATCGAAAGTCGGAAAATGGCCGTATATTGTATAACTTTTCCTTGAACAGCAACACAGAGGTGATTGTAGGTTTTTGGACCGAAGTTGCTTACGGTTCGATTGCATAAAGAAGGTTTCGGGCCTAATACATTTCAGGATTAAGTGCATTTCGTTATGTTTTCTTCAAATCTGTAACTTGGTATTTAAATACAATTTTTACAAAAACTTATTTTAAAATATATTTTTGTTAATACGATAAAAATTAAAACCATTTAAATACCATGTTCTCATTAATGTATGCCAATGTCGGTCTAATAGTATCGTCGGATACAAAAGTATTTTTGTAAACCCATTTTTGAAATTTTTAAAATGTAGTTGGTGACTTCTACAATGACGATATATCGAGAAACAGAAAAAACTTGTACCTATGCCACAATGAATCGCATTTTTTTCTCGGATTGAGTTTAAGAATTAGTCGAGATTTCTAAGTGCTTCGAAACATGGCAGACTGAAGACAGTTTTGTCTGAATAATTTTGTTGTTCTTAATTTTTTAATTGTTAAACTAAGTTCCTAGTTAAATGTAAATGCAAATTTAATTCCATGAAAAACCATCTGTCTTTTATTAAATTAATTTTCTTCAATTACTTAAAAGAAAAATGAATAGATAAAATAACAAAAAAATCATCTTTTATACACTCAATAAATATATTTTTAATTACCTAAAATCGTTATTTTCCAGAAAAAAGTGGTCATTTTGACCCAATTTGTACAAAAGGGTTAGGAAATACATATTCATGGCCAGATCAAGTTTGTCAATTAAAATAAAATCCATTATTATATTAATGTGATATTCTTGCGTTATTTGTTATTGTGAACAAATCTTGTATAAAATTTTTAAAAAATGTATAAAAACGGTGGGTTTTGCTTAAAAAAACGGCTTTCTTGCCTCGATTTTGTGGGTTTTGCTTTTGAAAAGTTGGCAACACTGGTTATTACTTGTTCTCCGTTATGTTCAATAGTCATATACAAGGTTTAACGACTCTCCCATAAAGAGCGCTTTGTTCTTGTGACAGTTGCTCAAACAAGACGTTCGAAGATGCGCATATTGTTTAATCTGACCTTAATATTAACTACTAATGATGCATTTGAACAGCAAGTCAAATAAATTAGATCCTTTGTATTTGATGATTGAGGTTAACATTTTAGAATTCAGACACTTTAGTTCTACACAAAATATGTTGCATTATAAATGTATAAATATAACAAAATCAGCTCTGATATATACCAATCATTCCTTTTTTTTTGTTGTTTAGAAACATATGCTACCACATTCAAATTGTTGCAATATCATTGTTTGATTAATACACCGAAGTGAATGTGTGGTCTTTTATCTAAATTGTATTATTCTTAGCCAACATAGTTTTTTATAGCCTATAGCAGGGTTTAAAAATAATAAACTTATTGTTTGTTTAACTTGATCACACAGCAGCTGCTGGTTATTTTATGTTGTATATTATACGATTTGTATGTTCTGTTCTAAATATTTTCCAACTGGATTAAAAGTGTGAACTTCATAAATGTTGTTTGCCTACGGTATATTTATATTATTTAATGGCTCAGAAATAAAAACTAGTAGGAGAATTTTCTACGTCATTGTGTTATTTATTGTTTTATTTCATTTCTAATATTCGACAAATTCCTAATATTCGATGATGTATATTCTTATATTAAACGACAGTATAAGGTTGAATTATTCTCATTCATATGCGTCATGCTGCTTGTCATTTAATTTTGAACCCTAATCTAATAAACAGGTAGAAATAAATGTTATCTTGTCGAATGTCTTGTTTCATTTTCATGGTGCTTTACTTTTTGCTCTATTCTAAGAATTAATCCAATGAATATTTCCCATGAGATATATAAACACCTCGAATAATAATGGTTTTCAGTGTTCAGTTTTTGCACCGTAGTTCTTTTTTTTTTGTATATTTTTGTTTTTCTAACACAAAAACTTGTTCTTGATACCTTGAATTTTAAGATTGTATTTAATGTAAGTAGAAATAAAGTACACAAAGTGTAAGTTAAGGTATTTAAATATAATAAAACTATTATGGTTTTTTTATGGGCATTTCGTACATCGTTTGTATTTAATACGAAGGTACATACTCAGTTTTTACTATACTTTTTTGTAAATTATTAGAATATTAAAATATATATATTTTTGTGTTCAATAAAAACGTTTCTTTAAATGTGCACTAGTTTTGCTCGTAAAAACGATGATAAATGTCAATGAAAAAAAATAATCATATTTTTCTCGTTAATATTTTCGAGTGTTTATATCGTAAGAGAAGATTATTAAAATGTATTATTGTTTTTCTAATCAAAAGTTTATTTAAAAAAATTCAAGAAATGTTGAATTTGAGTGCTTAATATATAAATTAAATGAATTTGCTTAATTTTTGTTTTTAAAAAGGTGGAATAAGCTCGTTACAGTGTAAAAAAAGTATTATCTTTTACGAATAAAATTAAATCATACAAAAAATATTAAAAAGAGTTCGTTTACAAACAAAAAAGATCGTTTATAACGAGTATATAATCGTATTTAATGATCATAAACGATCAAAAAGTTGTCATATATTAGTGTTTTTAGTTCGTTTATGATAGCTCAAAATTAAGATCGAAACTGTATGCTTTTTCAAATAATTTAAGATTGTCGTATACGATTATTTTATTCATTATATTTGTTATCATTTACGATATCGTTTATGAAATTTGAGCCGGCTGGTGTACGATTGATCGATTATCTTTTTCGCAATTTTTAAATTTGTTTATTTGAGTGTAAGCTTTGCTGTTAACAGCAGATTCTCAGTATGAGTAATGCGTTCATAAAGCGATTTGAAATATTTTCTCACACAAAATACCATAAATTTGTTGTTCAAATAGCGGATAACTCAATGACATATCTATATCGTAAGGTAAAAAAGTAGATCAAACGATCAAATCAATCATAAAAATTTCGGGGATCAGCTTTTGACAGAGATCTCAAAGAATCACTTCCAATTTGAAGGTCGCTTCGTTGTATATGTAATTTCCGTCCCAAACATTAATTCCAGACACGATAATATTCTCTTAAAAGTACACTAAGAAAACAGGATGTTTATGATAATCTAGCTGCAACTGTCAGTTTAAATGATGTCTTCTAGCTAATATTGAAACATTCCATACTAAGAATTTTGCTGCAAATTTGTTTAAACTTACAAACTTGCAGCGAAACTCTTAGTTTCTCTTAAATATGACATATTTGCAGATAGTTACGAGATGTTTGCTAATTTGTGATATTTCCAGTTGACACACAGTAAACATCCTGAATTGCGAGACATTTGCAGCAAAACTATTGCCTTATTTTGACATTTGGCTAATATAAAAAACGCAAAGGTTGTACTTTTTCTATATGCTCGTATTATCTACAACAATTATTAAATAAATCCAATGATGTATAAAATGTTACATTTTAATAGTAAAAGTGAAAATACAAATTCCTGAATTGAAATTTTCAACGCGTGATGAAAAATGGTTTCTCATCAGAGTACACCTTGCTGACAGCAACGCCACCAGTCCTGTTTTATCAGCGAAAATGTTTCAAGTCTTTGTCGAAGGCTTTATAAATTCAATGCCGATGTATAACAAGGTAACAGCATTGATTGTAAAATAAAAATCCATTTGATTCTTTTTATTACAATAAAAATTACATCACCAATTCTAATGGAGTACATTTTCCAAATATTCCCCCCACTATTTCATATTTGGGAGTTGTTTAATTGATGTTTGTTATGCGTAATCGAAAAATTTGATAGATGTTTGCTAGCAATCGCATTTGTCGGATATTTGAAAGATGTTTGAAAGATGTTTGTCTCAAAGACGATCTAAGTAATTTGTAAGTAAGTTGATATTTAGGGTTCGGATGTTAGTATATCACAAGACGTACTAAATTACGAAAATACGGTATTAAAAATACAGAAGTACGTTAAAGCACGCTGAAAAAGACAAGTCTGGACCATGGAAAATTAGAGCAATGTGATCTTTTCAAACGTTCTATATTTTGGAATTTAAAAATACGAAATGATAGCATGGACTATTGACGTCGAAATAAAAATATATAGCGTGCGTACCAGTTAATTAGTACTTTACAATAATTCGTACTTTACAACAAGAAGTATTTATTTTGGGAACCCCCAGATTTAAATGATATTTAAACGTGTCTTGTTTTTTAGAGCTTCTATATAAATAAAATACATTTTTTCTTTGTTTCTAATCGTTTTCAAAAGCTGTTTTAAAGCCGGTATAAAACCGTAACAGTTTATATCGGTTTTGGCGATCGGTTTATTTCTGATTCTCGTATACACCAAATCGAACAACAAAAGGAAAATTTGGGGTTTTAACTTTTCAATTTCGAAGAAATTTCGACAACTGATAAAGCTTATTGTGATATGCATTGACCATTGACAAATTGTTTATTTTTTTTTTCAACCACTACTTCCAGAGATACAGTGCATCAAAGTTACAAAAAATGGACCAAACATCACTTTTGTATGGTGGTTCATATTAAAGTAGAAATGCTAGAATCTCCGTTGATTGCTCGTTTTAAAGCTAATAGAACACTTTTAGCTTTTAGGGCTATTAAGTTGTAACTTTTAAACTTGAACATGTGGCCTGTGTTCATTATCCTTGCACTTCAAAATTGATGTCCTTAAAATGTCCCTTTTTAAAATTCTGAAATAAATCATATATTTCGGTTCATTTAATAATGCCAAATTTCAAGATGGTATTTTGATGAAATCATATTTTAAAAAATAATTTTCAAAATTTTTATTTATTTTTTGTATTTGAAAAAAAAAATGAATTTTTCAATTCATATCTCGATACCTTATATTAGTTGACATTGAAATCGAAGAGGTTGAGTTCCAACCGCTGGTCGATTTGGTGTGGAATGGCCCGTAACGGTTACGGTTATTTTAAAAATGAAATTGTTTTAAACGGTTTTCGAATTCGGTTACGTTTTTAATTTCTGATAAAATGTAATGCCTTTATTCGAATGAGTTTTCAAGTTATTTTGCAAAAAAAAGATCGATTAATAAACAACGAAATTACCATTCTTTAAAAAAAAATTAACTTTCTGGTATATATACAATTTTAAAAATGTGAACACCCCCAAATATATAGAACATTATGTATATATTTTTACAGAGGAAGTAATTAGCATATTTTAATAGCTCTCCTCAGAGATGTACGTTAATAACTTATTATAGATTGGCAGACATTACCTACTGTGCAGTCATAAGAAGGCCAATGTAGAAGTTATTTGTGATTTTTTTTGTACACTTTTATGGGTTTAGCGTATAATGCTTTTTTTTTGGCACAACCATTGTATAATAACTGATTTTGCTGTTTTCTTTGTATTGTAACTGCGTGATGCAATGGGAAATTGAGTTGTGATTAATTTTAATGCCCCTGAACACGTGTCTTACAAAGCTGACGCCATCATATGTCTATCACACACAGTTCAGAAGTCAGAGGGAGTGTTAAAAGCAGTCTGCTCTCAAACGATAGTGCATGAATTGAAGTGGCATGTGGTGACTTTGTCATTTGATGGTGGTGTTTTTTTTTTATTTACTATTTGTAATATAGTATAATTGAATTGTGTTTTTAATTTAACATATATCTCCAGAAGCACATATGTTTATCGCAATTGTGTTATGGTTTTTGTAGCGGTTTTGGTTTAGTTATTAAATAATTTACACGCAGGCGATGCACGAATTGTGACCAACACAGACAGGCATTCTTTATAATGACAATATTAAGGGTGGTAGCTTTGAAGGGGACAGGCAGGCACCATTTGTCAGCAATCTTAGTGTAGGCTTTTAAGCCATCGTGATTCTGATATCTCTTTAGTCTATATTTGTCATATTTTGGCATTTGTAACAGACTCAAATGGCTGTCTACAACCGACGCAAAAGTTACTGATAAATCACTTGTTTATTGACACAGCATTATGGCCCACATTTTGTTGTTGTTGTTTGCCTCGTGTTAGTAACGCTATTACCAATATGTTTGTATTTGTTAACATGTCAGAATATCTGCGGGTACTTCTTTATCTATTGCCGCCAATCAGTGTTTAAAATGTTTCGTTTTCGAACATTTTAAATCGAACTAACTAGGTACATAATTTATGAATGAATATTCAATAAATTTAGTTTTTGATAATTAGTTTTAATGTGAAACAATTGAGCTATTAACCAGCGAGCCAAACGTTATCATTTATAGACCTAAATTAGCGTTTTCCATAAAGTATAATGATTCGATTTTCGATAATTTCCAACCTATCGAGAATGACATCGCTATTTTAGTCGATATACATATTGCATCGATATCAAAAATGATTTTATTAAAAAAAAATAAATAAATTGGTTCATAATTATAAAAGATGAAAAAAAATCCAGAATTTCATTTTTAAGTTGTCTAAAAAAATTTCCAATTTAAGTTCCTTCATTTATTAGTAAAAGAATAATAAAAATAACCGATTTTTGAAACCTTAACCAAAACCGAAACATTAGAGAGAACCTAAATCGAAACAGATTTTCCAAACTACAGATTAAAGTGGTAGCTGTAAAACTAAAACATACTCAATATATTTATTTTTTTACTATGTTGTGAATTTGCCTAATTATATTAATAAATTTTCCCAAATTTGCCTAATTAAATTAATAAATTTGCAATGTCATTCGAAATATGGACATTTTTTTACTCAATTTGCCGTATAGTTTAAAATATACAATAGGCGGCTTTGTTAATCAATTGTGGCATTTTTAAAATGTTGTTGACCTCCTTTTCAAAGACATTATATGGTTTCATCATTGCACTTTTATTAAGTTCGTTTACATCAGCAAATTGTGCTTCTATTAAAGTACTTAAACAGCAATATTTACCTGCACATGTAGCAATTAATGGTGCTATATTAAACAGAATGCTGACATATTAAAAATATTCATTTTTTTTTAATTTCAGATAAAGCCTAACGACTGTTTGTCGCAACGCATATGCGCCAAATGCTTATCCAAGTTCCAAATGATCGGCAAGTTTCGTCGCAAATGCCTAACTGTACAACAACGCCTGCGTGCGCATCTCGAGGAGCAATGCCTGGAGCAGCGACATCACGAGGACAAACTGCAGGCGGAGAATCTCAATATACCACCAGTGTTGGATATAGGCAACGATCTGATCAACGACAACTACGGCCAGCCGCTCAGCGAGGTCGAATTGTTCGAGAGCAACTGGAATGCAGAGGGTTCCAATGCAGCAACATTGCCCGGTGATTTGCTGAATGATGTAGAGCAACAACAGCAGACAATGAAGGCACTGGTAGCAGCAGATGTCAGTCATAATGATGCCGACGCGTTGACGCAGCTGGCTGGTACAGCGCACATTGATGACGATGAAATTATGTTGGACGCCATTGCTAAACATTCTGTTGCACCAGCAGCTGCAGCTACTGACGACGTTGTCGAGTATGTTAAGGAGACTTTAGACTTGTTGCTGACGCCACATGCACAGCTAAGCGGTGAATTGTTGTCGCTGGATAATTTAAACAACATTGATTTGGTGGCAACACCCACGACAGTCAGTCAAGAAGCTACACCGTTGGATGCCGATGAATTATGTTGTGGGGCATCTAACGAAACACATAATGTTTGCGTAACTCCTGCGAATTTCAATGATGTGATCTCACAACATACAATAACAAATCAAGCGAGTGGAGTTGCGGCAATGGCGAATACAAAACAAAAGACGCCACATTCTGCCAAAATGTGTTCCAAAACCAAGGCGGCGCTTAAGGAATATGACAGCTCACCGCTTACTGTGGAACAGGAGCAGCTGACGGCCAATAATGTCGACCCCGACGAACGATTGAAGTCAGAGTCAACTGCAATACAGGAAACTACAACCGCCCTAGAGACACAAAGTTCCCAAAGCACCGCAACCAATTCGCTGGAGTGCAGCGTGCGTTTGTGTCGCATCAGCGCCTTTAAGTTGCTGAATATGATGGGTGCCAGGTGTGCTGCAATGAAGAGAGCTCGCGAATCTGAAGTATTAGCGCGGCAGGAAGCGGCTAAACATCGGAAAATCATCGAAACTGATGATATAAAGGGCAGCCAAGATGATGCTGATGCACTCTTCAAACCCAGATTTGGCAATAGCTGCTTCGAATCTGAACACAAGCGACAGCCGTCGCCCAAGTGGCGCACGAAGGCGGAGATGAAGGCAAACATAGTGTTTGAGGAACCCAAAAAGTGGTCGTTGCGCAGCAAAACGAAAGCGGATGGTGTGGAAACGGAACATGAAGCGGCACTGTTGTCTACAGTGACAGCAACAACAACAGCAACAACAACATTATCACCAGCTGTTGAATTGGCGTTGAACTCAAAAACTGATTTGGACGCAGAGGAGGCATTGCCAGCATTTACAGTCGCTAAAGAACCAACAGCAGCAGTAGTTATTGAAACTGCATTTAGTCAAGAAAGGGTGGAGCCTTTAAAATTGTCAAGTAGACTGAAGGGTACCCGAAAGCGCAAGCGTGGCAGACCGAAAAAAACCGAAAGCCCCTTGTTGTTCCAGCGCAAGCCAAATACCTTTGTTCCGAAGAAATCCATTACGCTGCGACGCAGCCGAAGACCTAAAACAGCGTTTAAGGCAACGGACAGCAAACCAGAAACATCTGAAGTTTTGGTGCAAGAAGCGCCGCAGGTGCATGCTGTATCAGAGGAAGTGCTGGCCAAAGCAACAGCGCTCATAAATGAGACATGCGCTAAAGTGTGCGCCAAAGCAATGGCGGCAAAGGAGGCAAATGTGAGCAGCTTTACAACGGATCCAAAAGACGTTAAAGACGAAGAAGTTAAAGAGTCAAACGATGAAGTATTAAATAACGAAGAAAAACTGCAGATAACTGTGCTGCAAGCAGCAATAACGTCTCCATCGATAGAAGATGTTGCTAAAGAAGCAGTTGATATTACAGGCCTTGATGGGCAAAGTGTTACTGAGAAACATGTTCTTGAAGAAGGTGATAAAAAAGACGTTGCTGAAGAATATGTTTTCGGGGACTTGGGAGATCAAGACTTTGTTTCTAAGGAAGATATTGCTAAGACTTATTTTGCTACGGAAGATATTGCTGAGGAACATGTTGCTGCGGATGATTTTTCTAAGAAACATGTTGAAAAGGTTCATATAATTAGTACGGAACATTTAGTAGTGAACGAGATTGCTATGAAATGTGTTGCTGACAACGTTGCAAAGGAAATTGTTGCTGTGAAAGATGTTGCAGAGCAAGATCGTCGTATTGCAATAGTTCTTGATAGTCATGACGAGTCAAAGAAACATCTGGCAGGAGAAAAGGTGGCTGAAGATGTTACAAATGAGGCTGAAAAGGATATTGTTAAAGAACATGCTATTAACGAACAAATACTTGAAGTAAATGTTTCTAATAAAAGTGAAGCTCTTAATGTTGATGCCACAGGCCAGGTTACTGCAGCGGAGAAACAGGTAGCTATAGCAACGGTAACTAAAAAGGATGCAGAAGAAGATAAAGAAGTCAATGACAAACTGGTAGCTCAAACAAGTTTAACAAATACAGTTTCTGAATCAGAGGTTTCTAAATCAGGCAAAATTCTGGCATCGGATGACGTAGGTGCTCCACAAACGTCCTCGATTGCTACCAAAGAAGACCAAGAAGACTTACTGCACGTTGATGATGCCGATGATCTTGTGGTGAGGGTGCCACTTGCTGCATTAACCGCAGAATTTCAGCGTATGCATTTTTCAACAAATGCACAAGATGATTGCGATGATACTACAGTAGTCTCCGCGCCAGTAACAGGGACTGTAAAAACATCGCTAACTGATTCACAAGCTGACAGCGAAAACAAGAGCAAACACGATGAACGCGCTTTATTATTGGCACCAAATTTTTGCCAGAGTGCTGCAGCGGCATGCTCTGAAGCCGCTGGGGCACGCAATTCACTTGAAAGAGCAACCAAAACCGTCAGCTTGGAATGTCAGAGAAAGGAAAAGCTAGAGGAAGTGCAGCAGATTCCTGCAGTAATGACAGCATTGTCTAATTTCAGCAGTGGCCATCCGCATGAAAGCGATCAAAGTGAATTCTATGGCTTCGGCAGCGAAAGCGAACCTTCTTCGCTGCTAATGCAGGATTTGCCCGAGTCGCCTTCAGTGGCTACAACGTCAGCGGGAACTCATGTCTCTTCTCAAATTAACGACTACATCAATGAGTTTCAGAAGCACTGTCTAAGTTCACCCGAATCCACGGCTGATGACAATTCTAACACATTTACGCAAGAGTCTCTACTGCCGCATGTAAGCTCTGCAAACAGTGCTGCCTATGATGACAGCTTGAGACAGATACAGACAGCGCGCTCTCATGCAGTCGAAGCGGATATCGAGAGCACACTGCATGGTTTGCTGAATGAAATGCAGCCGCAGGACATCTTTGCGTCCAGCACCACAATCGTCACCATGGAGTCGGAGGATTTTCACAATCACTCCGACTACTCGCCGATGTCGGAGCAGTCGGAGCAGCAGGAAGTAGTGGCTACGTTTGGCAGCGCCACCAGTGACACTAATTCCGCACCTGTCAATAGCGCGACACAGCGACACGTCTACGATTCGCCCTTTCCCAGCTATGTGGAATGTTTCACCGAGGATAGTACACAGTCTGAGCTGATTGGCTTTCAAAACGATATCCCGTGCTTTGAAAATATTGAGTTTGCGAGCACACCGCGGCAGGCGGCAATTTGCACGCCACCACCGTCTTCGACGCACGCGTTGGGACTAGCAGCAACGCCATCCACGCCGCCGACACCGACGCGCAGTAGTAACAGCGCGTTGCAGGGCTCCAAGGTACATGCGAAGGCGCTCGAGTTTTCGGCAAAAGGCAATGACTTCTTAGCGCTAAAAACAGAGGTAAACGAACTGCCGGGTTTTGGAAATGCGTTGCAGACGTTGGCTCAGGCACAAACACAGTCCGTGGACAATATGCAGCTGACGCAAATAATCACAGAGTTGCAGCAGCAGAAACAACAGCAGCAACAACAGCAGCAACAACAACAGCAACAACAACAACAGCAGCTACTCCAGCAACGGCAACAGCAGCAGCAACAACTACTGCAACAACAGCAGCAACAACAACAACAGCACCAACGACAACAGCAACGGCTACAGCAACAACAACAACAGCAGCAGCAACAAATGAGTCCGGTTCCAGTAAGCACTTTACACAATAGAACAATCAGCGCGCGCACTAAGAATTCTGTACTGTCGCGCTTTGCCGGGTCAAATGCCGCCAATAAGCGACAGACTTTTAATGTGCACATCCACAACAACAAGCAGCAGCAACAACAACAGATACATTTTCTGACACAACCGTCTACTTCTGTCGCCGCGCCGGAAATGCTTAATATAGGCAACGTTTACACTACAACATCAACTGCGTCGCCTCAACCGATGTTGCAGTGGCAGACAGCCGCCACCACTGAGCTGCAGCCAGCACCACAGCAGCAACAGCAGACGACTACATATTACATCAACGCCAGCGATCTACATCAATCGAATCTAATTAGCACGACCACTATCACTGTCACACCGGCTGACATTGAGCGCTTGACCGGTTTGTCGTTGATGCCAACGCAATTCATTCAACAGACTACTGAAGTGCAAGCTGACTTGAATAAGCGGTCCATGGATTCCAATGACAATTATATCGAGGGATTGTTGCAGCAACAACAACAGCAGCAACAGCAACCACAGCCGATAATGATTGTGCTGCCGCCAGACTACGGCAAAGAGTCGGCTGCCGCGTCAAACGTTTTCGCTTCAGGCAACGAATTGACGCTGACGACATTGCCAGCAATGAGCACAGCAACCGCTACTGGCCCCCCACAAGCAACCACTGTCACTTTGAATACTCTATCGTCGTCGCCTACAAATGCTGTGCAGACGTCACAGAAAATCAATCTGATTTGTCGCTTCTGCCACAAACGCACCAAATTCACCAACAATTTCGACTACAGCAATCATATAATCGCCACACATCCCGCCTTGAGTCCGTACAACTGTCCGTTTTGCAGTCAATGTTTTGCGCGTCGCGCACTACGCGAACAGCACATCATGGATTTACATGGCGCGCTGCGGTATCAGTGCGCTCAGTGTGGCGAAATATTTGTCTCTCAACGCTCGCTGGATGAGCACCTGCAGCGAACACACGTGTCTCCACACACAGTGCTGGATTCGCAGCAGCAGCAACAACAAGATGATACGTCGAATAGTCAACTGCAGCAGGCTTCAATGCCTTGTCTGGACCACGACACCGCTTCGACGAGTATTGCGGTTGGCGCTGTTGACGAGGATGATGCAGACGATGATGAAGATGCGCACCTACAATTCGAAGACGATGAGGGCACCAATAACAGTAAGTTTACCCAACTGATTACTAGGGCAACCGGAAATAAACAATTTTATATATTTTCCTTCTTCTAAAAAGAAATATACAGATAAGATAAAATTAATATACTCATCAAAATATGATCTTTGTCCCATATCGATGTAATCTGTATATATTTTTTTAGATGTTTGTTTGGAAATTTAAATTATAATTAGAACCTTATCTACTAAAACTTATAAATCGCTTAAATCTGAGACACTTAAGTTATGTGTACAAATACTTTAATCTTTTTACTATCGTTTAACTGAGTATCGGGTTTATTCACCTTTGTCAAATGTAGGTATAACATATTTCACACATATTGTTTCGTCTGTTCACAGTTTTTATACATGAAATTCGAAAAATGTTACAATATGTAAAAGGCATCCGCCTGCACCCTTTTAAATGTTGCGCGTCTTTGTGGGGCTTCTAAATGCAAATGCATTGTTTAGGATGTTACACCCCAAGCATTACAGTTTATCTTCAAAAGGGAATAAATAGGATAATATTATTGATGGCTTCGTTTAACGCATCATTGAACACTATAATTGCAGACCCCAACTTGTAAATCTTGAAGAAATTCTATAGAGAAAAAAGGGCGTAAAATCAGACGTCTACTACAACTCTTATAATGAAAGGTCAGACCTGGATAACAAAGGAAATCCTTTGTCAGAATTGATTACAAAAATTTCAAAGCTTCCAGATAGCAATCCACCACTGCCTACCCTTGACATTGTATCTTCTTTTATGCCGGATATACAATTCAAATTCTGGCGGCTAAAAGGCAGCTAAAAACAAATCTTCCCAGCAAACCAAACGACATCGAAACGAATTTGAAACGATATCGAAGATTATTATCGAACTCCTAACTCAGTTTGAATTGCTGCAGCAGACAGGTCACGATTTGATAGTAAAGTCTCTCACGATTGAATAAATAATCAACTTTTAAATCAATTTTAATAACAATCCTGTGATTTCTTAATTTTCCATACAAAAATTGGGCAATCACACGATTGATAAAGGGTTTTTCAATGAGAGCGCTACAAAAGTTTTTTTCAAGGGTTTTTCAACAGGGACGCTACAAAAGTAGAGCGACAGGGACAGCAAACGACGCCATATTTCTTGCCGCTCTTTTGACATTTCTCTTCAGTAAGGTTTGCCATTTCATGATGGAAAGATATACGAATTCAAATTTCGGTAGTAAATTTTAACAATTTCGACTCGTTGTTGGCTTGTATATCTTTCCATCATGAAATGGCAAACCTTACTGAAGAGAAATGTCAAAAGGGCGGCAAGAAATATGGCGTCGTTTGCTGTTCCTGTCGCTCTACGTTTGTAGCGTCCCTGTTAAAAAACCCTTTATTAAAATTATTTGAAAATTGATTGTTTATTCAATCGTTTGATTCAGGCTTAACTTTATGGGATTATCCACTTTAATGACAGTTTTCTATGGCCTACCTTTTAAAAATATGGTTTTGGAGCCAGAAATGCATTGTGTACAATATATTAATGTTATCTTCCAATAGATTTGGTTGTTTTGCGATGGCTTTAACCTACATTTTTAACATATTAATGTGGGATCGTTCGACATCTGAACAAATGCATTGCCCGTCCATATTTCATGAAGTAACGCATTTTATTTTTAAAATTGAATTTTAATATATTTACGGAGATTATAAAATTATTACTTACAAATCGTCACTATCATGCCTAAAGGGCGAATGTGTAATTTTTGATATTTACATTTTTTTTTAATTTTCAATGTAGTTTTTCTTCAAGTATACTGTGGCAAAATAGTGTGTGGTTTTGTTGTGGTTTGTCTCGCCACAAAAGACAAAACCAAAAGGGCGATTTCGAAAAAACGGAAAATCTTGTCATGCCAAAAGGGCGAATCTTTTCCTTTTTTGCTATAACTCTTTATTGGTACTAGATAAAATGGTGGTATAAAGGCATTAATTGTTTGTTTTTAAAGCACCTATCGATTGGCTTCATTATTTTAAAATGATTTTTTGTATTTTCAGGAAAAATGTTTGGCAAATATTTTTAAATAATAATGCCAATCGATAGGTCCTTTAAAAACAAACAATTTATGCCTTTACATCACTATTTTATTCACCGCAAATAAATAATTAAAGCAAAAAAACAAAAATATTAGCGTTTTGATCAGGATATAGCCATACAAAGTACGTATTTAAAATTCTGTATGTTGTCCAAATCCAAAGATATTTGATATATGTTATGATAATTAATGAATAAACCAAACTAACAAAAAAAAATCAAGAAAATATTTTTTAATAATTTTTAAAGCACGTCAAACTTAAAAATTTGATTTTAAATGTATTTTTAAAAATGCACATTCGGCCCTTTTGCGTGACATATTTTTATTATTTTTAATGGGACCCTATTTTTTCAATAGTCACTGTTTGTTTTCAAAGGATTTTTCCAAAACTTGACAATAATTTCTTGCAAGTGACGCCACATTCGTAAACTAAAAATTGTCAAAAATATTTGAAAATATGTGAAAAATATTAGTGCCCATATTATTTTGTCCCGTAACTGAATATTTGATGTGACGAAGGAAGTGACACAGTGGTTTTCTTAAGCGGTGTAAAACACATGTACGGTATTTGATGGAATATAAATTGAATATTTGCACAGGGGTTTCAAAAGCCTCTTTGAAGTTCCAGAAAAGAATACAAGAATTATATTTAATATTGCATCCTTTGTTAATCTGAAAATAATCCAAATAAGAGAGTAGTTCGATCATTATTTTTTATTTTTTTAATGTATAAATCTAAAAATAATCAAAATATTTAATAAAAATCAACTTGTGTTTTGATTATTATTATTTTTGATAATTGTAATAAAGAATACGAATACTAAAGATGTATATTAGATTCTTTGAGTAGTCAGAATGGGTTAGTAGTCACTAAATAAGTAGTGATTACTTTTACTACTCTAGTATTAGATGTTGGCAACATGCAAACTCTCAAAACAAACGTTATAAACTTTTGAAACGTTTTCATATACATTTCCTATGTAATTACATAATTAAGCAGTAAATCTGTGTAGTATATATTGAAGAACTCTGTTTAATTTTGTAATATTTAAATAGTTTTTTTTTCGCGCATCAACAGATGTTTTTCTATTTTCTCTTTTTGCGTTCACAGTTATTCACAAATAATATGCTTTGCCAACTAATTTGTTGTGCAACACACAACCAAATCTGTAGATTATTAATAAAACTTTCTTTTCTTTTGCATAGCCAATCAATTCAGCGAACAAAACGAAATGCAAGCACACAAGACATCCCGGCACCGCATACTCGGCTGTCCCGATTGCGACGACTGCTGTAAGTGTTGCTATTAAAAAAAAAAGAAACACTTGTTTATTATTTAAATAACAAAATATATTTTTCTTATAGCGTTCGATGAGCTATCCAACAGCCAAGGACCACACGATCACAACTTACTCGCGCCCGCACCTCATTCGACTGCTATGCCCTCGCCCGAACAAACCGAGCCCGATTCAACATCCACCACCACATTGCGTCATTATCGCAAGCAACGCGCATCGCCTAACGCAATGACGGAGTTGGCTACAACATCGTCGTCGTCATCGTCAACAATGGAAATGCAACAGGAGCGTGTGCTACGCAGCAGTCATAATTGCATGTTCTGCGAGGCGCGTTTCACAAACGATGTGACGCTCAAGAAACACCATCAGCAGGCGCATGCCAATCAATCGACGATGCCATTCGTTTGCTCCATGTGCAAGCGAGGATTTCGCATACGCACTGCACTGCAGCGGCACATGGACACGCATGACACAGTTGGACGTCCGTACGAGTGCAATACGTGTCTCGTGCGGTTTCCCAGACCATCGCAGTTGACGTTGCACAAGCTGACGGTGCATTTTCTGGAGAAACCACACTCATGCGACTTGTGCGGCAAGAAATTTGGCACGGAGAGCGCTATGAAGACGCACAAGAAATTCCATGAAGGTACGTGTAACCGTAATGCAACAAACTAACATTGCTTGGTGTTTGGTTTGGTTTTAATCAAACAATCGATCGGTGGTTCGATCGATCAGTTTGATGTGTTGGTTTTATTTATTTATTTATTTATTATTAACAACAATTTTGAAAGTACAATAAGAATTATTACGTAATTTTTGCTATTTTATGTTCCCTGCATTAACTTATTAGAATGTCTAACGTGAACGTATGTGAACCTTGGACGCATTTTTGGTATAAGATTCGCTGATCAGTGAAATACATATAAAACAATAGCAATATCATTTAGTTATGATTAAAACTGAATGCGCATTATAGAATTTCAACCACTATATATGATTTGTATTAAATCATATCGTCGTTGTAGAACGAAAAGTCACCAAATACATTTTATGAAAAACATAAATTTTGAGTTTGTTGATTAATATTATAAAAAGTAATTGATGCATTTTTAAAGTTGAAACTTCAATTGATAGATTTGCATTTTCTTTATCATTTGAGATCATCCATTAAAAATTGGCTGATTTATAAATGTTTTTGTAAATGAATATATGACATTTTGAAAATATATTTCGTTCTACAACGACGATATTAGCTTCTACTAAAATTAAATTCTGTTAAGAGTTGTACAGCGATTTTCTGTGCACGATCTGCAGCTAGTTTCTAAAGTTGTTCAAATGTCAAATGGTTCAAATGTCAAAAAATTATTCGATAAGAAAAGAAAATTGCGTCATTTTGACGTCAAATCAACAATATGAGTCGACAACTTTGATCGACAAAATTGTAGAAACCACCCACAGGTTATTCAAACGTGTCATATATTATGAACCCATGTAAGATACAACGAAATTTATATCTCATTTTATGAGGATGAGTTCTAATATAGTCAAGTTTGACTAAATTGGCGACTAAACTAAATTTTGTCGATAATGCAGTGTTTTAATTTAAATTTATCAAAATTCGAGCAAACTAAATTCTACGACAGCAAACAGACATATCGCTCATTTACTACAAGAGTGTCATAACTCAAAAAAATCGATTTTGTATAAAACGCGTTTAAAGTTTTCAATTGTATTTCACTTTCCATATGAAATGTTTGGGTCTTATGAAATGAGGTAAGGGTATATTATCTTCTCACGCGGTGATTATATAAGATATGAATACGGTTTTTTTACACAAGATAAAACATGATATAACGGATTATTCTACATCATTAACTCAAAAATCGTGTTTTTTGAGTTATGACACTCTTGTAGTAAATGAGCGATATGATAATCGATTAACTAGAGACTTTAACAATTACCGGTTACCGAATGATACAGCATTTAGTCGAATTCGCACACACCTTAAATACTACGATCTACTGCAGAATGAAAAATGTAGTAAAATCAATAAAAATAAATAGAAATGTAGTAAAAACTGTTGAATAAGTGCTCAGTATATAGTAATTTTTATCACAACAGTAATTTTTGAGTGTACAAAAATCACACCGTTATTAGTTTCAATTTCAGCCTTTATTCGCACAGGCCTTTAAACGAAAAATAATATCGCAGTACTAAGTTGCGCAAATTTAGTTAGAATCTCAGAAGTCAAATCTCTTGTTTTTAAATTACTTAGGGTTCGACTAAATTTTAAACTAAACTAAATTTTGTCGGTAGTGCAGTGTTGACTTTTCAATTTAGCAAATTATCGAGCAATATAAATTCAACTAAATTGAATAATGGCTGTATTAAGCGACCTCAACAGCTGCGAGACTGCTCTCTAACTAATCGCTCACTTTTATTGAATGCACCGCTACCTCATCTGTCAATTTACAAAAGAATTTATTATTAATATTTTATTAAAGTTACATACAACTCTTTAATTGATTGAAAACATATTGTTCCAATCTAAATTTTAATTTTGTTTATAAATATTTGAGTAAAAATGTCATCATATGTCATCGAAACAAAGGCAGCGCAAATGTGTGTAAAATTTTTTAATTGGAAAATTCAAGCGAAAATTACGCAACAGTTCCACAACTGTTGAGGTCGCTGAATGCAGCCAATGACAGTAAAGAAACAGATATAAATCGATTAATTACGGATTTTACAAATTACTGGTTACAGAATTGTGATCAAATGAAAACTTACTGGTGCATAAACATATAGGCGCATAAACATATAGGCGCATAATCATAGACAAAAACTTTTGGACAATTTATTCTATACAAAATATGTAAAAAAAAATCGATTCTAATTTTAAAGTTGGCTTTAAATTGTCTATGATTATGCGCCATACAATTTAAATTCAACTTTAAATTTAAAATCAGCTTTTGGACAATTTATTCTATACAAAATTTGTCCAAAAAGTCGAATTTATTTTTAATATCTTCTTTAAATTGTCGATGATTATGCGTCACTCAATTTAGTTTAAACTTCAATTTAGTCAAACTCACACACACACGTAAAATACAAATAAATTTTAATTTATTTTATCTAATTTTTAAAAACGCATGTTAAACTCAAGAAATGTTACTATTTCAATTCCAGTTCCTGGCAAAATTTTATTTGGTGCATTTATGGTGCTAATTCTGAAAATGCGTCTTTTTTTATTGTTAAATTTGCTCTAGTTTTTGAGATTTTTAATTTTCTATATCTTATAATTTTGAAATTCAAGATTTTAGAAAAAATATAAATTTTCTGAATTAAAATATTTATTATTTGGCGAGGAAAAAAAATATATATAAATGATTATTATGCAGTTTTGTCAGGCGACTTCTTTAAAATATATTCAAATGTTTAGAAGAATGGATAGTGTTATCCAAATGCATTTTTTCACGTTTCAATTTTCTTAATATGAAATCATCATTCTAAAATTTATTTTAAAATAAATGCTTTGTTCTAAGAATAGTAGAAATAATACCAATAAAAAATTATAGCAATAAAACGAAGAAATTGGAAAAATTAAAAATCTTGTCTTGCCAAAACTGCGAATCAGTTCGTTTTTTCGCCATAACTTTTTATTGGTATAAGTTAAAATAGTAGTGTAAAGGCATTTATTGTTTGTTTGCAAAGCACCTATCGATCTGCATCATTAATTAAAAATATTTTGCCAAACATTAATATGCCATTTGTTATTTGCAGGATTTTTTTTTTGGCAAAATGTTTGTAAATAACAATACAGATCGATATGTGCTTTAAAAATAAACAATTAATACCTTTACATGACTATTTTATCTTGTACCGTTAAAGAGTTATAGCAAAAAAACGAAAAGATTCGTCCTTTTGGCATGACAAGATTTTTAATTTTTCCAATTTCTTCGTTTTTTTGCTTTAATTTTTTCTGGTGCAAGATAAAATAGTGGTGTAAAGGTATTAATTATTTGTTTTTAAAGCACCTATTGATTGGCATAATTATTTAAAAATATGTTTCCAAACCTTTTTTCCTGCAAATAACAAATGGCAAATTAATGTTTGACAAAATATTTTTAATAAATTATACAGATCGATAGGTGCTTTGAAAACAAACAATAAATGCCTTTACACTACTATTTTAACTTATACCAATAAAAAGTTATGGCGAAAAAACGATAAGATTCGCCCTTTTGGCTTAAATAGGTGGTTTAAAATAAAACAATTAATGACTTTACATTACTATTTTATCTTGCGCTAATAAAAAGTTATAACATAAAATATTTGCGTTTTGATCAGGATATAGTCTCACAAAATCCGTATTTATAATTCAGTAGGTTGTCCAAATCTAAAGATATTTTACATACGTTATAATAATTGACAAATAAACCAAAATAACAGAAAAAATTGAAAAAAAATATATAAAAATTTTGGTAATTTTTAAAGCACTTCAAACTTTAAAATTTGATTTCCCAACATTTTTAAAAATGCACAAAATGGCATGACAGTGACGATATGTGCGAAAAAAATAAACAGCCTAAGTGACTGATCAAATCTATTTTGAATGTCTTCTTTATAACAGGAAAACTCTTCAGAACCTAATAGATTCAATCAATTTCTATCGTTTTAAAAATTGGCTTGAATTAAATATATAGTTTCGGAGACTACATTTAGCTATTTATATCATTAAATTATTTGGATATACATAAGTATGTTGACTATGTTGGTTAAAATAATATATGAATCATTTCAGTATCAACTTCTCTAGATATTTCATCCAGCAGTGGTCCTAATAATTTTATTCGATTTGGTGGTTCATATCAAATTCATAAATTTTCAAAAAATACTCTGAAAACCACAAATATATTTCCTATGTTATAATTTGAAAATGTACAAAAATCAATGAAATTGCTTCGATTTCTGTTGTCTAATCGAGCATCAACAGAATACATCAATTTTTGTGTTGATACAAACTGAAATTGATACAATTTAGACAATCGTGTGATTCGAGCTTAAACACTTAAAAACTAATTTTTAGTATTTTTAGAGAAAACGAATCGAAAATTCAATGAAATGTTACCAGCAATTTCACCTTAAGTTATTTTAATATGCCTCCCGAATATTAAACTTGTCAGTTTACAAGTTATGCATACTATATGTTGTATTGAAATGCGTTAAATTGAAAATTGTAACCCTCAGTTGTTAAATAAAATTATTAATAAAGGGTTTTTCAACAGGGATGCTACAAAAGTAGAGCGACAGGGACAGCAAACGACGCCATATTTCTTGCCGCTCTTTTGACATTTCTCTTCAGTAAGGTTTGCCATTTCATGATGGAAAGATATACGTGCCAAAAACGAAAAAAAAACTTTTGTAGCGCTCTTATTGAAAACCCCTTTATATGAAATTGCTAATGCTTATATAAGAATAACCAAATATTACTAAATCCCCTGTTGGAACAAAACACTAAAGCAACATAATCTAATATTATTTAATAGCTAACAAAACAAATTTTAGATATTGCAGCAATTTCTTTGCTAAATAAAAACTAAAACGATTTCCGTTTCCTTACTAATCAAATGTGTGGCGCACACCCGCCCATTGACTCAAATGTATATCGTCATACGTGCAGAACGCCTGCTGTACTGTATATCGTACTAAATAATACTACCCTCTGTCCTCTTCTATTATGCACAACCACCACTCAATGTGTCCTCTAATGTGACTTCTTCTGTCTGCCTTACTACCTTGAATTGAATGAATTGAATTGACTGACCGTCACATACTGAAACAACTTTCTTAAAATTGCAGAAAAAAAAGTAGATTGCGATGAATGCGATAAAAAGTTTTACTTAGTAAAAGATATGCAAAAGCACCGACGTCTTCATACCGGAGAACAATTTTACAAGTGTGATTTTTGCCCGAGATCTTTTGCGCACTACACGCGTCTTTGTGGTAAATTATTTTTTAGTTTGTACAGCACGCATCTAACTTGTTTTAAAGTTAGCATTATGTATGTTTGTTTAAGCAGCGTTATTTATTTATTCTATGCATTTCATTTATACTAATAACGTACGTTTCTTTTTTTTCCCTTTTTGTCATCTCTTGTAGTACACACCAAAATACATATACCGCATGGTATGTACATCGAAGAGGATCCGCCGGTGCTGCATCGCGACAGCGAACAGCCGCAGCAGCGCCTGGTGCTATTGGACGCACCAGCAGAGCTGGCAACGGACATTGGCGAAGGCGGAAGCAGAAGCGGTGACCTTAGTGACTCAGCATTGCGCGATGCAAAAAATAGTTATTAAATTAGTTATTAATTTATTTTTTAGTGTGTAATTAATTTTGAATTATTGATTTTCATATTCCTAAATACTTTTAATGAAACGCCACGCGTCATAGCTTTTAATTTGAACACTTAACGCAAGACTTTAAATTGGATTATCCAGTGAAACCTTTATTCTTATGCAGTTTTTAACTAAAGACTTTTTAATGGCCTATTTATGTTTTAGAAATAAAAACACATTTGTTGTATAATAAGATACATGGACTTGAATATTAAATAGCATATGCATTATTTAAGTTGTTTCTCAACATGTAGTATTTAGTTTCAAGTTTTTATATAATCTATTTGTAGTTATGTATAATAGTTGGTAGTTTAAACAGCCGAAAGTGTAAAAAAATTTAATTAAAAAAAAAAAAGAATTGAAATACATATTTGTTAATTTTTTTTATATTTTAAGTTTATAAATTCAGACACAGTCAAATAGTTATTCATAAAAAATGTAATCAAAAGAAAATGTTAATGTAGTTTAAACTGCATTTCTTACAAACAAACAAAAATAAAGTAGTTTTCAAATAAATAAAAGAAGGAAATACTATGCAAAACGTTCATGTCTAACATTATTCAACATAAATTTACATACAATATATTTATCGTTTAAATAGAAACAATATTCATTGCATTAATGTATAATAAATAAAATAAATTTCAACATATTAAGTTTCGCATTCGATGTTTTTATTTATTATAAGAAAAATGCCTGCTACCTCTAGTCATAGTACCAATCGAGAAAGAGCAGCGCAAACGACATGACCAGCAAGAAGAACAGCGACCAGACACGCAGTCCCGCGTTTCGCTGTATCGCCTGCTTGATTTGTTCGTTGGCATCCTTGACGTTTTCCGTGGCGCCCACCACAGCATTGGCGATGCGCTCAATGTTATGTTGTTGCATAGAGACCTAGAAAAATATATGAATTAATAAAAGCAACATAATTAAGTGGCTGTGTACCTTTTCGGTGAAAATATCCTGCAGCTGCGCTATATCCACGACATTCTTTTCTATTTGCTCAACCTCCTCGGAGAGGCCCTGCAACTCCTGGTATAGCTGCTTGTTCTCCTCTTCGTACATTTGCACATCGTCGGAACTGAGCTTGGGCGCCTGCTCGTCGACAAGTTGTTGCGTCTTTTGTGTATCGTCGTCATCATCGAGTGCCACCTTCTGCGACTTGGCCGCGTCCATAACTTGTGCTGCTCTATTGTCTGACTGACTGCGTCGTTGCAACTTTGGGCTTTTATGCTGAGCTGTGCCGCTCTGCTTTTCCCAATCATCATTCTGCCAATCAATCTCCGAGGAGCTGGTAGAATTTTCTTCGCTGTCGTAGTTTTCATCGTGTCTCATTTTAGCCTTGGTGTCGCTTGCAGGTCGTATGGGTATTTGTTGCTTGTCCGCTGCCAGCTTCAGCAAGCGGTATGTTTCGAGCTCATGCTGCACTCGATACTTCTTCTGTTCGATAAAGATTTGATGCACGTTGCGTAGATAATTGGTCAACAGCTCCAGCACGCAGTCCATGTGCACACGTTGCTGTGATTTCCGCTTCGTTTGCTTCCAGTCAGCGCGCATCTGCGCCAAATGTTGCGTATAGTAGTTAACAATCTTCTCGGACTCGCGATCAATCAGATCACGTTGCGCATCCGTCATGTGGCTGGCGTTCTTTAGATGCTGTCCGATGCGCATGTAGGCAGCGCCGTTCTCCAGCAGTACGTTGCGCAGCGAAGTGATTTTGTTGCATACCTCCTTAGCTTGTTTGGAGAACTCGTCACGCTGCGTCTTTTGTAAAATTCGATTTTTATCTGGCACTGGCAGCTCCGATTTTCGCTGCAATTTTACAGCCATTACGCTGGCCTTGAAGATGTGTGTTATGTCCATGGTGCAGGAGTGGACTTAGATTGTGGTCTCCCAAAATCCAAAAACACAAAATCAAAAGGTTGGATGCAGTTTTATTGTTTAATGACAGATGACAGCAGTACAAAGACACATCGACATTATACCAGTACATGGACTTTTGACATTTGTTGTCGGTAACGAATTTCGAAGTGGACTTTTGACAGTTCTTCTCTCATCATTTCGAAGTGGACTTTTGACATTTCTCTCAACATGCCGACTCGAATTTCGAAGTGGACTTTTGACAGTTGCTGTCGAATTTCGAAGCTGGATTTTCTCTCAAAAACATTTTCTTTTTTGTTTTGTTGATTTTGTTGAGTTGATTTGTTGATTTTTGTTGATTTGTTTTGTTGAGATGTGAAAAAAAAGAGGATAAAATAAATATTTATTATAATTTTAATTAATTAACAAAACAAACAATTATATTGTTCTATTAGTGCAAGAGGCCAGGAGGCGAACCCCGGCGGTGGGTGATGAACCATTGCCATCCAAAATTTTAACTTTGGCGGAGGTCAGGAAGACGGGCGTACAGTACGCCGCTGCCGTTCCCCGGGTGACTTATTGGCTTTCTACTATTTAGCTATTAAGTATTCTAAACAAAAAATTAATTAAAAATCTAAATGTTAATTTAAAGTTTGTTGTAACATTTTTTTCACATGATGAATTGAATTGATGAAACCATCGAACCCCCATCCATAACCCATGTTTTCGGCAGCGACGCCAGAAGGAAGGAATCTCTATTAAAAATGTATACCCTCTCTGGGTTGGAGGAAAGAAAGCAATTAAATCATTCTTGCACTTCAAAAGATGTTCTCTGTAAAAATGTAGAAAAAATTGTGAAAAATAAATCAAAATTCAATAGATAGACAAGATTTTAGAAAAACGATTCCATTAAATTGTTAAATTGGTATTTCAATATTTCTCATAGATATCTGCTGAGAATTAATTTATTAAATTTTTAACACCAAGACATAATTAAGAAGCTCCTCTCAAGGCTACGTCCGTCGCCAACAAAACTCATTTTCCAACGTTCAACGATGTTTCCGGGCTCACGGCGCGCGTCCCCCTGACGCAAAACTTCTGGGCACGGAGCCAGACAGTTGGGCTGTCGATTTGTCGGTAAAGAGATTATTTACTAATTTATGAACAAAATAAATTATGAATATCTCCTCTCACATTCTTTTTCACATTTTGTGCAGTATTTTTGTAAACTATCTGCAGGCTCTCGAATAGTTTGCTCAATGGAGAAGGAACTTGTGACCGGCGGCGTCGTGGTCGTTGTTTGAGTACCTACCTGCCTCCTGCCACCCATCTACCAAACCAATTGTTCTAACATTTTTTGACGTTTTGACAGTTTTATCTCAACCACTCGATTTCGAAGTGGACTTTTGACATTTCTCTCAACATGCCGACTCGAATTTCGAAGTGGACTTTTGACATTTCTCTCAACATGCCGACTCGAATTTCGAAGTGGACTTTTGACAGTTCTCCTGGACTTTTGACATTTCTCTCTTTCTCTCAACATACCGACCTCGAATTTCGAAGTGGACTTTTGACATTTCTCTCAACATGCCGACTCGAAATTCGAAGTGGACTTTTGACAGTTGCTGTCGAATTTCGAAGACGGACTTCTGACAGTTCTCTCAAAAACTCTTTGCAGAAAAGCGCGCTTTCTTGTTGTATAAAAATAAACATTTTGTTAATTTAATTTGAAAAATGCAGGCATTTTTAAAAACTGGCAAAACTACAACCAACGATAGAGCCTCGACGAGCGCCGGACATACTGGTGAACGTCGCAAACCACCTGCACCGTGGGTTGAAAAATAGTAAGTAGAAAAGTTAACGACAAAGACCAGAAATAACTCTGCGATTTGCAGTCGTCCTAAAAGTGTAGACGATGTTGTGGAACAGGGCGAAGTAGTGGCCGTTCTACGCAAATGCGTCGAAGGCTCTGACATACCAAACATGCTTCTCTATGGCCCACCGGGCACAGGTAAGACAAGCACTATACTTGCCGCCGCACGTCAGATCTTTGGAGACATCTACAAGGAACGTATATTGGAATTAAACGCTTCGGATGAGCGTGGTATCAATGTGGTGCGCACAAAGATTAAAAACTTTGCGCAACTGACCGCGAGTGCCACACGCCCGGATGGCAAACCCTGTCCACCATTTAAGATAATCATACTAGACGAAGCGGACTCAATGACCCATGCAGCTCAGGCGGCTTTGCGTCGTACCATGGAGAAGCAGAGTCGTAGCACCCGCTTTTGTCTTGTCTGCAACTACGTGTCGCGTATTATTGAGCCGATTACGTCGCGTTGCACCAAATTTCGCTTTAAGCCTTTGGGCGAAGAGAAGGTAAAAAAAGTGTTTGGAGAATCAACAAATTATTAAGTTTATCGCGCTTTTTTTAGATAATTGAACGCTTGCGCCATATATGCTCTATGGAAGGTGTGAACATTGAGGAATCCGCATACAAGTCAATTGTCGAAATATCTGGCGGTGACATGCGACGTGCCATCACAACTTTGCAGTCATGTTATCGCTTGAAAGGCGCCGGCAATGTTATTAGCAGCTCTGATCTGCTGGAGATGTCGGGCATTATACCAGACAAGTATCTGGTCGAATATTTGGCAGTTTGTCGTACCGGAAACTACACAAAGCTGGAGGATTTTGTGCGCGACATTAGCTACGAAGCATATAGCGTGGGTCAAATGCTGGAGCAATTTAACGAGTTCGTGTTGCGCTCACCGGACTTGAGCGAGCGACAAAAGGCTGTTATTTGCGATAAATTAGGCGTAAGTGGAAAACGGTTTTTAATTATATTTAATATTGATTTTTTGTGTTGTTCAATTTCCAGGAGTGCTCCTTTCGTCTGCAGGATGGTGGCTCTGAATACTTGCAGATCATGGATCTGGGATGCGTCATAATTATTGCTCTAAAGCAGAAATAATACATCGTTTTTGTACGCAGTATCTTTAAGGTATATTTTAAAAATTTAAATAAAAAATTATTACAAGAAATTATCATAACTTATTGTACTAATTCGAAATCATCGTCCTCGCGCTCACGTTTAACGCCCCCACCACTGCCTCCGCCACCACCACCACCAATGCTACCCACTGCACTAGTTGCCGCATCCACATCCGTTTCCATCTTGACGTCTGAGCTAGAACTGCCACCGCCAGTGCCCACCTTATCGACCGGCACAGCTTTGGCAGTTGTTGTGAATTTTATAACGGGTTTTGGTATAGTTACAACCTGCGTCTTGGGCGCTAAAACTGTTTGCCTCTTATTGCCTCCGCCCGCACCAGCGCCTGTCTTAATCTGTGTCTTAATAGTAGAGCGGCCTTCGAGTGCGGATTTTATCATCTTCTTGGGCTGATTGGTGGCGCGCAGCTTGTAGTTGCAAGCCGAAAGACAGTAGCGATCGGGCGGCAGACGCAGACCGCAATGTGGCTTAATTGGCGGCAGCGGCATTCCATTGCGAACCTCAGCCAGTTTGGCTAAAATCTGCAAAGGATCGAGTTTAAAATTGAGATTATTAAATTCTGAAAACACTGCTACACATACATGTCTGGGCGGTGGGCAGGTGAATGTTTTGTCAAGCACCACCTCGGTGGCCAGCTTGACATCGTCCAGTTCAATGGTTTTCTTGCGCGCATGATTGGCGAATACTTTGGCATCATCCAGAATACATGTGACATATCCTAGTGCAGAATCCTGTTAGTCCAATAATTGTTGAAAATGCTATGTGAAACTTACTGTAGGTGAACTCGAGCAACTGATTAATAACTCGCGGCTCGTACTCCTGCACATTTAGCTCTTTCAATATGGACATAATGACCTGTGCATCCTTGGGCACGTGCTTGACTTGAGAATTTATTTTTGTCTTTTCCTGTTTCTCCTTTTCGGATGCCATATTTTCCAGAATAATATAGCAATAATCGTAAAACAGAAATTTGCTCACAACAAAGTTTCCTTGGATGATGCCTACAACTGTCAAATTTTTTAGTGTTGGATACTTTTTTTTTTTGGTACCAAATACATTTATATTCGATATTTTTTCGTGTATCGAAATTTTTATTGAGAATGTATGCAAATTTTTTAAACAATTTATCGTTAATTGTTATACGATGAATAGTGATAGGATGCATAGTGCATACGATTAATTGTACATACGATGAATTGTGCATACGATGAATTGTGCATACGATGAATTGCGTTCGATGAATTCTGCATCCAACACAATTCATCGTATGCACAATTCATCGTATGTACAATTAATCGTATGCACTATGCATCCTATCACTATTCATCGTATAACAATTCATCGTATAACAATTAATCGTATCGCAATATATAGTATGTACAATTCATCGAATGAACACTTTATCGTATGTACAATTGTTTAAAATGAATTGTCCGGTTCCCAGTATTGCATTTTACCGTCCAAAGCAAAAAAATATAAACAAATAATTACCACCCCCTGTATTTTTGCAAAAATAACAATAAAAAACAAGTCTCTCGATCCCCTGGGCAAAGACTATAAGACGTGCGACTTTGCAAAAAAAACATATTCAACATAGCAAAATCCTGTTATTTATGATATTTTTTGGTACACGGATTGTGTACATGATCTCTGCCGCATCTCTGCTTGTATTTTTGTTGTTTCACCCATAGACCCTGGAAAATCGAAAACCGGTTAACCTATTTACAGGGTCATGTGGATACTCAAATGAAAGGTAATTGTTAAATGAAAGGTAATCGAGTTATTACGTAAAACAAATATATGACATTTCTCGTATTTTTCTACATATTTTGAACTTTAGTTATTTACTGATTTGAGTTTTTGATCTGATTTGTTTTGTACAGCATTGAGAATACCTCAAGTAATATTTTTAAATAAACCTAATGAATTTCAGACCGATGTCACCAAAGTTATAACTAATCAAAAGCAAAAAATATAAATTTTAAGGTATACGTATTTTTTATTGCATAACATCTATTATTTTCATAACTAAATATTAGTATCTATTCTATATCAAACTTGATCTTTAGTTCTATTTTTCCTCTTAATTTGTTTTTATTTAATTATAAAAGTATTAAAATTTACAAGGTGAAATTCATTTGACTCTAAAATAGGATACTAAGACAAACCCATTGAAAGTAATGCAATTTTTTTAATTTCTATGAATAATTGAAGGAAAAAAATTATATTGATTAAAAAGAGCATCACAAAAGAACATTTAAATAAATAATCGTAGAGTGCATTGTTATTTAATCAGA
Source organism: Dryomyza anilis (assembly GCA_951804985.1). NCBI lineage: Eukaryota > Metazoa > Arthropoda > Insecta > Diptera > Dryomyzidae > Dryomyza > Dryomyza anilis. Next base: position 21,313,220 of record OX638132.1, read on the forward strand.
AGACTTAAAAGTGATTTGCAAAAAAAGTGAAAGGAATTATAGAATTATTAATCTAGTTTTACAAACTAAAGATGTTATGCTTTTTTTTGTGTTTGATTGATAAAAAGGCTTCAATTTATTGTCTAGTGTTATTGGATGAAGATGTGGCATCAGCAGTTTTGATGATTTCACATGGATTTGTATTATTAACAACAGAGTTGTTAAGATAACTATAACAAGACTTTATTAAATATAACTCCCAAGTAACACATTTCAAAACTTAGTCTGGATCTGTAGATTAACATGTAACGAATATGTATCGATATGTAGAATTGAATCGGTTCTTGGCTAAGAATGTAAATCTATTTAGAAATCTGTATTGAAACTCGAAAAATTCAATCAAAACTTAAAAAAAAAAAATTGAGAAACGATATATATAGAAAAACTGTGTCATTGGACAAGGAATTCTCTACATTTTTCCATTTAAATTTCGCTACGTATCTACTGCCAAACTAACGAAATTTTTTTCTGTTTAACTTTAGTTCGCACTTGACAATATTTTCTTAGTTTTAATATTTATTTTTATGTTAATTATTGACAATTTGTGATGTAAAGTCGGGATAAATTGCATTATTATAATTTAAATGCAACGTAAAACAAAAATTCAATAAAAAATTCCCTGAAGAAGGTGGAAAATTACCACCGAAACGTAGGAGAAAATTATGAAATAAATTCGTTTTATTTGCATTTTAAACAATTCTATCAAAAAAAGCCGTCAAAACTAAAGAAAATATCTAGAATTCTGTACTTTGTGTTACTTGGACTTTAATACATATCCTGTGGCAACAAAAATGATTGTTTTGGTTAAAAATAAACTATTCAAGAAGTTGCTGTTATTAATAGTACAACATTTTCGTTTTTTTGGGTGTACTTTAGATAAAATTCCGAAAATTGTGGTTACTTATGCGGGAAATACATTTGTCCGGGAAGGCACTTAACCGGATTTTACTGTAATCCTAAAATAAAAACAAATTTGGTGTTTTATTAATGACTAGTTTATTATATAATATTGATTTGCATCATAAAATACGTTAAATACTTCAATACATATATGCACATTTAATTTTTGATGGACTTCAATAAGATAAGAATTGCTTGAAAATAAAATTACTTTATCGAAGTATATTTTTTTTTACTTTGGCAGATCATTTTTGCATTGAATATATATTATTTAAAATTTCTTTGATTGAAATATATATAATTTTTATAACATTTAATTACAATAGTTATTAAGATGGAAGCAATAGTGAATGCATATCGAAGGAAAGTATTCCATTTTGTATTTTGTGTTTTTTTTTCACTAAACATAATTTATAAAATTAAATATATATATATTTACTTCATTAAAATAAATCTCATTAACTTTCATGTCCATAACACTAACATAAAAATAGTTAATTAAACAAAAACAAATGGAACAATTACAAGAACTCAAAGTTCGCTAAACAAAATAATTACTACAAATAAATACAATGCAAATGCCTTGGACCGCGCGCGCGTTCGTTCTCTACCATCCCACCACACCCAGGGAAGCGTACTACAGCAATGCGCACTGACGTGGTTTGTTCTTTGGCTTCTTATCCACCGCACGCACTGCCTCCTCGAAGACGTTGCTCAGGTTGGACTTCTTCTTGGCCGAGCACTCGACCAACGAGTGTGCGTGGATTTCCTTTCGCAAGCGACGTCCTTCGGCGAGCGTTACGAACTTCTCCGAGTTGGGAACTCGCAGATCCAATTTGGTGCCGACCAACACGACGGGAACATTATTGGAGAAGTGACGAATCTCTGGCCACCATTTGCTCTTAATGTTCTCAAACGAGGTGCGACTGCTGATCGAGTAGCAGAGAAGGAAACAATTTGTCTGTATTAAAAAAAGATAGAAAGAGAAAAAAGTTAATATTTTTTGAATTGCGTACAAAAAAATACCATATTATTAATTTACTATTGAAATTAATAAATAGGATACATTATTATTTTAATTGGTTAAATACTACAAAATACCTTAAAAATTATTTTGAATTATTTGTTCTTTTTGAATACTATTAAATCAATAATTGTTCAAGTGTTCAATTTAAATGGTATATTATGGTATTTGTTTTCTGAGTGTAGACTTACATTCGGATAACTTAATGGTCGCAGTCTCTCGTAGTCTTCCTGACCAGCGGTGTCCCACAGCGTCAGACTGTATTCGTTGTCGTCGACCTTAATGTTGCAGGCGTGGTTGTCGAAGACGGTCGGAATGTATTCCTCGGGGAACTCATTTTGTGTGTATGTTATCAGCAGGCAGGTCTTGCCCACCATGCCGTCACCGACGATGGTGATCTTCAACGGTCGCAGACTTTTTGACATGTTTTTTTTTCAGTTAATTCTGAAAGAGTGATGAAAAATACAAATATAAATATGAAATTCTTTAAATTAGCGAAGTTTGTTATAAATGCAATGTGATTAAAAACAAGGAATTCAATATAATATTCATTGATTAATTTCCGGAAATGCGGCGGGCTACCTGCAGCACCAAAGCGAGATGTTGTTATCATCCGCATGATAAAAAGGCAACAGATGCTTGCAACTGGCTACATATTTTCAATTTTATAGCGTATTTCTTCTTTTCATACAAATTTTACTTTTGTAAATGAAGGGTTGTGTACAAAAGGTGCTATCTTACAAACAATAATTTTGAAATAAACACATTTAAAAGTTGAAAATTCCCACAAATCAGTTGGTTACTATCCATCGTATTTTAAAATATACAATATTTACAAGAACAAATATTTAAAACTAGCTGGACCCGTGCACAGCTGCGCCCGTGCTAAGTTTTTGTAATTGCAAAACTATATCGTTTATAAAGTGTGAATACATTTACGCCCCTTTTTCCCTTTTTTAGTGCAAGCCTAGTCACTTTTTTCCCGCCCAAATTGAACGTAGTGCCATGCCCATTTTCCAATCCTGCTTACATTCTACTTTACTATTAAACATTTTTAAATGATCCTTCGTTTCAATTTGTACAACTCTGCTCTTAGTAAGTCAGGAGTTAACATTTTTAAAATTTTAGTTATATGGGAGGTGCCACGCCCCATTGTTCCATTTCGTCCACATTCTAAGTGACTATTACAATGTTTAATATAATCTTTTGTTTCGATTTTTATAACTCTGCTCTTAGTAAGTAAAGAGTTATAGACATTTTAAAGTTTTGGTTATATGAGAGATGCTACGCCCCGTTGTGCAAACCCGCCCATATTCTACGTGAGGATTGGAGTTTTAAATATGAACATTTGTTTTCCCTGTTATAACTCAACTCTTAGTATGTCAGGAGTTATAGCAATTTTAAAGTTTTCGCTATATGGGAGGTGTCACGCCCTTTAATCCAATCCCGCTCACATTCTACGTGACGATTGGAGTTTGTAATATAAACCTTAGTTTCGATTTATATAATTCTAATTTTAGTAAGTAAGTAGTTACAACATTTTTACATAATTTTAGTCATATGGAAAGGGACATGCCCTTTTGTCCAATTCCGCTCACATTTATAAAAAAAGATAAAACACTACAATATACGTCACTGAGCCAAATTTCTTGACTGTGTTTATCTTAATTACACCGATATTTTTAATTAAAATTTCAATTTTGCCACGCCCATTTGTGTACCTTAGGAGGAGAATTTCAAAAAATCCCTTCGTAGTGCACACATACTTCAAGAGACGATTACCATACCTAAATTTCATAGTCCTAGGGTCAAATTTAGATATTTTCGATTTTCCGGCTTTTCCTTTGGGTTTTTCCGACTTTTCTTTTTTCCACTCTTGCACTACTCTTGCATTGACACGAATAAAATACAAAAAGAATCAGACAAATCCGTCGGTTCGTTCTCTCGTGATGCTCTGGCACACACAGGACATTTCATTTTTATATATATAGATTTTGATTTATAAAATTGAGTGTATAAAATGAATTTTAAGTTTATTAAAAAAAAATTAAATTAATTTGATTATCTTGTAAATCCCGTCTGAGATAATATTCATTAATAAGACCATATATAATACATATGTAATTTTCCCAAAAACATACTTGAATTTCCTAAAATATTTAATCTAATCTGTTTCTCTACTTGACTGACAGACGATAATTTAATTTAGATTAATATATTTAATATGATTAATATATTTCATAACAAATGTTTTCTTAAAATACAATATTTTATCAAATTTCCAAAATATTTACAAAAAAAATATCTAATCTAATTTTGAAACATAAAAACGGTCTTTGGCATGTCAAGTACTTGGTGTTTAGTTTGTTTTTGCAATCTTCATACACCAAAAATTCGAAATATTATACCAAGTATATCTCTCTAATTTTTATATTTCGTAAACAAAGTTTTTCATACATAAAATCAAATTTTTGAATTCTATGCTGGTTTTTTGCGTCTAATAACAAAAAGATTTACGTTTTTTCTTTTTGGAATATTAAAAATAAAAGAAATGCGAAGTAAAATTTCAATTGAAAAATGGGCTATATATCAAAACTAAAGTAAATTTGACAAAACGCATGACATTTTCAGAATCAGCGTTACAAATGTATCCATTATTTGCAGTAACTTTTACTGCATCATATTATAATTTGGATTTTATTTTCAAAAATTTAAAAATTAGACTTACAAAAAATTTTATCCGACTAAAATATTTTCTGGAAAAGGGCTAACAAATTAGACAATAATTTTCCAGCTAAACAATTGAAAAACCGGCTAAAATTAGCCGGAAATCGGATAAACTGGCAACGCTGGTTATGATTTGATACAAATATTGATTTTATCGTTCAGAGATATATGAATATTTTTAGAAATCAAGTTTTAAGATTCACAAAATAAAGTAGTTGAGTTTTATTATTACACGACTATTGATTTCATATTATTTTTATGTTCTAATATTCACTCTTGATTTAAATTCAAATATTAAACAACCAAAATCGAATAGAAATCTTATACCCCAGCAATCCAAACGAAATTTCAACGACATCGAAACGATATCGTTTATAGGCTTAAATTGTCGTTTTCGTTAATCTCACCCAGAAAAAAATACCCTCATATTCCATTAAAATTGGTCAATAGGACAATTATTGATTGAATAGTATACAAAAAAGAAATCTTTTCATATAAACTCAATGTCAATACATGGTATTTTCTAGTATTTAATGGTAATTTTTCGATTAAATTAATAATTTATCCAATTGATTTTTAATAGTAAAAAACTATTATTTATATAGTATTTTTTCTGGGTTCTATAATGATACGAAAACTTTAGGTTTTTCGATAAAAAACGAATTTATCTAAAATGATATCGTGGTTTCTATTACTATAGATATCAACATGTTATCGTAAATGGATTTCTATTAGATATACAAATATTCTTTGTTCCGAATATTTTCATAAATTTTTCGAATACTTTTAGTGTTTTTCAAAAATTTATCATTAGAATTTATATCGATTTTAAAAATTATCATCAAATGGTTTGCATGGACAGTACTTTTAATTCGGTTAAACGTTTATTTTTTAATTGAAAATCAAATTCAATCGAATAATAATCCAGTCTTTCATCATACTTCGATGTCTCGAAGTATTCTCGAACTATTTTCATTAAAATTGTTTTATCTCATAGCTTTATCGCTTCTAATTTATAAATTCATATTTAAACAGTTATCACAACCATAATTTAATATTTTACGAAACTATCGCGAAATTTAATTATTATGATAACGATTCGATTTCGTAAATGACTAGTACCGAGAAAACTCCAATGGAAAGCATCTATATCTCTACATATCTACCCTATAGGTTCAATTTGACGCTTCATATTGCCACAAGAAAGTGTCCGATATCGTGTGAAATCTGTCATTGATCTCGTCACGATATTATATTGGGACAATTCAATCGGAAGTTGAAATATGCCCGAACATATTGAATGAATAAATACAATAAATTAATAAATTGCTTAAACATTTTTATTTATTTAGTCAAGTTAGGCGATACAAAAAGTACTTAACCTAAATAAACAATTTTTTTTAAACATTTTATAAAGTTTTGAAGATACCATTATGTCAAATAAATTACAACATAAATTTAAAATATTAAATGAAACTGGAACTAAATACACCAAAAAAAAAAATTACCCCAAATCCCATTAAAATTAGTCAATAGGACAATTATTAATTTAATAGTATACAAAAAATAAATCTTTTTATATAAACTCAATGGCAATGTCATGGTATTTTCTAGTATATACCCAGCAAGAACACTAACGGTCATATGAGCAGTAATATTACAAGTATCAAAACTGAAAGTTTCAGTAAAAGTTTCTATAACATTGTTAAGAGCGTCGGGACAACATTGACCGAAACTTTTGTGTGCGTGTGAATTTTATCTCTTTCTCACTCATCTGAAATGAGATACAAATGAATATATGTTTATCACTGTTCTTTTGGTAATAAGTGACGATTAAATTACCGGTAAATTTACGAAATATTTTACGTAACATAAACTGTTTTAATTTTGAGGTTAGGGACGGTTAAATTAATAGTAAACTAACCAAAATTAGACCAAATAAAACCAAAAAACTCTAAATTCTATAGTTTTCATTTTTATTGCGTTGAGTATAATGCGCATTACATTCAACATGTTTGCATTACAAAATTGTCTATTAAAAAGACTTTTGTTTTCCGTTGTTTTGCTTCCTTCCAAGCACTTGTTTAATGCAGATGACTCTTCCACTTTGATATCTATAATATAAATAAATAAGCAATATATACAAATACTCTTTTCAATATACTTTGTTTTAGTGTTTATCAATTGTTTATAATTTAAGTAACATCTTTTTTCAACTCCTACTGTTGCAAACGTAATAAATAATCTACAAATACAAAATGGTGGCAAACCGACGCGCAAAAAATATTAGTTTTCATTACTAGTAAAATTACGGGTCATATATCTATCATTGATCCTGCAGGGATGTATTTCAAATTTATGTATGTGTGAGAAAATATAATATTGTCTTTGTGTTGGAGTTTCGGTAAGGGATGTCTTGCTGGGTAATGGTATTTTCCGATTAAAATAATAATTTATCCTATTGAATATTTTTAATAGTAAAAAAACTATTTTTTATATAATATTTTTGTCTGGGTGTAAATTAACAAAACCATAACTAATAAAAAATAACTAATAAAATTTTATCTAATAAAATTCTATCTCATAGTCCACATAAAACATAAAAAAAGTTTTACTGCTGAGTCTATTGTAAGCACCTGATTTTATATTTTATAACGGCTTTAAATAACAGCAACCCACAAGTCATCTCCCCGATAAATGTTTCCACAAATTATGTAAAGAATTCCAAGAAGATGACAACGTCGATTGTGAAGTCATGACTCACACAATGTATCAACAAAAGCGAAACACCACAAACTTAGATGAAGTTCAAGACGATTTCGTTAGCTTCTGTTTTTATACGAACGCATGTCTCATACCTCATGTTTTTCTTATGACGTATATGAAATAATGAAATATGTACTATGTAGAAATATGTAGTACATACCTACTTATAATGTGATATATTTAATTAAAATGTTTTTATTTGTTATTGCATCTGATGATGAGTCAGCGCATGATAATTGTTCGTCTTTTTGTAAATAATTTTATATTGTTTGATTTTATTTTATTTATTTTTTATTGTGAAGTGAAAGTTATGAAAATGATACAGGTTTAAATTAGTAGAGATAAACGTGTTTGACGAGTTAGTTTAGATCACGAATGAAGAAAATATTTTAAAATATTTTTTTACTAAAAGCTTTTTTTTCACTAAATGTTATTTCATATTAACTAAATATATAGTAGATAAAATATATATGAAATTGAATTTATTATAAAACACCATTAACACCAACAAGTTCAAGAAAAAACTAGATTTTGAAATGAGCTTGAAAGAAAAAATGTTATTTGTATAAAGCAAATTTATTCTATGGAATGTTTGTGTTTGAAACTATAATATTCTGGACCCTGGAAATTTTTGCTCGAGACCCGGGAAAAATTTCAACTTCCCCGGATATTTTTTCTCCGACAATTTCTATCCCGAAACAATTTTTCCTCGAGACAATACTTTCCCAGAGAATTCATCCTTGGACAATTCTTCGTCGAGATAATTCTTGCTTGGACATGTATTTCTACAGACAAATCTTTCCCGAACCCCCCAGACAAATATTTGTCGTAATAATTTTGTAAGATATTTTGTGGTTAGAATTGTTTTGTAATAATTTTCAAATTTTATCAAGCGTCATTACAGTTTTCCAAATATAAGAACATTTAATATAAAATAGCTTACACAAAAAAAATATGTGTGTAAATATAGCAACAAGTTTGATCACTACAATTAATTTTTAATTAATTCATCGCCGATACGACCTTTAAATGAATTGATTAAATATTTAATCATTTTAATTAATAAATTAACAGAAAATAAACAAAAAGTGACATCAATACAATTAAAATATTTGCTGAAACGACTGTGGAATTAATTGTATTGATTAAATATTTAATCATCTTAATTAATAAATTAACAGAAAAAATGTTAAAAATGTCAATACAATTAAATAACTTGTTGAAATGAGCATTGAATTAATTGCATTAACAATCGCCGTTGTTGAGCACACGAAGCGGCGCGGAGTCACGATGCGAACTTGTAGCAAAAGAACGCCGGTAAACAAGCAAACGATGGAATTTTTGTGTCCGCATTTGGTTGTGTGCACATTATATATTATATATATATTTCAAGATATACACTTATAGAGCTTGGTCACCCTCTAAGTGTGTCGTCAAAAATTGTCATCAGAAAAGTATATTTAAAGTACCTTTCACAAGAATGTATAACATTATTTTTTAATTGACGGAATGAGAATTATAAAAACTGTGAAGATAATAAAAATACTTTAAAAACGTCGAATAGTTTGCTATTTATTCAAAGTCTTTAATTGGTATATTTTTGGAAGCAAATCTCATTTTTAGCGAATGTTTTTGCTTGGAAAACAGACAGCTTGTGATACAAACTCCGCCTTTGTCTGTTTGAAATATGTGGATAAAATGTTTCTAAACAGCCTCGACCTTGTCAAAAATGTTGTCTGGGAAAACTTTTTCGATACAAAATTTTTGGCATTTTTTAGGAATATTTCGGGCATATTTCCCGCAAACACACAGATAAATGGGATATTTTGGAAAGTGTTTAGTAGGTTGTCAAATTTTGTGGAATTTTATTGGCAGATTTACGGCATATTTTGGGTACGGACTGAAAACAGACAGCTTTTGATGAAGACTCCGCCTTTGTCTGTTTGAAATATGTCGAAAAAATGTTTCTAAACAGCCTCCACCTTGCCAAAAATTTTGTCTGGGAAAACTTTCCCAAGACAAAATTTTTGGCATTTGTTAGGAATATTTCGAGCATATTTCCGGCAAACACACAGATAAATGGGATATTTTGGGAAGTGTATAGCAGGTTTTCAAATTTTGTGGAATTTTATTGGCAGATTCACGACATGTTTTGGCTACGGACAGAAAACAGACAGCTTTTGATGCAGACTCAGCCTTGTCTGTTACAAAACAGCCTCGACCTTGCCAAAAATTTTGTGTGGGGAAACTTTCATTAGAATTAGTTAAATTGAACATGATTGCATTTCAAGTAAATTTTCCCTTATATGAGAAACAAGTATTCTGAGTGTACTGAAAGCACATTAGCACTTTTCCAATAAAATTTTATTACCACACGAATACGCAAAATAAATGATTATTATAAATTAATAATGAAATAATTAGATAAATATCAATACAATCCGTTATAACTAATTGAGTAGGGGATAGTACAATGATGTGTTGTACCGCGAAGTTGCCATCATGAACATGTTAAGTCAATTAACCTCAATTGTGAACAGGTTAAGTGCAGATTTACATCGTTGATGAACTCGATAGTTCAACAAAATAATTTTCTCAAAATATAACTGGAAGAACAAAAACCACTAGAAGAAACAGAACTACTTAAAAACAAAAAGTACCATTCTAATCTAAATTATGTGGTAAATTAAAGATATCTTAGTGATGCGTTATGTCACTGATGTGCATTAAATTATTACGGATCAAATGTCAATTTGTGCATTTGTACTATAAAATTCCGACATATTTCGTATTACGTATGTTATTTTCAGGCATGTTTTAATTTATTTTGGCTATTCGTAGAGCGTCTGTCTGCCTGTGTATTTGTAGCTAATTTGCTTAAGTACGTAGCAATGTATTTTTTCTAATTGTTTATTGCTTTTTGCGATATATAAATTGCTGATAAGATTAACATTTATATTTAGATATTTTGCCAACGGTAATACCATGCCTGACTGCCTGCATGTTTTCGTATTATTATTTTTCGTGTTTAATATGACGTGTCTAGGGAAAACAACGCAATCTATGTGATAAAAAAAGAAACACTATGAAAAAAACAAACAATATTTTTTTAATACCAATTTATCTAACACTATTGCTCTATCTGCGTATTAGAACTATTATAACAAATTGCCTTTTAGATAATTGCAATTTTCTGTATTCAGCGTCTTAGTCAGCTGTTTTAAATACCAACTTTTAATGACGCTCATTCGCAAATGATTAATTTAAAGTTCACGAGAATAATTTCTTACGCTGTTTACGTGAAAACCCATATTATAAAAAGTTATGTTTAGATATATTTTATAATAACGGAAATATATTTCTTTTGATTGCATATTAAAAATTAAATAAAAACGAGCGCAATCAGTTTTAATGAATTCATTGCTTTATATTTAAGTTGCTCACAATACCACTTTCATTATTATCAATTTTAAATACATTTTATTAACATTCTTGAAATACAATACACTTCTTATCACACAGTAATTTATACATATGAAGAGTGTGAAAAGAATGCTAGTGAAAATTGAACAACAAAGTGCAGTAAATGCAACAGTCTTCATTCAGAAGTTTTATTTTTTATATTAAATTAGTAGCGTTATTAATGCTGACCGACGACCGATGGCTCTGTAAAATTGAGTCTAGTTCAAAAAAGTATTTTTTAATTTTATGGAATTTAAAATAAATACTACAAAAAAAATTTGTATTTATTTAAACATTTGTATACAATTCAAGAATCTTCAATTGATAACTAATATCATAATCACAATTGAGATAATAAATGCGAACGCGATCATAAAAACTAAGGAAAGCTGTTTATTTTAAAACAATATCAGTGCATTCTCCTTTGAACTATGGTAAGGTTAATTGCGGCTAGTATAATATATTTGAGATGTTGAAATTCATATTGAATTAATAGACACATAGCTGTAATTAAAACACTATAAAATAATAATAAATAGTAAAACATATTATAAATTATATATGTTTTGTATTAAAGGCGGTGCATACAAATTAAAAATAGTTTTATATATTTTATAGGCTTTGTTATAGAAATTTTAATTTAATGATAACAAAAAGTTATTTAACATTTTTAACATTTTTAACATTTTTGTCCTTTGCGTTGTTTTTGTTAGAGGTGCTATAAAAGAGGAAATTTGTCATAGTGTAGTGTGTTATAGTGTATATCGTTTTTAAAGTGTGGATACATTTACGTTTTCCCATTTTAGTGCATGTCTACACAGAAAAAATAATCGACGTAAATATAGCAACCGATATTAATTGCATGCATTAATCAGTCCAGCAATGAAATTTGAAATTTAATGAAAACATTTGCTGTTCTTAATTAAATCAGCAATTGTGATTGCCTTTATGAATATTTGTACGTCAATGTAGCAAAATATTAAGTCGGCGCAGTTTTAGCAAATATAATTTCTGAAACTGCGCCGACTAATTTATTTGCTGCATTGACGTACAGATATTCATATTAGCAAGCGCAAAATCACAACAAAACTTATCTTCTTATCGATTTTTGCAATAAAAATGTTTGGGTCAAAAATTGGTTTTCGGATCCACTATTGGTGGTTATTGACCACTCCAAATGGTATCATTAGGCATCCCATGAAGTCCGCAATCGATTTCCGCAATAAAAATGTTTGGGTCAAAAATTGTTTGGATTAATTGCACAGAAAAAAATATTGTACGTATATATAACAATTGGTATTAATAGCAAACAAAATCGTATTCCAATTAAAAATATTGATGTATTTACTAATTAATTAATTGTATTTACACATTTTTTAATTATAATATTAACAGGAATACATTTAATATAATTTCAAATTAACTAAATTTTTAATAGTATTAACTACTTTTATTTGTTATTTTTGATTAATTGATTTTCTTAAAATGCAACACAGTTTTTTACTTCTGGATTTCATTTTTTTTTGTTTGTCCGTCTCGTGCGTCGGCGGGCGGCGTCGTTCAGTTTCTTTTAACATTATTTTCTTCTACGTTGCTATTTTAAAACAGGATATTGCATTATTTAGTGTATTAAATGGCTCAATTTTTGCTGTCAAGAATTTGAACAAACAGCTTATGATGCTCATTTTGTTGCATATTGAATCATTGAAATGCGAATATCAAATTTTATGTTTGACTCAATTAATTGGCCCACCTGTAGAAGTTGTGAAAACTGACTTCGGTAAAACATTCGTTAGGTTGAAAGAATTTTACAAAGCATATCAAACAGTATAAATACTTATTTAATATTTATTTTATGTTATATATTGAATTAGATTATTTTTATTTTCATATGTTTCTATTCGACAAATAAATTATTTAATTTAACAAAATATTTAATTGATCCAATTTCTATCGAATGAAATTTTTAATTAATGTTACTAATTAATTAATTAATGATTTAAAAATTCCCAATTAAAAATATAATATATATAACAACTTTAATATCAATATGACAAAAAATTAATAAAAGTTTCTCCAATTAACATATCCTCATTATTACGAATATGGAATTCAATGCTACTAAAAGTTACATCGGCTGAGTTTCAATTAAAAATTAATTGGATTGATTAACATTTTATTTATATTTACACACTTTTTTCTGTGTGTGGTTTTCGGACCCACTGTTGGTGGTCATTGACCACTCCAACTATTAGGCATTCTATAATGTCCGAAATCGATTTCCACAATAAAAATGTTCGGGTCAAAAATTGTATTTTGTACCCACTTTTTGGGATATGTTTAAATTTTCTTCAAAGGCTACACTCAACATGAGAATAAAATGAATTGCCAATTTGATTGTGAACACTTTTGAATATGAACAGAAGAAAAAATAATTTGTTGCTCATCTCTTATGAGGAGTAGAAATGTAGCGAATGTGAGTACTCGTGAGCAGCCAAATTCTGTTCGATAACGAGTGTTTACTTTAGAATAACGAGTAAGTCGGATTTTTCTTGCTTACTCGCTCGTGAAGTTTGAAGAAAAATAATGAACTTTTGTATTCATTTATGAAGATTTATCGTGAGTGAATAATTTTGAATATTCATTTATGAGTATTGCTGAACCCTGGATTTAACGAAGAATAGTAAATGTTTTCATTAAATTACAGAATTTCATTACTGGACTGATGAATTCATACAATTAACATTTGTTGCTATATTTATGTCGATTCTTTTATTCTGTGTACGTTGCTATTTTTCCCGCCCACATTGAACGTAGTGCCATGCCCCTTTTTCCAAACCCACTCACGTTCTACGTGACTATTAAAATTTTTAAAATGATCATTTGTTTCGATTTGTACAACTCTGCTGTTAGTAAGATAGGAGTTATAGCATTTTTAAAATGTTAGTTATGTAGGAGGTGCCACGCCCCATTTTCCAATTCCTTTCACATTCTACAGGACGTTTAAATAAAATAATCTTTTGTATGGTTTTTATAACTCTGCTTCTAGTAGGTCAATAGCACAATTTTTGATTTAATAGTATACATAAAATAAATCTTTTCACATAAACTCAATGGCAATGTCATGGTATTTTCTAGTATTTAATGGTATTTTCCGATTAAAATAATAATTTATCCTATTTACTATTTTTAATAGTAAATAACTATTATTTATATAGTATTTTTATCTGGATATAGGGACAAATTTAGATGTAATTTTTATATATATTGATTTAAAATACTTTTTAAAGTTCCTTAAAGCATTATTATGAATTTTTAATTCCCATATTTCTCTATAATAATTACTAAAGTCTTTTATAAATACTTCTAGAAGTGTCTATAAAACTTTAATAATCTTATATTTTGCTCAACACATTGAAATGAATTGTGTCACACGAAATAATTTATTTATCTCAGAGTACACTGTTTGCAGCTAAAGACAATTTTAATATCTATAGTGGAAAAAAAGAGAGTGGGGATAATAATAAGCAAAATTGTACTAAGTACAGCAACAAAAAATATTGAAAAAAAGTTACATATGTTTATAGTATTTGTTACAGCGACAATAATGAAGTGTGTGATGAAAATATAAGTAATAAAGAAAATAAATATAATACTCATATATAAAATGATAAAATGCTTCCGGTTTGTGAGAGAATTTTAAGTTTTTGTTTTTTAATAAAATTTATGAATGGAGTTTGAAGAGCACTGTACTAAAATTATTATTATGGAGAAAAGGAGAACTTGTAGTCGATGGGCTTAATAAATAAAAAACCATTAATTATATTTGTTAGCTTTTTATGGATGTTGTGTGGAATGTCATACGTTTTGGGCATACCAGTGGAATAGTTGTTAGCATGTTACCAAAACTAATTTATTCCACGTCTAAAACACTAATCAACATATTTTTCTGATTAATAGATTCGCAATAATTTGTATATTGAGCTATAGGAAAGTAGAAATTTCTCTAAGTTGAGTAAATATTTTGTATATGCCTTAAATATTTTTTAGTTATGAATTATTCAAGTATGTTTTAATTTTCGATAGAAATTGTATCAAAATTTCAATTTGATCGAATTCCATTCTTAATTCAATTCATTTCACAGTTATATGAAACGTTTTCAATTCGATTTTTGATCTCAAATTTTTAAACTTAAATTGTAATCTTGTGTTTTAATAATATTCAAATCGGTGGACTTTTTATTGTTTGACATTCGGCTGATCAAAACTCTATTTTTTTCAAGTATTTTAAATAAATCCTAAACGAATTCAAATCGATTTATGTTGTCATCAATTTTAAATTCGATCGAAAATGAATTTTGTAAAATGCGCAGTTATGATTGAAGCGAATTCTGTTTCAAATGAATTTGTTTAAATTGGCGCCGTACTAAATACTACAACAACTTTGCCAATCAAATTTAAATAACACTTTAATATATATATTTTAGAAATATTTGTAAAAAAAAGAATTGAATTATTAAGTTATTTAGTGAATATAACACTATATAAGACATGCGCCCAGAATTATATTAATGACGTAGGTATTGTAATTAATTAAGAGCTTCGTTTGTGTAAACTGTAAAACAATTTAAATACATAAATAGCAATATTTTGGAAAATAGCTAATAAATAAATTGGTTGATCTCACTTAGCGTTAAAATAACAAAATCTATTTCTATATGCAAAACCAAATTTTGAAAGTTCAAAAATATGTACACTAGTTGGCAAAATAAAATATCCCAGGCTACCATGTTTTGGAACTATTTGATGATCGAAGTTTTCACTACTAATTTTTAAAATTTTTCCTACAATAAAATTAAAGGAGAAGATACGATATTTAAATATTTATCACATCGATATCGTAATGTTTTTCAAATTAATCTCGATATTCCATGCGATATCGTTACAGAATCGTTTCCTAGCCAGCCATTTGATACGATATCGCCACGGGATTTCGAGTTGTACCAACTAACTTCATAATTTTTAATTATTCCTAAATCGAACCGATAAAGTACCACAATATATATTAAAATCCACGGACAAATGGAATATATAGAATGGTACACACGGAAAAAATCCTATTAAAATTGGTCAATAGGACAGTTATTGATTCAATAGTATATAAAAATGAATATTTTCATATAAACACAAAAACAATTTAATAGTATTTAATAGTATTTTGTAGTATTTAATGGGATTTACCTATTAAAATAATTATTTATCCTATTGACTAATTTTAATGCAAAAAAGCTATTGATTTTGTAGTATTTCTTTTGAGTCTCTGAATA
The DNA here is from genome assembly GCA_951804985.1 of Dryomyza anilis. Lineage (NCBI taxonomy): Eukaryota > Metazoa > Arthropoda > Insecta > Diptera > Dryomyzidae > Dryomyza > Dryomyza anilis. Next base: position 21,329,465 of record OX638132.1, read on the forward strand.
TTTGGGTACAACATTTCGTTTAAAAGAGATACCCGAGTGGAATTTGTTGAAGGTTAGCCTTTTTTCGGATACGTCCCTAATCAGAATACGATAATGCATCCCTACCAAAGGCCACCTGAAATGATCCTACTCAGGATCGACTAGAGTAATCCTAATTTTAAATCCACGAAAGACAATCTAAACCATTATTTACAAAGAATCCTGATCTAAAGTCTAGTTAATAAAACCGGATCTCTGACACTTATGAAAATATATTCTAATAAATAAAATATTCTAATAAATAAATCAACATTTATTTATTAGAATATTTCAACACAAATACAAAAGAAAATCATATTAATTTTTGAAAATTATTAATTTTATCATTTAGACCCATAACGTTGTCCTTTTATCATTGCCAAATTTATTAATACAACTTTGTGTTGTCACAAAACAATTGAAAGGGCTCAAATTTGATAAAATCACTTTCAGTATAATTGAAATTTACGGCGAATAATATAAGGTCAGGATAAGGGTAAGATCATGAAGCCTAATCAGTGCCTGATTCAAAACGTGGCGCTAATCGAAGTGGCTATCCTGATCTGCTTGCCTGATTAGGCTTCCTGATCTTACAATTATCCAGACCTTATATTATTCGCTGTATATTTAAATTCTTTAGTTCAGGATGCGAAGATTTTCTGATCAGACTGCCTGATTTGAAATAAGAGAATGAATGATCAGTGCCTGATTCAAAATATGACACTTTTCGAAGGTGTTAACCTGATCAAGTAGCCTGATCATGCTTATTGATCTTACCCTTATCCTAACCTTATATCGTCGATGAT